>JAMXBB010000002.1:861470-1253558 GCA_024138015.1 Lumnitzera littorea | reverse complement strand
ATATATAACTTGGTAATGCAGCTTTCATTTAAAAGTTCACGAAAATAAATCCAATGGCGAAAAAAAAAATCCAAAATTATTGATATTATCCTTAAAAAAAGTTGCTTAACATTATCGTTACTTTACAAACCAGTTTTCTGTTCGGAGAGAAATAGAATAGACCGCGTCCCGGTCGGGTCGAGTTAGAGCAGTAGTCAAGTTATTGGACTTTAACTGTAGATTACTCTCTGGCTATGGTGAATAAGGGTTTGACTCTGTAATTATCTCATTTTCGAAGCACCTTCCTCAGCCAATGTCACTTTGAGGCTTACGTACATTTCTCAGGCTAAGGAAGGTCGGTGGACGATCTTTAATTTCGTGTAAAACAAACAAATCAGAGCAAAGCGATTAATTTTGTTGCTTTTTATTTTTCTTTTAGGGTTTTTTGAGTGTTCGTTCTGTTCGAACGTAGAATTGGATTTCAGATAATTCAATTAACATTAAAGTTTCGATCTTCGTGTTGTTTAGCACTTGATTCGATAAAATACCGAGTTTGCGGTGTAGTGAAATGGCGGAAGGATCGAGACAAGCGTCGAGATATGTCAAGTTGACGAAAGATCAAGCTCCATTGGAGGACATCAAGCCTGGTGAGCTTAATCAGCCTATTGAGGTTCCTCAGGTATCTCTCTCTCTCTCTCTCTCTCTCTCTCTCACACACACACACACACACACACACACACATATTAATATTGACATTGTATAATTAAGATTCAATTGGTTTGAAGTTGAAGTTTTCTTCTTGGAGCATTAGTCACTATTGGTAGATAGTAGTCCATAGTCTCTCTGGCTTTTTGAAATATAAATGACGAGAGAAGGATTGAAGGGAGTTCGGATCCGAGATCTTTCTCTCAAGTAGATTGAGGATTTATCAAGTTGTTATACTCTTAGATATACTGTAATCTGATGGGCCGGATCTTTACAATTGCTTGACTTTGGCGTTTACTTTCTGTAAGTACAAGATAAAATTAAAATTCTCTATGCAATTATCCGAGATGAAGTTGGTCTTAGTGGATTGTAACTGGCGGTTTCATGGATTTGAAGTACTATGAGTTGTCTGCTTCGCCCATGAATTGATATTGCGGAGAACGAGAAGTTTCATCCAGGTTGATAGTACAATTGTTTTTCTTTTTGGGAAATTAAAAATGTAATGCAACTGAAATGGTGCTATTCCCACCTTCTGCCAAAGTTCCACTGAAAAGTAAAACCGAGGCATTTTTCTAATGTTTCATATAAAATCAAGATACAATAAAAATAATGTTATCATTATAAAGAAAGACAGCTTCATAAGTCATAAGAATATGTTTCGAAAAATCTTATTCTTATGACTGAGTACTTGCATGTAAAACAGGTTTCATACCTATTGATATTCCATGCTGTTTCAGAAACTATGAAGTGTTTTGCAATAGAAATTGTGTATTAGCGCCAGCATTGCTGGAGTTCTGGAATATTAAAATGGAGGAGTTCCTCAAATACATTCAGTAAAAGACAATACTATAAAGATAGCCTTATATTTTTCTTGAGAAAGTCAGCTTCATAAGAAGAAGAGTCAGAAAAGCTTTTTATGCTGATTGGAAAATCTGAATGTGAATAAATTACCAAAAAAAAAAAAAAAGTCTGAATGTAAATATTGTCCTTTTAGATGATGGGGATGGATGAATGATGGAGGAAGTTTTCATGCTGCACTGCATAATTAATCTACAGTGGGGAAGCTGTTCAATGTCTTGACACTAATGGAATGTATATGAAGTCCCTGTATGGGTTCTTTTAGAGATATCAGTAGCTATAAGTTGATTGAGCAATACTGTTTACTTAAGAGAACGATGACTTATTCAATTACAGTGCTACAATTGTATATCATTCCATGCTTTCATGTTAAATCCGTTGCTGGCACACTTCTGAATCCCAAAACCTGTGTGATATCTTACAATCTGGTGACTCCACTATTGGGTAACAGAGTATTCAACTTCTGTGGTCACATCATACGATGTTCATCTGGAACTCTTTATCAGTTTGCAAGTTCAAAAAAAGCATTTAGGCTTAAGAGCTAACTGGACAAGTTCCTTTCAGTTGTGTGTTCGTAAGTGCAATGAATGTGGCCAGCCTCTCCCTGAAAGCTTTGAGCCACCGGCAGATGAAAATTGGTCAACTGGAATTTTTGGATTTGCTGAAGATAGAGATAGCTGTAAGTTGGAAGACTACCTTACTCTCTCTGTTAGTTTACTTGGGGTTCTTATGATGGCCTCAGTGTCTCAAATATGTTACTAGCTAGTAGTTATCTTCTCTGCCAGACCTACTCATGTGGATGAATGAGAAATAATTCAAGATTGTTCCCACGATGGCTTTCATGTTGCTTTGATCAAACTTTAGCGATGAAGTTGTTGAATTAATTTTGATACATGTTTGAGATTTGCACAGGAAACATGATAGTTGTGGCATGTTCAGTGAATTATTCTTTTAATTATGAACAGCCTTATGGCATCAGCACCATAAAAATCAATCATATCATGCCTTTTGGGGCTGGGATTGCGGTTGGAAAGATGCAGGCAGATTACATGTCAATTTGACCACCAATAAATGAGCTGGTGTGAGGCCAACAGGATGTCTTTAAGAGACACCTGTTGATGGATCCTTTATAGACATTATGAACTTCTATCTGCTTGAATTCTTGGTAGCCAAATTGCAGCCTCTTTTTAAATGTTTTTCTACGGTCAGTTTTTCTTTCTTCAATAGCACCATGTGCTGCTTTGCATACCTTTATTTCTCCGGCAATGTGCAAAAACTGTTCTTCATTTCTTCCTGGTCTTCAATCTCTACTTCTTTCTCTTCTTCACAGGCTGGACTGGACTATTTTGCCCTTGTGTTCTCTTCGGACGCAATGTTGAGAGTTTGAGAGAAGATACCCCTTGGACCACACCATGCATATGTCATGCCATCTGCGTGGAAGGTGGTGCTGCTCTTGCTGTGGCTACTGCATTAATCCCTGGTATCGATCCACATACATCGTTTCTCATCTATGAGGGTTTAGTGTTTGCTTGGTGGATGTGTGGCATCTATACTGGTCTCTTTCGGCAAACCTTGCAGAAGAAGTATCATTTGAAGGTAGGTTGACCTCTTTATTCTGATTGTATAATTGATGTTCGGTTATTTAATGTTCATGTTTGCTCTGCTGTATGCATGTTTTTCTTATATTACCTCTTACTGATAATGCAAGAAAATCTTCCCACCACTAGCTTTGCTAGAATAGAAAATTTTACCTACATTAAACAGCAACAATTCTGCATTTTTCTTTCTGATTTGTGGTTATTGCTCTAGAAGTGCGATCTTCTATAGCTATTTCTTTTTTTTTTTTTTTTTGGGGGGTGAATTTTAGAGCAATGATTTTCTATGCTGGCAAGGGCTTATATCTGGGTTAGATACCGGAAGAATTATTTTCTTGAGGGTTGCATAGACTCAAGGAATTCTCTACTAGATTTCTCCTCGAAGCTATTTCCTTTGCTGGAACTAGATAGAATGGTACATTCAAAGCTATGCTGACTGCTTTCTTGCTTACTGCAGAATTCACCATGTGACCCATGTTTGGTTCACTGTTGCATGCACTGTTGTGCCTTGTGTCAAGAGCATAGGGAGATGAAAAGTCGTTTATCTGATAACGTTGTTAGGCCAATGACTGTTGTCAATCCTCCTCCTGTTCAAGAGATGAATGCTGCTGAGGATGCCAAGGATCCAGCACCACCCTCTGCCGATGAAAACGATCACACAAAGTTGGAAATGCAGGCCTTGTAGGAACGAATGAACTCACGGTGCAGAAGCGTTGTGAATAACCTTCACAGGTTGTTTGATATCGAATATTATATCCTGTTGTTTCTCATATTTGGATAGGATATGGATGCCATTTCCTCAAACTTAGCCATCCCTAGTAATCTTAAAAAGTATACGTTTAAAGGAGATACATGTTTATTTTGGGTGAGCAGACGGGAAGGAGATTTAATTGGTCGAAATTTCAATTCCTTCTGGTACAATAGCGTTTTAAGTGACAAAATTTTCGTAGACTCTAGTTATGTAGATTTTTGTTGTTGTTTTGGTTTCTATTTTCGATGAAATTGAGCCATGTAGATTTCATGTAGCATCTAACCATCCAACTATGTATAGTATAGTATGCTTAGCAATCTTTTGCATTGGTAGATTTATAGTGTTTGATTCACATAATTTTACGGAATTGGATTAAATATATTCTATATATATACGGTTCGTCTGCAAAATGGTGTGTTGGGGGGAGGGGTGGGGGAAGGGACACTCTTAAGGACTGTAATGAAACTTAAAATTATGCTATAAGTATCTTGTCATTGGAAGAAAAAGGTCTTCTGAAAAATCCTAAAACGACCTTATCTTTTAAAAGGTTGTGCTCTTGACATGTCACGGAAGACATAACATGTTACGAGAAGGTTAAGCTGTTTCATGCTGTCTTGTCCGTCTTCCTAATCGACGGCTATAATGTCCATTGGATGGAAGCAAAATCAGCTGTTCGGCTAGTTTACTTTTGAACTAAAAGCTAAAGGATGGGTGGTGAATAGATACGCCTATGATCTTATTGGTTTTACGGCCTCGTATAACCTTAGTGGTTGTATGTTTGTTATTCAACCAATTAAGAGTTTACATTATACGTGAATAATAAAAAGAGTATATCTGTATAACGAGACATAAATGAATATAAAAGATTTAAAATACAAATATATATATATATATATATATTTAGAGTAAATTGTAATTGCATTTTTTCATATATATTTCATGTGCTCTTAGATACACACTCTCCCTATTTCTTTGTTAGACCAGAGGAAAGTACTTATATTAAGAAACAAACGAGATCCAATAAAAGATATAGGGGATTTAAATGCCTACAACAAAGGTACAAGCTTTTTTTGTCCTGGATAGCAGCCCAATCCGTGTAGGCATTTGCTTTTCTCTTAAATAAGAAGAAGAACAAGATTTAAAGCTGGATTTTTAAGTGTTTTCTATATGCTACAATAGACGACATGGACCATAGGCTTCCTTTGTCTTGTACACAATCGAAAACAAAGGAAGAATCCATCTCCATAGTAATCTTGTTCCATTTCCTTAACCTAGCCACTATTTGTGCTTATCTCTCCCTACACCTTCGCAACGATGCAATCATTAACAATATCCCCACTGCTACCACGTGTCAAAATCTATACTAAAACCCCCATATTGTAACCTCGATTATAGTAATATGCATTCGCATATTAGTTTTTTTACATATTAAAAACACAATCACAACTGTGCTTCCATAAATACCACAATCATGTATCAATTTCATCCATAAATGCCATGACCTAAGTCTTATTTCCTTCCACAGTTCCTCTTATTGACAGTAGCCATCTGTTTATAGATTTGCGTTGGATCTAAAGCTAAGTAAATTGAACCATATGGGACGAGTCCACTCATGAAGAATAACCATATGATACGATTGTCATATAAGTTTTAACCTAATAGAATTTAAAAAATGTTCTTTGCAACTGCAATTGTTTCATATAAACACTGATATACTCATTGTAACCATCTGTCGCTGCCAAAGTAAATAAGTTCAGAAACTCTTCTTACCTGGTCATTCCTCACTCTTAGACTCTCTTTGAAATTGAGTATTTAAGCTTTAAATACTTGAAAGAGTTTTGTGTTCATTTTGTTGTAAAACAATTCTAATAGAAAAACAAAAGGAAAGCAATGATGGAAAATTACTTGCATAAAAGTAGATTGTATGTTTAATATTTGAATTTTATTGTTATCACATGGAAGTTATGTTGTCTCAACATCGCCTTGGTTTGACTTTTGCATTTACGTATTTAGTTTTATAATTTGTGATATGATTTTCTTTTGGGTACGAGTTTATATTGGGTAATCTTGTTGTTGTTACTTAGACAAGCATGAAACGTATGCTTGTATATTTGTTCATAGGTCAAATAGGACATTTGGTTCATAGGAACAAAAACAGGATCACTTCTTATGGACTTTGAGAATGATTCTGATCTTTTCATATAAGTTTGTCTTTGTTTTAATAGCAAATATAAGATAACATGAAAAAAGATGGAAGGAAAGACAAGAAAAAAAGAAAAAGCAAAACATGAACCTTGATGGTGCTTTTGGTGTGTAAGAATTGACTTAGAATGAAATTTTAATTTTAGGTTTCACTCCAATTTCCACATTTCAATACGGTTTTGAAAAGTGGAATCGCGGTTCCCTAAAATCAACAATTCTACTTTCAAGTAAGATTTTGATTCTTGGAATCAAGAGGGGGAGTCACGATTTTACTCTATACTCTAGAATGATAGATTTTTCCATGGTTCTATCTTTGTTTTTTAGAGAATCAATCTCACTTTCTATTTCATCCTTAATTTATATTTCTTTATATCTGAACTATTAATCAAATTTTATATTCAACAAATGATAAGATGGAGGGTTGAACCGCTCTTGTCAAAATGGAGGAAGAACCTTAGAAGCTCCTAGAAGGATATATGTTCTTGACCTTTGACGAAACTTAAAAAAAAAGTTATCCTTCATGGAAAATGCTATTATCCTTATCATGTCCACAAATTACACCATTTCAACTAAATGGATAGAATTGTAGGTTGTGAGCAAGGAAAATGTCTCGAGGATTGATTATCATTTTAGAATGATTTTGCCTTTATATTTTCCATTAGTTATTCTTGTTTAATTATTTTGATTAACATATTTTAAGGAAAGTTTAGAAATTAATTGATTTTTTTTTTTACCTTTTAGTAATTTGCTTGTTATTTGAAAGGCTACAAAGTGATAAAGCTAGTCTAAGGATATAAACACTGGCCTTTAGTGGTATAAATCATGTCACACTCTGAAAAGGTGGAGTCGTAACAATCTTATCGTGTGAATTATTCTAAAATAAAAACTGTCTTTACAACAGCTATCCTAGACCTAATTTACACCAAGCATATTCAACTCTATCCCTTTGAAGCGTTTAATTAAATACCTGTTTGATATAAACATGTGGAGTAATCCTTTGAAATAATTTGTTAAAAATAAATTTGTAATTTGACCTCTTAAAAGAATAATAGTAGTAAATTCCATAGCCACCTATCATTTCATATACAAACTAGAATATTGAAAACTATTAAGCCCCTTGAGGAGTCCTATGTAGTTTTCCTTAAAAAATAAAAAAGCTATAACTAAGGGCAATAACCAGCCATTTCTTATTGTATCTCACTCCCTATTCTGGTTTACTAATGTTCTAGTTTTGGGTAGGCATTTGTAATCCATTTAAAACTTGCAAAACAAATTATAGAGGAATGAGTGATAACTTACTCAGTAAATGAGGTAGAGATAGAAATATACACTCAGCACATCGCAAGCAAAGTTTTCAACCAAGTTGGTTAGATACAATACATGTATAAGTAAATACCATCGTACGATATTATTTGATTCGTTGTGAGATCAGAGAAATTTCACCTACTCTAATCCAAGTTGAGAAGATTAACCTCACATACTTACGAATCGAAACTAAACCAATGTTTGTGCAATAGAGAACACCTTCCTCTCGTAACTACCTTCGAACTACGGCCTTCAACCTTGTCGTGACCTTCTCTTTTGTCACTTTGTTTGACTAAGGGTGGGGAAAGGACCATTTCAGCTATTCCTATCGAAGGAAGTCCGTGTTTGGCCCGAGAATCTTTGTCATTACCCTTAGTAAGTTGCGATGCATATCAAGTTAGGTTTTTAGCTGAGTTTGAGTTAGTTCATCTTTTTAGGGTAACCAACTAAACTCAAACAACTCAAGCATAACGATATTCATAGAACAATCATAACATGAAGCTTAGATCCCACCACAATAAATTGACACTCGACCACAAGCGCTACATACGCATAAATAGTTACTACAATAAAAAATCAATATATACTAAAGTCCTCAGATATTCTGAAATAATATCCTAAAATGCTATAAAGCATTGATCTTGCTTACTTGTTCAGATGCTCACCACGGAAGACTCGAGTTGTCAATGATCTGATCATCGGGAAATTTTATATACATAAAACCTAAATTTAGTTTTCACAATAGTTACAAAAACATTAAGATTTTATCTAAAACGGTTATACATATATATATGTATATATATAAAGTATATTATCATTTTTCTTATATAATAATATATAGTTCTGTTATATAAGTTAAGTTAAGTTATTAATTATTAATAATATACGTAATTATACTATTATGTATAATATATTGTTTCGATTGTATCGAAACATACTTTTAATTTATTAAACTAAGTTTTGATTACGATAGGGTTATCGCAATACATAAATTCGTAATATTATAGGGATATAGGTTTTAGTAATTTACTTAATAATATTTGTTGATAGGGCACTTTAGGCAGGGACCTCTCAGGCCCAACCAGATCCACCAAGTCTTACCTCGCTAGGCTCATCTCTATAAGCTTCGGGCTTAGCCCTTAATGGCCCAAATTTATGAAGAACTGTAACGGCTAAAAACTACAAGTTAAGGATAAAATAGTCACGTCCTAAATGTTAGGGACATGACAGCTCCACTCTCCCACACTTGTGGAAGAAGATCTCTTCTGTCAACTGTTCTCTAATGATCAGCTCCACTCTGCTATAAATACCAAGCATCTACCTAATAGTAACTCTTTCGACAAACTCTATATTTTACGCCTGTGCACTCAATATTCGATACACAAAAAGCTTATTACTGACTTAAATATCGGAGTGGCTATACCGGACAACCCTTCGGCATCTCTTCACTGTACCTTATTTTATAAGTTCAATACGTACAGACCTTAGTCAATTACCAGCAAGAATTGAGGAACGATAATATCTAACATACGCAGTTTTACTACTACTTATATTATATTGTTTCGATTGTATCAAAATATACTTACTGTTATTTGTATTACGTTTTAATTACGAAAAGATCGTCGTAGGACGATATTTTTCGTAATATTATAGAAAATATCTGTTTTATTACCTAAAGTGATTAAGTTTTAGTAAGATTAATATTGTGGAGTTT
Organism: Lumnitzera littorea; assembly: GCA_024138015.1. Lineage (NCBI taxonomy): Eukaryota > Viridiplantae > Streptophyta > Magnoliopsida > Myrtales > Combretaceae > Lumnitzera > Lumnitzera littorea. The sequence goes on along the minus strand of JAMXBB010000002.1, from coordinate 1,244,449 downwards.
GTATAAATTCAACTATACGTGTTACATGTTTTGTGTAAAAAATTATTTTTAAAGGGTATTTTTAATTCTAGTATACAAATAAAGCTGTATAGCAACAAATATCATATTGATATTATATTATATAATGAAAAAATATTTTTTTTACATAATTTTGTAATAAAAGATAATAAATCATACATACTCAAATTTTATGAAAGTAATGATGTTACGTTTGTAAAAATATAAGGTTCAATTTTTCAATAGTTTTGGTAAACGATTATTACTAGAGATCTATTTATTTTGAAAATCGATATTAATAATGTACAACTTTTACAACTATCAATATTCTAAGTTTAAAATTTGAAAAGAATAAATTTATATAATCAGACAGATCAAATCCATTGAGAAAAATGATGAGATTATCGATATATTTTTCCTATAATTATTAAATATCAATTAAAAGAAAATACTTATAATTATAGAAACAATATTACCTAAAAATATTGAATGCCAAAAAAACTGAATCTTCTATTTTTTTGTTTTTTTTCTTCTTCTTCTTTTATTTTTCTCTTTTTTTTTTCCTCTCTCGCCATTTTTCTCTCTCTCTCTTCCCCTCTCCTCTCTTTTTCTTGCCCTATCCCTTGATGCCTCGTGAAAATGGACAAAAGGCCATATTTATAAAGGCGACATTTTGACCACTTGATTTTAAGGTGGTTAGTTTTTTTTTTTTTAGATATTTTAATAAATTTATTATATTTTGTTTAATACTTATCCTAATTCCTAAAACGTTCCTTCTTTTCATCACCAATATTATTATTAAAGAATAATTCATAGTCGAAATTTTTTTTTCCTATGTATCGTTATTTTTGATGAGTTTAACGTAATTATTAGTAAAAATATTAGTAATATATAATATATAGTTAAGTTATATTAATTATTTGGAACTTATTTATATACATCTTATAGAACATTTTACTTACTGATATTAGTTATTATGATCACGTAATTGATTCTAAAAGATTTATTCTAAATTATATCTAAAATTACGAAACTCTACGTTGTAGCGATTAGATCCAATAAACTTGATATTTTTAAGAAGGTTTCATACAAATAAGCTTAAAGTGAAATATTAAAGTTATAAAATTACTTTGTTTAAATTTTCTCCTGGTTATGAGAGTTTAACTTATCATAAATTATAATTTCTAAAGTGTCTTTCAAGCATTAAATTTTTCAATTAATTTATATAATTATATATCTATGTTTAGATGTAATTTAGACATTTTCACATCTATGAATGCTTCCAATCAATCTAATGAAAAAGGGATACCTAGCCAATTAAGTTTATACTAATTTAATTACTTTTGCATATTATCTTGTGTAATTAGTAATATTATTATATTCATTATTCTATTGTTATGATATATATTCTTGTGGTTACTAATAACATCGGTATAAATTATTTTACACCTATTGACCTAACTTATAACTATATTTTTCTATAAAAGATATAAACTACTTGAATGCTAACAGGTTAAAGTCATGTGGTATTACATATTATATATTCTTAGACTTTCGGGTTAATTTATGGGTATATTTATAAAAAATATATATTTATATAGTCTATTATGCTATATTATTTCCTTCTATAATTTAATTAACTTATTTCTAAGGCCTTCTCGCATTTCGAGCTTAATTTTAAAGGTTTTAATGAGTTTTACGTTATATTGAATAACTATACTCTCGACCCTAAAATTGGATTTTTAGGGCGTTTTTTTTTTTTTAAATATAACGTTATTAAGTCACTTCAACTAACTTTTCTATCTTAATCATAAAGTTTGGAATCAATCGGATAATTTCTCCCTAAAGGCCCTAAATTTAAGCTTGATTATCTTAAACACAATTTTAAGGGTTTATAGATCAGGTTAGGATCCTTCATCTTCTAAGTTATAATATGGTTGGAAAAAAATAAAAAATAAAAACCTATAAAGTGGTTAGATAGGAAAAAAAGGGTTTTACGCTTTAATGTTATAGATAAATTAATTATGAGATANTCAAGTTAAGTTATTAATTATTAATAATATACGTAATTATACTATTATGTATAATATATTGTTTCGATTGTATCGAAACATACTTTTAATTTATTAAACTAAGTTTTGATTACGATAGGGTTATCGCAATACATAAATTCGTAATATTATAGGGATATAGGTTTTAGTAATTTACTTAATAATATTTGTTGATAGGGCACTTTAGGCAGGGACCTCTCAGGCCCAACCAGATCCACCAAGTCTTACCTCGCTAGGCTCATCTCTATAAGCTTCGGGCTTAGCCCTTAATGGCCCAAATTTATGAAGAACTGTAACGGCTAAAAACTACAAGTTAAGGATAAAATAGTCACGTCCTAAATGTTAGGGACATGACAGCTCCACTCTCCCACACTTGTGGAAGAAGATCTCTTCTGTCAACTGTTCTCTAATGATCAGCTCCACTCTGCTATAAATACCAAGCATCTACCTAATAGTAACTCTTTCGACAAACTCTATATTTTACGCCTGTGCACTCAATATTCGATACACAAAAAGCTTATTACTGACTTAAATATCGGAGTGGCTATACCGGACAACCCTTCGGCATCTCTTCACTGTACCTTATTTTATAAGTTCAATACGTACAGACCTTAGTCAATTACCAGCAAGAATTGAGGAACGATAATATCTAACATACGCAGTTTTACTACTACTTATATTATATTGTTTCGATTGTATCAAAATATACTTACTGTTATTTGTATTACGTTTTAATTACGAAAAGATCGTCGTAGGACGATATTTTTCGTAATATTATAGAAAATATCTGTTTTATTACCTAAAGTGATTAAGTTTTAGTAAGATTAATATTGTGGAGTTTGTATAAATTCAACTATACGTGTTACATGTTTTGTGTAAAAAATTATTTTTAAAGGGTATTTTTAATTCTAGTATACAAATAAAGCTGTATAGCAACAAATATCATATTGATATTATATTATATAATGAAAAAATATTTTTTTTACATAATTTTGTAATAAAAGATAATAAATCATACATACTCAAATTTTATGAAAGTAATGATGTTACGTTTGTAAAAATATAAGGTTCAATTTTTCAATAGTTTTGGTAAACGATTATTACTAGAGATCTATTTATTTTGAAAATCGATATTAATAATGTACAACTTTTACAACTATCAATATTCTAAGTTTAAAATTTGAAAAGAATAAATTTATATAATCAGACAGATCAAATCCATTGAGAAAAATGATGAGATTATCGATATATTTTTCCTATAATTATTAAATATCAATTAAAAGAAAATACTTATAATTATAGAAACAATATTACCTAAAAATATTGAATGCCAAAAAAACTGAATCTTCTATTTTTTTGTTTTTTTTCTTCTTCTTCTTTTATTTTTCTCTTTTTTTTTTCCTCTCTCGCCATTTTTCTCTCTCTCTCTTCCCCTCTCCTCTCTTTTTCTTGCCCTATCCCTTGATGCCTCGTGAAAATGGACAAAAGGCCATATTTATAAAGGCGACATTTTGACCACTTGATTTTAAGGTGGTTAGTTTTTTTTTTTTTAGATATTTTAATAAATTTATTATATTTTGTTTAATACTTATCCTAATTCCTAAAACGTTCCTTCTTTTCATCACCAATATTATTATTAAAGAATAATTCATAGTCGAAATTTTTTTTTCCTATGTATCGTTATTTTTGATGAGTTTAACGTAATTATTAGTAAAAATATTAGTAATATATAATATATAGTTAAGTTATATTAATTATTTGGAACTTATTTATATACATCTTATAGAACATTTTACTTACTGATATTAGTTATTATGATCACGTAATTGATTCTAAAAGATTTATTCTAAATTATATCTAAAATTACGAAACTCTACGTTGTAGCGATTAGATCCAATAAACTTGATATTTTTAAGAAGGTTTCATACAAATAAGCTTAAAGTGAAATATTAAAGTTATAAAATTACTTTGTTTAAATTTTCTCCTGGTTATGAGAGTTTAACTTATCATAAATTATAATTTCTAAAGTGTCTTTCAAGCATTAAATTTTTCAATTAATTTATATAATTATATATCTATGTTTAGATGTAATTTAGACATTTTCACATCTATGAATGCTTCCAATCAATCTAATGAAAAAGGGATACCTAGCCAATTAAGTTTATACTAATTTAATTACTTTTGCATATTATCTTGTGTAATTAGTAATATTATTATATTCATTATTCTATTGTTATGATATATATTCTTGTGGTTACTAATAACATCGGTATAAATTATTTTACACCTATTGACCTAACTTATAACTATATTTTTCTATAAAAGATATAAACTACTTGAATGCTAACAGGTTAAAGTCATGTGGTATTACATATTATATATTCTTAGACTTTCGGGTTAATTTATGGGTATATTTATAAAAAATATATATTTATATAGTCTATTATGCTATATTATTTCCTTCTATAATTTAATTAACTTATTTCTAAGGCCTTCTCGCATTTCGAGCTTAATTTTAAAGGTTTTAATGAGTTTTACGTTATATTGAATAACTATACTCTCGACCCTAAAATTGGATTTTTAGGGCGTTTTTTTTTTTTTAAATATAACGTTATTAAGTCACTTCAACTAACTTTTCTATCTTAATCATAAAGTTTGGAATCAATCGGATAATTTCTCCCTAAAGGCCCTAAATTTAAGCTTGATTATCTTAAACACAATTTTAAGGGTTTATAGATCAGGTTAGGATCCTTCATCTTCTAAGTTATAATATGGTTGGAAAAAAATAAAAAATAAAAACCTATAAAGTGGTTAGATAGGAAAAAAAGGGTTTTACGCTTTAATGTTATAGATAAATTAATTATGAGATAGTTGTGTGTAATTATAATTTGAATTTTGAAAGTTATACAATTTTATAGTTCAACATTTGCGAAGAAAGAGACATACATTTATTTCAAACTTATACTAAAACATTTCGTATATACCATTACAAATTTCACTTCTAATGTATTAACATAATTTATAACTAGTGGATAGTGCACCCGCGATGTGTTATACTTCGAAGCAGCAAAGTCGTAACAGTTCCGCCATACAAACCATTGTAAAATAGAAGTTAGCCTTATAATCGTTATCCTAAACTTGATCTACACAAGGCGTTCACTATTAATCCGCTTTGAAGTAAACGGTTCGTAATTTAAATAAGTTATTTACCTAAGAAAGTAAAATATATATATATATATACACACTAGAATTCAGTTATTACAATTAACGTTTACAACATTTCATCGTAATCTATTTCCTAGTTAATATATTATTTAGAAATGAAAAATTCTAAAATAAAAGCTTAAACTTTAAAAATATACGTTTGTTCTTCAAATGTTTTTCCTCACTTCCCAAGATTCAGTAGTTGCTAGCATTAGGATAATTGTAAACTGCTTCTCAACTAGCACCTGCAATGACGTCTATAGGGATGTGAACAACTACAACCTAGTAAGTCAGAACGGAGGAACTAAAATTATACCGCAAACATAAACAAGGTTATCAACCAATTTATTAGGTGCAATACATGTTTAAGCAAATATCATTGCATGACGTTGTCCAGCCCGTTGTGAAATTAGAGAAATTGCGCTCGCTATAACTCAGGTTGAGGAGTTGCTGTTAATGCAATAGCTCATGACCAAACCTCGGGCTTATGCAATGGAGACACTGCTCCTTCCGCGACTACCTTTGAACCATTGACTTCCCTCTTGCTGCGACTTTTTCACCTGTTATTTAGTTCGACTAAGGATGAAGAAGGGACCTATTATGTTATCCAGCGCTATTCCTTTCAAAGGAGTCGGTATTTGATCGGAGAATCCGATGTTTTTCCTAATGGGTTGCTATGTAGGTTCGATTTATGGTTATAAGTTATATATTTATTAAATTTAGTTTAGGGTGATTAATTATCTCATACAATATAAGCTAGAACAACAAACAAAATCATAGCATCTTTCATAATCAAGCATATACACATAACCAACTATTTAACAAGCATAACTAAGTATAATTTCAAGCCTCCAAAATGCAACAACGTATTAATCCCAACTTATCTCGACTCTCTACTTGCTCACTCGAGGTGTGATTCGTTCAGTCTATTGCTAATGATCCCTATAATATCAACGTTGTTTCAGTTTTTTATATAACTATTATAGGTTGGTTTTATCCTATAACGCTTATTGTTATTTTTTGTTTAGGATTTAATATACCTAATTATTTAAGTTTTAAGTCTTTTAGAATTCTTCTTGAATCATGTTAAGTTCTGTTTCAATTTTTCACATTGATTTCTAAATTAGGTTTTTAACTCAGTTTTTTTTTGTTAGAAATTTATATGTATAGCCTAAGAAACCATTCCAACCCATAATGTGAAATTAATCACATTATCTTCAGATATCCTAAATATCGTTTTTAGTTTCTAACTAGTGTTCTAGTTCATACGTTATATCCGAATTCTAATTTAATTACCGAATTCAACCACATTATAAGAAAATCTTATATTTTTCATATAATTACCCTAATTTGAGTTTTCCATCAGATTTATTGTATATTCCTTTTATTATCATAATATCAATTTTAACCAATATTTTCCTAATTATTAATTACTTATAATTACATATTACACATTATTACCTAATGTGTACAAAATGTACACATCTAATATTCCATTACTTCAAATATTATCTCCTAACATCAAATAACATTTCAAATATCTAAATTCATCTCAAATCAGATTTTGAACCTAATTATTCTAAATTACCAAATTAACTCAAAATTTCTCTTTTTTACTTATTACAAATTTACTATATATTATCTAAATAATTACATCTAACACTCCAAATGCTACAAATAGCATACTCCATCAGATTTCAACATCCTAAAACATATAATTGTATATCAAATCAGTAATTACCCATTTAATTAATCTTAAACTATCCATTTTATGTATCATTTTAAGGCTTAAAAATTATCTAAAAATTTAGAGAATTAATTTTTGAAAAAGGGCTTCATAGCACTATTCTATAATCCCTAAGTAGTCTACATAAAAATTTTGAGCTCCAAACTACTTTCCTAAGCTTATTTATTTCTAAATCGAAACATGTTCGGTTTTGCATAATTTCTTAAGAACTATATATCACGGGACATATTTTCATCAAAATAATATTTTTCCTAAAAACTAAATATAAAAATATTTCAGAATAACAAGTTTCATAATTTTCCAACTAATTTTGATAATTTTAACAATTTAAGAAAAATCGGGTAAAACTTGAAACTCACCAAAACTGGTGGCTTCTACCATTATTGGTGGCCATGGGTATGTTAGCCCACCTAGACACTACTACCATCGTGTGGTGGTGGTGGTGACCGTTCACTCTCAGTTGCTCGTCAGGTATAAATTCTCCTTAAAGTCCCAACTGTACAGTTTTTTGTGATTTTTTATAAAACCCTAATTGTTACGCCCCGAAGTCGCGAAGTCGCGACAGTCCCGCCGTGTAAACCATTCTATGATAGAAACTGGCCTCACAGTTCCTACCATAGAGATAATCTACACAAGGCGTCGACGACCACTCGCTTTGAAGTAAACAGTTCGATTAATAATTATACTACAAATATGATAATTATCTCAAATTACTACAAAACATAGATAATTATATAAATAAGTCCACAGAGCTTCTTAGGAAGATTTACAAAATCACCACAGTCTACTAATTTACAGAATAACTAACAGTTTTCAACCTTTAACTACAAAGTCAGTCTAGTTACATATTATGCTAAATAACTTGATTCTCACACCCCTGGCTTCAAAAAGACTAACATCTGGATAATTGTAGGGCGGCATAGTACTTGAAGAGATTACAAATCAGAACCTGCAAAAGGATCTATAAGGGTATGAGTAACTACAGCTCAGTAAGTTGAATTGGAGACTCACGAATGCATACAAGCACAAACAAGGTTAACAAACAATTATTTTCATGCAATGCAACAATCAAGTGTCATCGCACAACATAGTCCGGTCCGTTGTGAAATCAGGGAAATTTCACCTGCTCAAATCCGGGTTGAGGAGTTCCATGTTATGCAACAGCTCACAACCAAACCCAGGCTTGTGCAATGGAGACCTCGCTCCTCCCGCGACTACCTTCGAATCATTGACTTCACCCCCGCCGCGACCTCCTCTCCTGTTACTTAGTTCGACTGAGGATGAAGAAGGGACCATTTTGCAATCCTGCGCTATTCCTTTCGAAGGGGTCGGTATTTGGTTGGAGAGTCCTATGATCCCCTAACGGGTTGCAATGCATAACATTTTCGGTTATTAAGGTCGACTAAGATTAAATTCCGGTTAGGGTGTTCAACAAGTTCATACCAATTCAATCAGTCACAAAATCATTCATAGTACAAATTCCAGCACGAATTCAGATACATCAAGCACATGCGTAAACTATTTACAACCACAATCATATACAAGCCTAAGTCTCCGAGTACTACAAAACTAGTACTCTATTACAATAAGCAATAACCCAACTTACTTGAATTTGCTCAATCGCTCGATCCTCTAGTTGCAAGTTGATTTGTTTTTGGGTGTCCTATAATACAAATAGGTTCTTTTAGTACTTATATTTTATGGATTCTTATTCTAATTTATAGTGTAATTCATTTTCCTCATGTATACCTACAACGTATTAATAATTCGTTGTATTCTATTTCGGGGTTCGATTCCTAAACTAGATTCTAGTTTTTATTCTTAAGTTGTGATTAGGCTCGAATCCCAATGTAACATTAATCACCTTATGTTCGGGTATTCAAATATTCTATTGGATCGAAATTTTAGTATTCTAAACTATTCGGTGCACGCTAACTCTAATTGGGGTATCGGATTTATTCCCGATGTGTAAAAATCTTACATTTTAAGATATTTACTTAAAATTAAATATTAATTCATATTTATTATTTTTCTGATTTCAATTATTATATTATCTAAATAACTTTATTTTTTTAAATTTATTAATTTATATTTTCACATATTCCTAATTTCTTATATTCTTTACCTAATTTCCCTAATTAACCATAATTAGTACCTAAAAGCTAGGATTAGGGTTCCACTGCAGAGATTAACTTCCTTAATCATCTAATCAAGATCCAAATCAGTAATTAACATCCTAATCACCTAATTAATCCTAAATCACCCAATTTTACCATCATTTTAGGGCTAAAAATTAACTTAAAATTTTCGAAAATTAATTTAAAAAAAATGGCTTCATAGCACTGTTCTACATCATATGAGAATCCTACAGAAAAATTTTGAGCCCCAAACTACATCCCTAAGCCTATTTAATTTCCGGTTTAATTATGCTCAGTTTTGAACAATTTATTAAGAACCCTATATTTCCAGACATAATTAAACTAAATCAATATTTTTCCCTAAATCTACATACAATAAAAACTCAGAATAACAAGTTTCATAATTTTCTGGGCAAAATAACTAATTTTACAAAATTATACAAAAATCGGGGTGAATAAATGACTAACCGGTTCAAAGCTTTCTGGCCGTCCAAATCTGGTCCAAGGCTGTCGGCCAGTCCAGACGCTGGTCCTATTGCTAATCTGCACAGTTTTCTTTTTTTTCTTTTTATTTTCTGGAATTTCTCTCGATTTTTCTTGTGTTTCGATTTTTCTCAGATCACAAACTATCCAAATGACTTTTGAGAATTTTTTTCCTTATTTATAGACAAATATAGTAATTAATGTGCATTAATTTGATGGGATTTTGCCCCATTTCCTTGATTTTAGGCTTTTTGTTTGTCAAATTCTTATTGTTTAATTTTTTCTTTTCAGTCTACGACCTAATCTTGTTGCAGTTATCTTCTTCTAATTTTTTTATAATTATTTTGTATTTTTCTTTAATTATTTACTTAGTTTTCGGCCTATTTTAGCAATTACGCGTATTTTTATCTACACGTAAATACATGTAGGGTACACGTGAACATTCCTAAATATTATTTTGGTCATTCTAAAATTTTTAGTATACATATAATCTATCTCTACTAATTTATTAGTTATTATATTACACTTTTTGCCTTTTCGGTAATTAGCAGTTATTATGCTTAAAATTTAAAAATTTTATAGTCTCCTATTTTACTACTTATTTTCTTAAATTTAAGTTTATAGGGTCATTTTTACTGGTATTTTGTTAAATAGTTTATAATTTGAGTTTGATCGGATCCTTTAGTCGATCACCCTAAACCTTGGGTTTTAAGCTCAAACCTATAGTTACTTGGCTTGACTTTAAGGCTTACACTAATTTCCTCTCAATTTTGCCTCTCTTTAATTTTCTAAACTTTCAGACATCTAAAATGAGCTTTTGAAAAATTTGAAGTATTTATAGAGGTCTTACGGAATTATTGTGCATTAAATTAATTTGACAATTATCTTATCTTTTTTTTTTCTTACTTTTTATTTGTTGTAATTTGATTGGTTGCTTTTATTTCTTCAATTCAGATTACCACATCTCAATTCTTGATTTTTCTCATTTTTCTTGATTTTTTATTAATTAATTATGAATTTTTCTTAATTATTTAGCATTATTGTAGCACATTTCTACCTACACGTATTTCTAGTAATTACACGTATTTCTACCTACATGTAAATTCATATATAGTATAAATAAATATTTATAAATATTATTTAGGTTATTTTATGATTTTTAGTATGCATATAATTTATTTATAGTGATTCATTAATTATCGGAATGTATTTTACGCATTTTTAATAAATAACAAGTAATATACTTAAAATTTGGATAGTTTATATTCTTTTATTTTATTACTTACTTTCTTAAATTTAAACTTACGGGACCATTTTTACTAATATTTTTAGCTTTCCTTTATAATTTAGGCTATCCTTTAGTCGATTACCCTAAATTATACAAGCCAAACTTTGAATAATTGATTGTGGATTTTACACGATGTGCATGCTAAAAAAATTCAATTAAAGTCTTTTAAAATTTTGTTTTCATTTTTTAAATAAAATTTTCAATTTAAATAATCAATTTTTAAAAACTTTTGAAATTTATTGATTATATAAAATATTTTCTTTTAAGCCAGATATTTTTTTAGAACACAAATGGTCCTTCAATTAAGGAAAAAATTGCATAGTTCACATTTCAGCACAGCTGTTAATTTATTAGTTTTGTGAATATATTTTTGTAATTTATATTAAAAAAATTAAAAGTCTTCATCATATAATTTCATTTTGCAAATACAAATACAATAAAATAATTAATATATGATTATGTTATTAATAATATCGAGAATATTTACTTTCACTGATTTCTTAAACTAAAATATTTATCTACATTGCTTATAATCAATAATGTATTTTAGAGAAAAAAAAATGTGATTATATTATTGTCTCTGCATTGAAGAAATGAAATAAAAAATTATTAATTGTATATTACATATAATGCATTTTAGGAAAAAGGTAAATATATGATTATATTATTATCGATATTGAGAACATTTACTTTCACAGATTCTTTTTAAAATAAACTATCAATTTACATTGCTTATAATATATGCATTTTAAGGAAAATGAAAATATATGATTATGTTATTATCATATTGTGTATCGAAGAAATGGAAAATTAATATTCATAAAACAAATTGATGTATATCAAAACCAAATGATACATGATTTTAGAAAAGCCATTTTAGTAATTCCCTTTTTTTTTTAATAATACATTTAACCTAAATATGTTATGGGTAAATATTCATTGTTGAAATCGTATATTATATATAATTATATATGATGCATTTATAGAAAAGATAATTATTGATTATGTTATTATCGATATTAAGAGCATTCGCTTTTACAAATTTCATAAACTAAAATTTTAATTTTCATTAATTATAACATATAATGCATTTTTAGAAGAAAATAAACATAGCAAAGTTTATTTATTTATTTATTTTTGGCATTTTATCAAGTAAGATATAAAATATATAATTATGTTATTATCGATATTGAGAACATTTACTTTCACAGATTTTTTTTTTTAAAATAAAATATCAATCTACATTGCTAATAACATATACATTTTAGGAAAAATGAAAATATACGATTATGTTATTATTACATTGTGTATCGAAGAAATGAAATATTAATATTCATAAAACAAATTGATATATATCAAAACCAAATGATACATGATTTTAGAAAAGTTATTTTAGTAATTCCCCTTTTCTTTAATAAGGCATTTAACCTAAATAGGTTATAGGTAAATATTCATTGTTGAAATCGTATATTACATGTAATTATATATGATACATTTATAAAAAAAATAATTATTGATTATGTTATTATCAATATAAAGAATATTCACTTTTACAAATTTCATAAACTAAAATTTTAATCTTCATTAATTATAACATATAATGCATTTTTGGAAAAAAATAAACATAACAATGTTTTTTAAAATTTTTTTGGTATTTTATCAAGTAAGATATAAAATAAAAAATAATAATATGAAATCTATAAGATATATAAAAATAAAAAAAGTTGTTGATTATCTCTATTGATGTGTATAAGTTATTGGAGAGAGATATGCCTATTAAGGTGTGTAAGTTACTCGAGAGAGAGTGAGAGAGAGATGTGATAATTTTAATAGTTTATTTTACTGTTAGTTTTTTGTTAATTAATGTTAAATAGAAGGTAATTAGGTAAATATAATACAGATGGTTATTTAAGTCTCAAAGGACTTTAATAATATAGATGGCTTATTTCTAAAAATCATAAGGCAATGGAAAAAATTATCAAAATTGTGAAAAAAGTGACGTTATTGGACATTGTAAGAAGAAAGGAATAAAAAAGTGAGAAGAAAGTGGAATATAATTTTAAAGAGTAGGAGAGAGAAATTAGATGTGAAGATCGAAAAAAAAAAAGAAAAAAAGTGTTCAAAATATATTACACATTAATAAATTGACAAATACATTCAATTTTATACTTTTACTAGTCTAATTTAGTGTTGGTTTTATTGTTATATATATTTAAATTGGAGATTAAATTATAATTTGAGAAAATGACGATTACTTAAGTTTCAAAAAGTTTTTATAATATAGATATATCTACATCACATATGGATCACCACATGTAGAAAATTAATAAAAGAACCAGCATAATACTCAAAAAGGTGAAAGATATGATAGACTCTTTCCAATAATAAAAGTAAAAAATATTTCAACCGAAAAGAAAAAGAAAAAAATAGAAAGAGTTTTTTTAAGGGTTAAGCCTACAAAGTCATTAAGAACAAGCGTGAATGGGCCAACGTCGAACGGACACGACCGGAATTTAAAGAGAGACGGTATCAACCGCTAGAAGAAACCGTTACCCCCACTAACAACCAGTAGTTAACTTCCACGTGGCACGGCGGTTAAGGCCCGAAAACATAAGAGAAACGCTTGTCGCTCAAAACTCATATAATGATGCAGCTTTCGATTTCGAGCAATTCAAAACTCAAACATCGTTTGCATTAGTTTCGCTTCGTAATATCATCATCATAGTGTTATAACAAGAATATATATTCCCTAGTTCTAGTCCTAGTCCTAGTCCTAGTTCTGATTTGAGGAATCATTCGAAGCAGTGTGAACAAAGTAGGAAAAGATGTCTCCACCAACATCGCTCGGGTCTCGTTTCCGTGAATCAATCACTCGAATGGCTCTCAGATCGTATCTTGCGGAGTTTATCTCCACATTCTTTTATGTTTTAGCCGTCGTAGGTTCCACCATGTCTTCCCGTAAGTTCTTGTTTCTTCAATGTACCAATGTTTACAGATAGAAAAAATAAAATAAAATAAAAATGATGCCCTAATGTTACGTGTATGTGTATGATCGTTGAGTATGATGGTATTTACAGGGAAAATGACACCGGAAGCTGTAGCCGATCCGTCTAGTTTGGTGGCGATGGCGGTGGCTAGCGCATTTGCATTGTCGGCGATGGTGTACATTGCATCAGGGATATCAGGAGGACATGTGAATCCAGCCGTAACATTTGCGATGGCAATAGGAGGGCATATTAGTCTCCCAACTGCTTTATTTTACTGGATGTCTCAAATGTTGGCTTCTATTATGGCTTCAGCCCTGTTGAAATTTACGACCGTTTCAGAGGTACGTGCAATTGTCCGTCTCTTTTATTTTTATTATTGAGTTAGGATTTTTTAACCCTTGTTCCAACTACTTTTGGTGCTACTAACTTTGTAAAAAAATTTTATCTATGTTCATTGAACAGTGAACCAAAGTTCATTGCATGGTTGCATGTGTTAGATTTTATGCAAAATTTGTGGAAAATTTAACACAGTAATTTTTTATTTTAAATATCATACTTTCGCTTCTTACTGTAATACGATTGTGAAACCATATTTTTTTTTCTTGGATTAAAGAAAATTTATAGTATGAATGGATTGTATTTTAATTTTTTCAATCGTGTGATGTTTATCTATCTAATCTATGCTAATAAAATGGAGACTTTCTCTTTTAGGGTAAGATTTTCTAAAATAATAAATTTATTCGAAATTATGACTAATTTCTCATTACTGCCATATATAGCTATTTGTAACTACACATCCTTCTTTACATTGTACATGATTGATTTGGTTTTTAAAAGATTCTTTTTTCCCTTTTGATATTCTTTGATGATGGATCTTTTTCAATTAAATGAGCTGACCTTTTACATGATGACAATTATAATAATTTTTCAAAGCATATGTAATGTGGGTGTGCTCGTCCACTAAAACATACTAAAACAAAAGAGTAGGGGTTAATTATGTGAGATTTATTGCGAGAAATCTTCATTTTTTCAATTAATTATGCCAATTTTTGTGGTGTAGACTGTCCCGGCTTTCAGGATTACGGAGGAAATGACCGGCTTTGGAGCATCGATTTTGGAAGGAATCCTTACATTTGCTCTAGTCTACACCGTATTTGCCGCTAGTGGTGTTCAAAGGCAGAGTCAGGGTTCAGTGGTTCAGGATCCTCAAGGAGCCATTGGACCCATGATGATAGGGTTTATGGCTGGAGCAGGAGGGCTGGCCATAGGGCCTTTCTCCGGGGGGTCCATGAACCCTGCATGCGCTTTTGGGTCTGCCCTTATTGCCGGGAGTTTCAAGAATCAGGCTGTGTATTGGGTTGGACCCCTTGTTGGAGCCACCGTTGCTAGCCTTCTTTATGACAATGTTATGTTCCCTTCCAGTTCTATATCACCTGATTCAACTACATCAACCCCTGGTCCTGCTGGAGCCGGCCCTGGGGTCTAATTTACCATCTCCTGTTTTTTTTGCATCATTACAAGGTAAAAGTCATATGTAGGGTTTTAGTGTGTAATTTGATATTGCATATTCATTGTTAATTAATAGGTGTTTCATTTGATAATCTTAGTCCTTTCGTCTTTTGTTTTTCTTCCTAAGTCTGTGAAGAAAGGGATAATGGATTCGACAGGAAAACTAGATTTTTTTTTTTTTTTTTTGTGGGCTCTCTCTTTTGATGTATAACATAAATTCATAATATTTTTGGGTTGCATTAGGATCTGACTAGTAGAATCATTCAGTATGATTTTCTAATTGTTGAAATTTTCGTTATGCTAATTTTTACGATAATTGGACAATTTCGTCGATGAGATCTTAAAAGCCCTTATTTTGACATATGTGAATTAAAGCATGTTGAAGTATCAAGTGAATTTTAGTTTGACGATGGCATGAATAGGGGTGCGGCCATGCGGGTGCCCATATGACAGCGGAAAATCAACATATATCATCTTTAAGGACTTAACTCAAAGCATTTTCTTGTCGGATGTCATTTTCGTCGTCTCGATTGATAACCTTGAGGCTAAGAGAGCCTGGTTATACAAATTCTACGTTTCTACTACTTTATGCTACCCATTACTTATCAATGCAAACGTGCTTGCAACTTCTTAATTGCTTTAGTGCAAAAGGCCTTAAGACAAAGACTTTGGTCCCGCCCTCGTAATTAAAACATTGCACCGCTACATGATTACGTGCATGCACTTCATGAGACATTCGCCTTTAAACTTCATGGCCATAGAAACACTTCCAACTCCATAAAACAATGGATCGCACCACCACTAGTCCTCAGGCCTCCACCATGCCCTTGGGTCCTCGGCTTCTTAGAAGCCGAAGCGGCACCTCTGCACCCGAAACACGTGCCACTCTCTCAACTTCTACCCAAAGATACACTAACCGATCCAAATCGACTACAAAATCAAGGACATTGTCTAGTCCTGCCACTAGAGGTGAAGAAAATGTGAATAAGAATCCTATTCCAAATATTCCGAGTCCAATCACTCCTCCAAAGAAGCCTCCTGGAAACAATCGGAATAATAATGGGCAAACCAATGGTTTTGCCAAATTCCTAAAGCGAAACGGTCCGGATAGTGGTGGTGCCCGAAAGCCGAAGACAGGGCCGGCCTCTCCTTCAGCTTGGGCCCTGTCGCCCGGACGGAGCTCGATTGTGGAGCCACCTGCTGGTGGTGGCGGCATTGGTGGGGTTTTGAAGTACTTTAGGCAAAAGAAGGTATCGCCGATACGAGAAGAGGAGTATCATAAATTTCGTATATTACACAATAGGCTGCTACAGTGGAGATATGTCAATGCCCGAGCAGAGGTTGTTATAGCTACGGTCAAAAGAATGGCAGAGGTAAACTTAGCTGATTTTCCTGGTTATCACATGCTGTAATATAACATACATTTTATTCCTAACATCAATTCACTCTGTAATCAACCATTTTTGTCGAATTATGGCTATACTTATCAAAAAGATTAAAAGGGTAAAGATAGAGAGAGAGGAATTTGAAGTTGAAGTTATCTTAATATGTAAAAGAATTTCACATTCGAGATAATTTTATAATACATCGTATCACTATCCCAATTTCCTTGCATTTTATCTCTCCTTTCTTCCCTATTACTGACAATTTCACTCTAAGCATTTACAACCAATAGAGCATTTATTTCGTATATTAGACGCAGTTAAACATTCATATTTAAAATAGAATAGACGCTTCAAAAATTGAAACAATTGCAAGTATACTCTCAAAACTATTAGTTTTTGTGTTCGAATATGACTCGTAAACTCTAAAAAGTGTGATTTTATTTATATGTAAACTTTGAAGATATATATATATATATATATACATATACACACACCCCTACAGACCATTGTTAAAGTCTCAAACTATTGCTCAAATAAAATAAAATAAAAAAACATAAATAAGGATAATTTTGGGGTTTTAACAACCATTTGAGGTGTGTGCATAAATTAAAAGCCACCCAAATAGGGATGCTTGCACAGAGAGTTTAAATCTTACCAATAGTGCAATTTGCCTTAAAAAATTTTGATTATAACTACAAGCATATGGATTGGGCGACAAATGCTAACTTAACCAACAAAAAGGACTTCAATTTGCCATTATTATTTGATATTTTTCCTTGCCTAAAATGGTTGGGGTATATGGGTGCAGGAGAGGCTATTTCGAGTTTGGCTTAATACGGCGAAAATGAGATATTCAGTGATGGAGCAACGTGTTCAAGTGCAAAGGGAAAGGCAGAATATCAAACATTACGGATTAATAATGCCACAGATTCATTACCTCCAGGAATGGGAGAGATTAGAGAGGAAAAATGAGGAAGGTGCGGGCAGGATGGCAAGAAAGCTGTCTGCTCTCTCACTCCTTCTTCCTTTGCAGAATGCCAAGGTCAACGGTCTATGTCCACTTAGCTATCGACTTCTTGTTCGTTCTTGTTACTCTCAAAACTGTGAAGTCTAATTGTCATAAATTTGCTAACAGGCCGATGTTGAGGATGTTACACAAGCAATGAGGATGTTATCAGATGTTGTGGACAACATTATCGGAGCTAACTCCATGTTTTTCTCACGGGTATACTCAGCGCATCCATTCTCACTTTCTAACCCTCTAATCCTCAATTTTTCTTTTTCCTCGCTTGTTTCCTTGTTACGCTTATATTTTCTCTCAAGGGTGAATTGCGGACACAACTTATATTTGCTTCATGTACATTTGACTCCTATCTTTTAAAGGGCTGGTGCCAATGTCTAAATGGCAGAGTCTATGGGGAAAAACCATGCAATACTTTCATTACATGGAAAAATGTAAAAATCTGTTTATCAAATAATTTCTCTCTTCCATCAGAT
Source organism: Lumnitzera littorea (assembly GCA_024138015.1). Taxonomy (NCBI): domain Eukaryota; kingdom Viridiplantae; phylum Streptophyta; class Magnoliopsida; order Myrtales; family Combretaceae; genus Lumnitzera; species Lumnitzera littorea. Next base: position 1,226,163 of record JAMXBB010000002.1, on the reverse strand, counting down.
TGTCATTGCGGCTGAATTTCGACTTCATACTAGCTATATTTTCTTGTCCAAAGAAACACACTTGACGTTCCTGATCATCAACATCGCAGGCTGAAAAAGTGTATGATCTCCAAAAGGAGCTTCTAATCACCCTTGAACGACAGAAAGTATGTATAGAGCAGCTGGAGAAGATCTTACCCTTCACCTATATGTTAATGGTAAGCCTTACATTGAGTTTATTCCCACTTTAATATTGCAATCCCGCTCTTTGCTGGTGACTTCTCAACTACCCACAATGTTCTCGATCATTAGAGTTGTTTTAAGTAATTAGAAATCCTGCAATAAGAAAAGATTACCTTAGGGGCATAGGATTACTGCACATTACGATGAACGACAAATGGACTGGAAAAATTTATCCAGCTTCACCAATTCTTGCTCTCCATTAGAAGTAGAGATACAAGTGCATTCATCAAGGGAAATGAAGTCATAGAAACTCGTTTGTTCGAATAATCAAATGAATCACACATGTAATCACCAGGCTATCAGAATCAAATCTTCATTTTCATGGCAAAAACTGTACAAAGTACTCGTGGTTGCACTGTGCTGAAAAATTTCTGGGACGCCTTCCTTCTAATGGTGAAATCATAGGGTCGGAATATAACCTAAACAAGTCTAGGGAACAAACCACCATAACCAACCTTTCTCGGAGCAGTTCTGCGGAAGGTGTCTTTTCATCTACTAATATGCATGGTGCATACTGTATCAGGGGTTCTCGCTTTATCTAAAGTTTAGCGATTGTTGACTTCCATCTGATCAGAAGTGTCTGACTCAACTTCACCCGTCTGGTCCCTGCAACTTCCACCAGAACAAAGTAAAAGCTAGAAATAAGATTATCCCAGTAGATCAGGAGATGTAAGCCCAGTGCCAATAATGCTCTCAGTCTGATGTCAAACCTATCTCTCCACTCAGTCCAGGGAGAAACGATAACATATTCCAGTATTCATATCATTACAAAAAACCATCATCTTCAGGACATTCCCCATATTCCATAGCCAGGCAACTCTACCAGTTGCAAGGACAATTAGGACCAATAGTCTCTGTGCAAGCACTTTCAAATTCAAAACCAATTCTGAATTTCCTTTCCTTCTATATTCATTGTTGCTCTTTATACCAGTTTCTAAGTCAGATTGGATCTCTCTTTGCAGAATCCATTCCACAATTTATCTCTTGGTCCTTTGTTGGCTTTAACAATACATTGGATGCATGGATTGAGATAAATAAAAGAAGAAAGTTATAACTAGAATTTTTCGTCAACAAGCAGTCAGCAAAAAACACAGATGTACACACATAAAGAGAAAAGGGCCAAAGAAGATTCATGACAACCTACCTCCATCAAGGAGTATTGTCATCAAAGAGAACTTTATAAAACCGTTTCCTCTCTTCTGGATCAAACAAGCCACCTAGTTTACCTCCTTGGTCATCTTCTTCAGAAACTTCACCATCCCTAATCATCTTTTTTTCTGCCCTACCCAATGGCATCACATTCTTCTTTTTTCTTTCTAAATTAGCCAGATGGTTCCTCCTGTTACGTTCATGCAGTCCTTCTTGCATCAATTCCCCAAATTTCTCCTTCACAACTACAAGTGGATCCTTATTGATCAACTCTGAACCCTTATATCCCTCTCTTAGAAGGACAGTGTAGATCTGGTATCTGTTGGATACATAGAAAATGCCAGGGTGCTTAAGGAGCAAAACATTCAGTTTTTCGGGAAGCAAGAACTCCCTTCTAAAATGACCCAGCTTTATGATCGATGCCTTTTTCCATAATGTCAATGAAAGAACCTCATGCACCAGGCCCACGGTCCTCTTCTCCATATCCTTTGATCCTTCCAGCAATCCTGTCGGATCTGAGTATGGAGAAACATACGGCGTTGCATTAAATTCTTCGAACCTCTGCCATGATTTGATCCAGGTTGAAGGCAGTGAACTAGAAAAACTTGGCTCAGAACCCTTTTGGTGAGCCAAGGCTTCAACAGAAGAGACTGCTAAGTCAGGGTTCCAAGATACAAGCTCAATTTCCATGGAACTCTTTCTTCCACTGTGATTAATGAGCCGGAAACAGTCTCCATATTTTGGCACTATCCTGAGTACATAATCATCAGGAAACCCAAAATTCCGCTTCAGTTCATTGAGTTTCACAACATTAAGCCTCTGATTTATGCTCATCATTAACAACTTTGCCAATCGGTCTGCAAGAACTGGTTCTTGTGCTTCCTTAATTGACTCTTCCTCGTCTACAAGATACATCATCCGTTTGGTCAACTGACAATAGTACCGATCACCCTTGAGATAAACATCAAAGCAACACGGATACTTCTTAAGCCAATTAAGGGCTTTCCCTTGAAGATCAAGAGTCTTGAATTTCTTTTGCAGAAACTTGACGGGTGCAACTTGGTTGGGACATCTAAGGATTATGTTCTTAATCTGATTATTGACTATCCATCTGCGGTTCCGGGAAAGTGCTGATTCAAGTTCAGGATCCTTCTTCATTGACCAGAGAGAATAGCTTCTAAGAACGTACAAGCGTGACCACAAAGCATGATTGCCATAATTTAACCGTGCAACAAACATGTGCTCACCCAATTTAATACCCTTTTTTTAACATAAACCAGCACCTGAAATAAGGTGATTTCATTTCAACAATTAGATTCAAATATTAAATTCACATAAACACAAGGGCGAGATGACAATCGCTTCCATGGTGAATGACAATGTATGATTCAAGGTGAGGAAACAGCCTCTTTTCAAAATGCCAAGAAAAGGCCGCTCACCCATGCAACATCCCGTACATCCCACATTGCTCGGGAAGTGCTTTGCCATGCTGAATGCACTTACTAAACCAATTATATAATTATATTCCCTTTTAAAAATCAACAATTATAGAATACCAATCTCCCCTGATGGCAGCTTGGATTATAGACAAGTTAATAATCAAATGAATGGGTATTACCTATCTAATCCGAGTTGATTGAATAGAGTAATTAAGACAATTTTATTTAAAAAAAAAAGGCACAACAGAGAGGATGTGCAACAAAATAATGTGTATAAACCCATAGTTTTATGACATGTATGAATCCATTATCATTAACAACATGCAAATTGATCAGGAGAAGGAGAAAAGTTTGAAGGTGCATCTTATACAAGCAGCTGGGGAACAAATGGGAAAACCATGTCCCTAAATCAAAAGCTTGCAGATTCATATAACACCGGATTGTAATTCTCTTCCAATTCCATTTCCTCATTCTTTTTGTGAATATCTCCAATCCTGACCTTGTAAAATTATCAGTAGAATGGTATTTTCCTTTACAAAGTTGTGAGCTTTTTCCTAAATGTTTACCTGTTCCCCCTTCTACACACAATCTTTCTATTTTACATTTTGCTTGTCATATCCTCGTGTTTGTCAAAGCATTCTTTATATTGTGAAGCTACATATATCCAGATTTGTTAAATTTGTTGGCTTGTCAGCTCAAATCTGTAATGCTGGTGTAAGAGTTTGCTCATTATATATAAAAATAGAGAAATGTATGTGCTACTAGATTTCGAGTATGGTGATAATGGTTCTATTGACGATCGGCCACCCATTCAGAACAAGTTCGACATATTTGGTGGGCACTCACGGCAATCACTAAATAGAAACGTTGTCAGGCAAGGATCGAAGGCTGACCCATAGTCAAGGAGAAGGGGTTGACCCTGGGTCGAACTGGGATTGATATGAAGTCAAGAAAAATATCAAAAACACAATTCATACTTTAATTATGACAGACATTTGACATGTGGAACTATATAATTTGAAACGACTATCAGCCAGTTTATGAGCACGAGTATATCGACAACCTTCTACTTAAATCAAACAGTTTGTGAGCATATGGAGCATTACAAGGATTGGGAAATTGCAAAGCAGCAAACTTGTTCCCGAATCAATAAGAGGATTTTGACCTGAACGAGGCAAAAAAAAAAAAAAGTGGAGAGAGAACTAACCTGGTTGGACCGTTGGAGAGAGCAACGTGGTCGGAGACAGAAGAATCTGGTCGGCGTTTGAGGAGTTGAGACCGCGATAACTTAATTTAACTGACGCTTCATAAAATACACCGCACACCAATTTTTTTGAAAATACAATAAATACATTTCTATTTTTATTTATATATACGACATATGGCATAAATGCTAATTTATCATCGCAGCACCGTTACCGCATCATCATTAATAATAATTTTATTTAAATATTATAATTCTATGTAATAAACTAAAATAATAAAACGAATTCAAAAAATAAAAAAGCAAAAATGCCGATTTTTTTTTTAAATAGCATCATAACTTGTATTAATATATATATGTATATATTAATAAAAGGAAAAAGGTGTAAAATTTAAAAAAAAAAAAATCAGCCATTCCAACAAGGAAAAGGGAGGTTGTACAACGCGCAGGTGGTCGTTGGCCACACCTTAATCTAAAAATTTGATGTATTATAATCTACTTTTGAATATAGATTGTTCAACTTATCCATAAAGGTGGTGTAATAATGTTTTGTGAAATTTTTATGGTGGTGGACGAATAATTCATGAACGTATTTGCCTATTAATAAGGCACCTGATTTTGCAATTCAGAGTATTTCTTGAATGATTTCAACTATGGGTGTTCTGCGGTGTCCTTTTCTAATCCGTATTTTAGGAATAAGGCTGCGGTGTGATTTGGGGATTTTTGAGCTCGGGTTTAGCCTTTAAGTTTTAGTTTAGTTAATTTTGCAACACCGTCAAAGTGTTTGATAATTGTTGTCCCAGACATGGAAAGAATACATTAGTTTTTGGCTTTTCTATATTATGCGTCACTGATATATAACATACAGGTAGAATTTAATTAGCAAAATTGAATATTATAAAGAGAAGTAGACAATACGTTATAAGAAGAATATAACAATATAATCTTTTTTACTTCTTGTATTATGTTGGGTGTGTGCAATAGTGGATACGGATTTTTATGTTTAAAAAATTAATTGTTCTCGTTATAAATTATAATAAACTTCAATATCATATCATGATATGGCAACTTAGATGTAGAGTTATTTTTGGAAATTTTAAGATTCTATTTACTTTGAATTGTGAAATAACTTTTTGTCCATCTTATATAAAGTACAAAATTTTCATTTTAGTTTAGTACCTTAAGGTTTTTTTATTTAGTAAATTTGGCCAATGTACAAACCAAATACCGAGGTGATAGTTATTATCACTGGTATTACTTTTGGGTGAACTCTAGGTATTCTGTTGGCTATGTACGATGGTGTATATGCAAAAAAAGCCCCTTATGATATTGCTAATGAGGGCCCTATAACGCTTAAGTTAGCGAGGAGAGTATTTGAGTTCTAAAAAGGCATAAAAACTAGTGAATTGAGAGAGTTCCCAAGAGATTCAAAAGTCTCTTTACATGGTGATTTCCTTTCTATTTATAAGTTAAGGAGGCTAACCTCTTTAGATATGTGATAGAAAAGGATTGGATAGAGTGAAGTCCAAGGCGATGGTATTGTTAGTATGAGAAAGGACTTCTACTCTTCTGCCGGTAGGTAGAAACTTATGATATAGGTCCATTACATCGGCATAAGCGGCTGCCATAGCGTGGTGGCTAGACTGTAAGCTGTGTGTCAGGCGGTCATTCAACATTTAATAAAGAGAGAGAAAGATGCGAGGATGGGGATAAGTCTGGCTGTGTAGACCATAAACTTCACGAACATTGTCTCAAGCTCAAGGCGAGCTCTCTCCTTATAGCTAAAGGGTAGAGCTTAGAGTCCACGGGAATGGACTTCCTAAGTGCTTAGGGTTCGTCCCAAACTAGGTGGATAGGGTTGGGACGTGTATCGAACTAGCCTTCATACATGATGGGAGGAATCTTCGGCTATGCCGGTTGAGCTGGTGGGCTTAGGTTTCTAAGGCCTTGGGTCGAAGGGTAACTGTAAATACAATGGATTAAAGAATTTGTTCAGTATAGTATTATAAAAAATATAATAACTAAATGATATCATGGTTTCTTTCTCACCCGCTTTATGTTTCTCCTAATTTTTCATCTACTTGCAGATTTTAATTTTCTATCTCTTTAAGCTCCCCGAACAAGATTTAAGGATGTTATTATTTATTACTCATTCACTTTACTGTAATAACGGTTTCATTCCTTCTTATTCCTTATGGAAGCTACTACTAGATTAGTTGCATTTTAGATATGCAATTGCAATATTATAAAGATTTTCTATCACAAAAAATTGTTGAATAGTTATTCATACTTGAACCTATGAATACCTATTCAATATTGGAAATGATTTTTCCTCGTAAAATACCCTTAGTAAAATCAACAAATGATGACATAATAACCATTTATAATTTCTCATAAATTTATTACATTACTCAACAATATCAATTAATATCACTGTTTTCTTCTATTTAGCAAGGTGAACAAACTGTTGGAAATATAATTAAACATGGTATAAGCAAATAATTTATGGATTGGAATCATGAACTAACAGATCTAGTACACGACCTACTATGGAATTGACCAGAGATAAAATGAATCCACCTCTACTTAATCCCCAATGGATCTTAGTAGTAAGATGAATCAAATTGGATCATGGCCATATTACATTTAGTTTTGATTTTTATGATACCTTAAGTGAATAAAATGTGAATGGGGTTTAACATGGACTATGGGTAATATTAAGCAGTGTTATATAAGGCCAAATAGTAAATAATATATCAATACCAATTAGAAACTTTTAGATGAAGTGGTTGGAATGGGTTCGTTAATGTTTTTTTGGCTTGAAGTGTTACAAATTGTATCAGAGCAAATCCCATAATAGTAAGTAGTTAAGAGGAGGAAATTATGATACTCTAAATGAATGGAATGTGTGATGAATTAAAGGAAATGTTTAGTAGTGGTATATAACGTCATATAGTGAATAACATGTCAATACTAATTAGAAACTTTTGGATCAAGCAATTGAAATGGATTCATTAGTATTTGTTAACTTAGTTATCAACTACTTTTGCCCGAAACATTACAGATTTAGTAGATAATGTGTATGTCCCTTGATGGGCACCAAAACAGCCTCACATGATTTACATTTCTTTTTATAAATTCTCATTTATCTCTTGCTATTTTATTCACCTCATCCTTGTAAACTTTATACCATAATATTTATCATCAACAACGATGCTAAAAGGGGTTGAAAACCTGCAAAACAAGGCAAATTAGGCTATAAAGGGTGTGTGATAGGGATTACGGGTGAATCACTTGCTCTCGAGCTTAAGGACTCACCAATATGGTTCTCCAAGTTATCCTACTAGAGTTGAACTCTAAAGAATAATGCATTCTCCACCTTGACTTGTCGAGGTACTATATTCTTATCTCTCTTTATCTCATTTCGGAGACTCCCAAGGTGGCCAATTGATAAGCTCTAAATTGGATATATTTTTCTTAGTGATTTTTTTATGATTTTCCCTTAATATTTAAGTTTATTTTTAGATAATGATACTTAATTGAGTAAAATCTTGATTTTTAGGTTTTGGAATGATCTACGTGAGAAAATGAGAAGATAGAAATAAGTTTCACTCAATTTAAAACTAAAATGAGCAAGTTACGAAAGTTTAAAGATTAACACAATTGAACAACATAACTGTGTTGTTCTTAGTCAAATTTGGAGCCAATTTTAAAGTATCACTGTTACGCCCCGAAGTCGCAGAGTCGCAACAGTCCCACCGTGTAAATCATTCTATGATAGTAACTGGCCTCACAGTGCCTACTATAGACATGATCTACATAAGGCGTAGACGATTCCTCGCTTTGAAGTAAACAGTCCGAATAATAGTTATACTACAATTATGATAAATATCACAAATTTCTAATAAACATAAATAATTATAAATAAGTCCACAGAGCTTCCTAGGAAGTTTTACATAATCACCACAGTTTACTAATTTACATAATAGCTACCAGTTTTTAATCTTTAACTACAAGGTCAGTCTAGTTACATATTATACTAAGTAACTTAATCCTCACGCCCCTGGCTTCAAAAGGACTAACCTCTGGGTAATTGTAGGGCGGCATAATACTTGAAATGTTCAAAAATCAGAACCTGCAAAAGGATCTATAAGGGTATGAGCAACTACAGCTCAGTAAGTTAAATTGGAGACTCATGAATGCATATAAGCACAAACAGGATTATCAAACAATTATTTTCATGCAATGCAACAATCAAGTGTCATCGCACAATGTAGTCCGGTCCGTTGTGAAATCAGAGAAATTCCACCCACTCCAATCCGGATTGAGGAGTTCCATGTTATGCAGCAGCTCACAACCAAACCCAGGCTTGTGCAATGGAGACCTCGCTCCTCCCGCGACTACCATCGAACCATTGACTTCACCCCTGCCGTGACCTCCTCTCCTATCACTTAGTTCAACTGAGGATGAAGAAGGGACCATTTTGCAATCCTATGCTATCCCTTTCGAAGGGGTCGGTATTTGGTTGGAGAATCCTATGATCCCTTAACGGGTTGCAATGCATGACATTTTTGGTTATTAGGTCGACTAAGATTAAATTCCGTTTAGGGTGTTCAAACAATTTCATACTAATTCAATCAGTTACAAAATCACTCACAATACAAATTTCAGCATGAATTCAGATACATCAAACACATGCGTAAACTACTTATATTCACAATCATATACAAGCCTAAGTCTCCGAGTACTACAAAACTAATACTCTATTACAATAAGCAATAACCCAACTTACTTGAAATTGCTTGACCGCTCGATTCCTTAATTGCAAGCTGATGTGTCTCTGGGTATCCTATAATACAAATAGGTCTTTTTAGTACTTATAATTTATGGTTTCATATTCTAAGTTATATTTTAACTCATTTTTTTGTATATACCCATTACGTCCTAATGATTCGTTTTACTCTATTTCGATGTTCGAATCCTAAATGAGATTTTAAATTTTGATTCCTAAGCCTTAAATATGCTCGAATCCTAATGTGAAATTAATTACATTAAGCTTGAGTGTCCAAATATCCTATTGGGTCGTAATTTGGTATTCTAAACTATTCGGTACACGCTAACTCTAATTGAGGTATCGGATTTATTCCCGATGTGTGAAAATCTTACATTTTGAGACATTTACTTAAAATTAAATGTTATTTCAGATTTATTATTTTTCTTATTTCTATTATAATATTATCTAAATAACCCTATTTTTTTTAGATTTATTAATTTACAATTTCACATATTACTAATTTCTTATATTACTTACCTAATTTCCCTAATTAACCATACTTAATACTCCAAAGGCTAGGATTAGGGTTCCACTTCAAAGATTAACATCCCTAAACATATAATTAATATCTAAATTAGTAATTAATATCTTAATCACCTAATTAACCCCAAATCACCCAATTTTTCTATCATTTTAGGGCTAAAAATTAACTTAAAATTTTCAAAAATTAATTTTAAAAAAATGGCTTCATAGCACTGTTCTACATCATATGAGCATCCTACAGAAAAAATTTGAGCTCCAAACTACACTCCTAAGCCTATTTATTTTTCGGTTTAATCATGCTTGGTTTTGAACAATTTGTTAAGGACCCTATATTTTCAAACATAATTAAACTAAATAATTATTTTTTCCTAAATCTACATACAATAAAACCTCAGAATAACAAGTTTCATAATTTTCTGGGCAAAATAACTAATTTTACAAAATTATTCAAAATCGGGGTAAATAAAAGACTAACCGATTCGAAGCTTTCTGACAGTCCAAACTCGGTCCAAGGTTGTCGGCCAACCCAGATGGTGGTTTTTGTGTAGGGTGGTGGTGATGGTTCGGTCCCAGGTAGTGGTGAGAGGTGGGTTTAGCTCACTTGCCCAATCTGCACAGTTTTCCCTTTTTTTTTTTTTTGGATTTTCTCTCGTTTTTTTCAGTGTTCCTATTTTTTCCAAATGCTAAACTGACCAAATGACTTCTGAAAATTTTTCCCCTATTTATAGACATTTGTTGTAATTAATATGCATTAATTTAACAAGACTTTGCCCATTTTCCTTGATTTTTGGCTTTTAAGTTGTCTAATTTTTATTGGCTAATTTTTCTTTTGCTGATCTAGACCTGCCACGACCTGATTTAGATCATCTTATCCTCTTTTGATTTTTTTCTGATTTTTCCATAATTAATTTATAATTTTATTTAATTATTTGCTTAGTTTTCGGCTAATTTAGGTAATTTCGCGTATTTTTATCTACACGTAAATACATGTGGGGTACATGTGAACATTCCTAATTATTATTTTGGTCATTCTAAAATTTTTAGTATACATATAATCTATCTCTAGTAATTTATTAATTATTATATTACACTTTTCATCTTTTCGGTAATTAGCAATTATTATGCTTAAAATTTGAAAATTTTATAATCTCCTATTTTACTACTTATTTTCTTAAATTTAAGTTTACGGGGTCATTTTTACTAATATTTCTCTCAATAGTTTATAATTTGGGTTTGATCGGATCCTTTAACCGATCGCTCTAAACCTTGGGTTCTAAGCTTAAGCCTACGGTTACTTGGCTTGGCTTTAGGGCTTACAATCACAGCCAGTGACATGACCAAAAGACACAACTATGTCCTTAGTTGTGTTGTTTCCAGTTTAAAAAAAAAAAAAGAAGAACAAGAAGAAGGTGTGAAGGAATGGCAAGGAGTTATACGACTAAAGGAAACGGTCGTGTTGTTTACACGAGCTTTATTTTGTCATTTCCGATATAAAGCTTCTTTAAGGTCTTCACAAGAACAAAACACTCAAGAGAGCGTAATGTATCAAGACATCAAGATTTCAAAATTCAAGAACTATCTTATCAAATTCATAATCTATTTCTTCTATCTTTCTTTAGTTTTTATTAAAGATCATTCTTTTATCATGAGTAAGGAGTAGAACTTTTGTATCTAGGCCTTGTGGAACCTAGATTTCACATGTGATGCTTGGTTTTATTAGATATAGTAAAGATTTTTAGTTTTCTTGAATCATTTATGTGTATTTGCATACTTTAGATTGATAATTCTACAGGTTATTAATTTAAATATGATATTATATAAGAAGATCAAGAGATTTCTTGTTTAATTAGATTTAGCATAGTTGATGAGAGTCCGTACAATGTTAAAGATAAATTGCAAGCTTCTTTTGGATTGATAATATTATCTTTAAGTAAATTTGCTGTACATTAATGTGATCTTAGATTATGTAATCTTAGATTAATGTGATCTTAGAGTCCGTACAATGTTAAAGATAAATTGCAAGCTTCTTTTGGATTGATAATATTATCTTTAAGTAAATTTGCTGTACATTAATGTGATCTTAGATTATGCTATGAGGAAGAAATTCTATTAAGTAATCTAAAGATTAATGTTAATAAGCTTCAAGAAGTAATTAACTTTAATACAAAATTCTCTCAATCAAGAAAAATTAAAGATTGAATTAGATTATCTTTAGCGAAAGTTGTATGTGTAGATCTACGAAATTAAGATATAGGTATGACGTTAAGTCTTGAATTAAATCTTTAAAATTTTTCTTTCTTGTTCGGTTCTTGATTATTTGCTTAATTTGATTTGTTGCTACAATTTTAATTTAAAGAATTGAATTTAAGCTAAAGTTAGTACTAATATTTGGGGTCTCTGAGGGATCGACATTCGGACTTATATCCACTTTACTATAATTTGATAAGTGCACTTGCCTCGTATCACCAACCTGTTACCGAGCTAACCTCTTATTATCGCACCAATCCAAAGCCAAGCCCTGAATTTGCTTATTGCCTATTTAACGTACATTCAAGGTTGAGTTGACCCATTTTTAAGGCAACCATTCGAGGCCGATCAAAAGAATGGTTGCATACTAGATCGGCCCTTCCTAAGCCCTAAACAATGGAGTTGTCGCATCGCCTACCTAACCTACTTTGTTCAGAATTAGCTTTACTCGGCATATAGCATCATCTGGACCACAGAATGGGCAGTAGACATGGGTCCTATTTTCTGACATCCGTACTGTTCTTTTGTAACCAAATATACTTTTTATCTATTTAGGACTTTACCCTTGTAATTTATTCCTATTTCCTTTTATAGTAAGAATCTTTTTTGTAATTTACATATACCTAGGACTTGCCCCGATTGAGCTATATAAATACTTGTAAATTGTAATAGTTGCAAGTAAGCAAAATTAAATTTCAAACATGCTTTCCTTTGTGAGCTAAATATCATTTGCTTACTCTCGTTTACTCTTATCTATTCTATTGTGAGTGTTGATTAGTGTCGAATATGCCCCTGGATACATTTATGCATAATATCAAGTACAACCTAAGCTTTGTGAGGTATTGGTATGTCATATCCACTATCGGTGCATGAGCATCGATAGGAATCAATCTTCTAGACCGATCACAAGAAGCTGAGCTAGAGGACTTCAAGAGCTTACACAGAAAGTATTAGCTCTAAGCCATAGCTAAAAAGGGGACTCTTATCTTGATCCGACCTCCAGCCGACCTATCTATCAGATCCTTATGTGTGTCTAACATGGTCCTGCTCAGCTGTGAAGTCTTGACCCAGAAGGTAACCTAAGAAAGATTAGCTGAGCCAAGTTCTCTAAATGACTACTAGTGCCTGACTCTAATTTAGCTAACTTCCTAACCAGACTGATTGGCTCATGACTTGACCCAGATCAAGTTGGCCCTTGACTACCAGCACTTCCTGTTTCTGCTTATGTTATATCATACTCTTGACATACAACCATCAAGTAACTCGTATCTTTTGACACAACGTTCCAAAATGATTCTTTTCTTTTCGCATTAGATATTCTTTGTTCTTTTTACCCCTTTTTAGTATGATTTATGTAACGTAATTGTAAAATACCCTTTTATCTTTTCATATGTATAAAATACCCTTTTATCTTTTTATATATGTAAAATAACCCTAGTGGGCAAGTATATAAACCCCTACTTTCCTTGTATGTAGACATTCAGCTTTTAATATAAGATTACTTGCTTTTGAGCAACTTTGGTGTTCCTATTGTCATTACACTCTTATCTATTCTCTTTAACAAGGAGTAGTGACGAGTAACCCTTCAATTCGGACCAGTGTATAGTATCCGGCGAATTGTTGGCCGAATAAGATCGAGTGGTGAGTTATATCCATTCGATAGCTACCCAGATTTCACAGTTTCTTTTCTATTTTCCTTTTCGGTTCATTCGTTGTGGTGTTTCTCCGTATGTCTGACCCCGGAGACACATTAACTTCGCTAGTATTAAAGCATGGTTTTGTGAAGGAGCATGTGAAGCTATAGTGAAGTTTTGGCTTGCCTTCCTGTTAGTGGATGCTGTATTCCTTCCATAGCTACTGCAGTATGCTTGTATGTTCGTAAGTGTGGTTTCATTGATACTTTGTTCTTACTCTGTTTTTCATTGTGAAAACAGAGCAAGTTTGTCTTTATTTTGTTTAAGTAACTCTGGGTACTACAGTTGTTAATAATTTGTTAATCTGTTCGAAAAGCATTACGCTATGCCAGAATCAAATATTCAAGGTGTCATTGGTGATTAGAGCAATGGTGCTCAACCTAATCTTGGACATAATGGTAGTAACACTTCAGGGTTCGTTGATGACAAACTTGATAGACTTACAAACTTAATTGAGAGTCTAATCACTGTAATGCAAGTTAATAGGCAATAACCCTAAGGTGTACAGCAACAAAACCCACAGGATGGCGCCTTTGAGAGACATTATGGCCAAGTCAATCAAACCAATCACCTAGTTTGATCTCCTCGAGTTGGAGGAGTTGCTAGACGAAGACTAAAGTTAGAGGAGATTATAGAGGATGATGAAGAGCTGGATGTTGAAGGCTTTGGTGAAGAAAAGGAAGTTGATTATTACCAAACACAAGGACAAGGACGCTAAGTTCCTCGAAGGTTAGATAATGTCAAGGTTCAAATTCCACCCTTCGGTGGAAATTAAGATACTGATGAATACTTAGAGTGAGAAGAAAAGGTTGAGAAGGTGTTTGACCATTATGGGTATAAGGATACTGTCAAAGTTCAATTTGTTGCACTGGAATTTACTAAGTATGCAATAATGTAGTGGAAAAATCTGAATGCTGCATGAGCAAGGGATGAAAGACGAGGTGTCAGAACCTAGGACGAGATGAAAAGATTGTTGAAGGGTAGATTTACGCCTGAAACATACCTACAAGATACATTTACCAAGTTACAGGAGCTTTGCCAAGGAAACCAATTTGTTAATGATTATGTTAGAGAATTCCAGATGCTTATGATCATATCCGACGTGGAAGAACCAGAGGCCCGTACGGTATCAAGGTTCATTTTTGGGCTTAAGTATGAGATTCATAATATTATTGAAGTACAGAGATTTTATACCTTAGATGAAGCGATTAAGATTGCGCAGAGAGTAGAGAAACAAAGGAGAAATGTTCCGAGTGGACTCGAATCGACATTCTCTTGAGCTCCAGTACCACACCAACCTATTTAAGTTGAGCCAAGGAAGCCATACCGAGTCGAGGCCAGGAGTGACAAACCTAATGACAACCGGGCTAGCCAGTAGGGTCGAGTTGGTCAGCTGAGCCAATCCAAGGCTAGGTCGACCTCGAGGACATATGAGAAGGGACAAACCTCCGGACGAAAGACTGGTGAGGTGAAATGCTTCAAGTGTTTAGGCTTCAGACACATGGCTGCTAAGTGTCCGAATCGACGCATCATGGTGCTTTGAGAAGATGTAGTGGATAGCATCGACGAGAGTGAACCCCAGGAAGAAGATGTTGGGAAGCTCGAGGTTGAAGAGGAAGAAGAGACTTGCATCTATGCCGACCCAGGAAAAGTAATAACTCTAGTCCTAAGATAAGTACTGAGTTCCTTACCGAACTTTGAGGAGGACTAGAGGAAAAATCTATTCCATACCAAGTCTACCATCAAAGGTCAATTGTGTATGATCATAGTGGACATAGGAAGTTGTACTAACGTGATCGTACAATCCTTTGAGCAGAGGTTAGGTCTGCTGACCTCAAAGCACCTCCGACCTTACAAGGTGCATTGGCTTTATGATAAGGGTGTTTTATATGTGACTGAACAAGTGGTTGTGCCATTCAGTGTTGGGAATGTGTATAAGGACGAAGTGGTATGCAATGTCATCCCTATGGAAGCTTCACATCTGCTACTTGGACAACCTTGGTTGTTCGATCGACGTGTTACACACAATGGGTATAAGAACACTTATGCCTTTGTTAAGGATGGAAGAAAGATTGTGTTGTAACCCTTGACCCAATCACAAGTAAACAAAACCCATAACCAACTCACCCAAGCTAGTAAGAAAAAGACCTTAATCATGAGCAGAAGAGAGCTCCGATCTATTGAGAAGGTTAATGAACCTATGTTCCTGTTGGTTAGAAGATTAATGGAGATAAGGGAATTACAATATGTTTCAGAAGAGATACGAAGCTTGCTAAATGAGTTTTCCGACCTGTTTTCAAAAGAATTGCCTAGAGGATTGTTGCCAATCCGAGGCATTGAGCACTACATTGACCTACAGTCAAGTGCTGCCTTACCTAATCAACCTATAAGATGAACCCTAAGCAGGTTGCCAAGCTGAAAAGGCAGGTGAACGAACTCATTAAGCAAGGATATGTGAAGGAGAGCATGAGCCTTTGTACTGTAGTTCGTTTCGAAGAAAGATGGTTCATGACCCATATGCATCAACAGCCAACAATCAACCGAATTACTGTGAAGTACAGATACCTAATACTGAGGCTCGATGACGTGTTAGATGAGCTTCATAGTACAAAGATATTTTTAAAGATAGATCTGCGAAATGGCTACCACCAAATTCGCATGAGACTAAGCGACGAATGGAAGATTGCCTTTAAGACTAGGAACGGACTCTACAAATGGTTGGTTATGCCATTCGAACTTACTAATGTATTAAGCACATTCTTGAGGTTAATGAACCATGTGATGTGCTCTCTTCTTAGAAGATGTGTAGTCATATACTTTGATGATATATTGGTGTATAGTGTCGACCTAAACAACCATGTTCAACATCTTCGTAATGTATTTGGTATTCTGTAAGCTGATAAGTCGTATGGGAATGTAAAGAAATGCATGTTTTGCCAAAAAGAGGTGATGTTCCTAGGGTTTGTAGTATTAGGGAAAGGAATCTGAGAACATGAGGAGAAGATCTGATGATAGGGATTAAGGACCGATTACATGCTCCCAAGCTTGAGGGCTCTCTCAGGTGGTTCGCTAAGCCGTCTGAGGTGAGTTAAGCGTCTAGGAGTAGTGCTTGCCCTAGTCCTACCTGTTGAGCTACTTTGCTCTCCATGCCATCCAAGATGTTGCTGAGGTAATCAACTAACATATGGAGCCAAACCCTCCACTAAACCGAAGTCCAAGCGCCAAATCTAAATACAGCAATCTCTACTATACCGAGGTCGAGCATAACTGTTAGGAGCTGACCATCTTAGGCCAACCCCACTATAAGTTGTTCTAGAACCAACCTTAGTCCAGCCCCTTTTGACGTCAAATAGGCCTGAGTAGAGGCCCACCCCTGCTCGAATCACAATGCTGTAAGAATCACAGTAAAAACACACGCATTGTCCTTACTAACAACCGTACTATCCTTTCTGACAAAAGATGTCCGCTGCGCACGATTTCACAATTTCCCATACATTGTGCTTCTTTTAGTTAGCAAATAGGAATTCTTTTGTCTTTTCTATAACATAGAATTTGCCCAAAACAAGGCACTATAAATAGACATAATGTAACAACCGCAACAGCAATATCATCATAATATGGAAGAATACATTAAACCTTTTTACCTTCTGTTAAGCTAAGTGTCATCTTATTTACTCTTGAGCTACTCTTATCTAGCCCATTCGAGCATGGATTAGTGGTAAGCGACCTCCAGCCACACTTGTGTGTTATATCAAATGCAACCTGAGCTTGTGTGAGGTGTTGGTGTGTCATATCCATTGTCGATGTACAGAAACCCCTGCTGTCCCTCGACTATCGTTTACTTTTCAGGCCATCTTGCAGCTTAGACCCACCCCCTTTGGTTATGTATGATATTAGGTTCGTGTGTTCATTTACGAGTCTGTATCATCTAGTGCCTAACTCCAATGTTGCTGACTTCCTAACCAGACTGATTACCTCTCGACCTACCTCAAATTAGATCAGCCTCTGATTACCAGCACTTCCTGTTTCTGCCTATGTTATATCATACTCCTCACGTATAGCTATCAAGCAACATGTGTCTTCTAACACAACATTCCAAAATGATTCTTTCTTTTTCGTATTGGATATTCTTTGTCCTTTTTATCCCTTTTTAGTATGATTCATGTAACGTAATTGTAAAATATCCCTTTGTCTTTTCATGTGTAAGATAACCTTGGTAGGCAAGTATATAAACCTTCACTTTCCTTGTAAGCAGACATTCAACTTTTAATACAGGATTACTCACTTTTGAGCAACCTTGGTATTCTTATTATCATTTCACTCTTATTTATTCTCTTTAGCAAGGAGTAGTGGCGAGTAACTCTTCAATTTGGATCGATGTATCATATCCAATAAATTGTGGGCTGAGTAAGATCGAATGGTGAGTCATATCCATTCGGTAGTTACCCGGACTTCGTTAGTTTCTTTTCTGTTCTCCTTTTCAGTTCGTTGTGGTGTTTCTTCGTGTATTCAACCTCGGAGATGCATCAAGCATCCTTGCTCAACCTTTAACTTTCATTTAGCTTTTGAACCTTTTTGAAGTTCAGACCCTCCCTTAGTTCACATGATATTGGTAGCCAGATGTCACCCCTTCCCTGCGATTTGTGTCAATGTGGGAAGATCCTCTAGTATAGTTACTCCAATGCCTAAGTCAATAAGGGTGAAGAAGGAGAGATTAAAAAGTGTAAGAGGCTTTAGAATGTGTAAGGTGAGGACATGTTACCAACAAGCTAAATCTTCTATTTATAAGAGATGAAGCAAAGATATTTTAGAAAAAAGGGATCAACATCATGAGGTCTACTTTAGATTTGCAAGATGCATTTGGTAATAGTTTTTGACTTGCCTTATCTATTGATCTATTCTTACGTGGCCTCTATTTGAATTTTTAGGCTAAGTCTAATTGACATGAGCTAGTAAGCCTAAGTCATTAGGTGCTTAGAGGTCTTTGTACTCGTTAGGTTGAACTAATAACTAGTAACTCAATATTTTCTCTAGAGAGTTCTTTGGAACTTACAGATGCTTACCTTGAATCGTGCTAAGGCAAGCTAATACCAGCTCGACATAGGCTTAGAGGTTCATTGGGTCATAAGAGCTCGATTCATGGTTAGAAGGTGTCGGTTTAGGTTTAGGTTTAGGTTTAGGGGTCTAGGTCTAAGATAGCTTACCAATAAATACTTGTAGAATTGAACTTGATAAATGGTCTTAGACAAAGGCAGTCAATCCTATCTACCTTTTGGGAAGGATGCATGAGTTATTTTCATGTAAAGTAAACATTTAAAACCTCTTTAAGTTATAATATAATGTTATTATATCATAATATTATTATTGTCTCAGTTAGACAATAAAAGAATTAAAGCCAACTCGAAGATATCACTTTATTTTGTTTTATAAAGCGATGGAACTTTACTTTGTTGAACAAAAAATTTAAAGAAAAAAGTAAAACCTTGAAATTTCAATAAGGGATTTCAACAAAATTTAAGGTTCTTTAAAATTGAAATCGTTATTTTAGTTACTAAGTTCTAACTCATCTTGCCACTTAGAACTTTGAGTTACTCTCGATTTTTGAAAAGGGAAAATGTATAAATTTATGACTCAACCTTTTGTACCTTTTTTATTCAAGTCCTAAAAGTTTTAAAATTTCTATTTAAATCAATGTTATTAGACCCAGATTGGATAGTTGACTTGGACATGTGAGGAGGTTAAAAATTAAGGAAGAAACCAGATTCAATCAAAAGTTGAATTAGAGATGAATAGGAATCGAACTGAGTTAAATCATAAGGGTTAATCTGTTTTTGATAATACTAATTTAAATCCTCAATGTTTGCAAAAATTTTTAAATAAGTTCCCCTTTAGTTTGTTGTTAACCATTATACGTAGCACTTTTTGATTGTTTTTCATGGGAAAAATACAAATTTAGGATTTAATCTTTTGTGCTTTTTCTATTCGAGTTCTAAACATTCAAAATTTTATTTCAATCTTTAATGTTTATAAAAATTTTCAAATAAATTCTCTGTTAGTTTACTATTAACTTTTTTTTTTAACCATTGTATGTAACACTTTTTGATTGGTCTACGTATTTTTATTAAATAATTACTATAATAATATAATCAAAAAATCAACAAAATAAAAACAAAAGTAATAAAATCAATAAGCTAATAAATAAGATGTCATTAATTGTTTCATGTTATATCGAGTTTGGTATACAAGAATATTGCGACTTCCATTTTACGAGGAAAAATTTTACAAAATAGACTATTAATACATAATATATATTTATTTCATCCATAAGCTAAGAATATTTATGACAAATACCACTATAATATATGAATGGATTCATTTGATGAATGCTTCTAAACATAGGAATGGATTTGTCTTTCCATTTTATTCTGATCAATTTCATTTTAGACTATTCTTTATCAAATTTAACCTTGTGGATGATAATTATCACAATGTGTGTGCTTATAAAAATAGATCATCTAAATCTACCTTTTTCTAAAATTTAGTAAAGTTACAGATCAATTTTTGTTATTGTTAGATATTTTAAATTGGCTTTCGAACAAGTAACTATACATAAAAGGTAAAAGAAAATAAATCCTAAAAATAAAACTTGTTTAATCGCTTAGAAGTCTAAAAAGAGATAATTTCAAACATATTTATTTTATTTGCACATTGAAAATTTTCAATATTATAATGTATGGAGTTTGGCCCAAATGCCATTCGAAAAATTGAAGAAATTATGTATAATTCCTAGTAGGAATAGCTTTAGGCTTATCCAGTTAAATTAATTAATAGAAAAATGAAAATCAGTGTCATAGATGATTGGGAAAAGAAAAGACTGATTCCGTCTATTTAACCTTTAAGAGGTACATTCTTATGTGACAGAAATCATAAACAATTATGTACGATTGATGGTCGGCTCAAAATCGTTGATTAAGAACTTTCAAAAAATATTATTTAAACATGCTCAGTGGTATCTAGCTCTTGAAACCTAAACAGTAGAAAAGTACTTGCGGAAACTAGGTATATTAGGAATAGGGTGTGCATGCGAAGAGGGTTATACAGGTGGATTCGTATAATCTGTTAGAAAAATACACATCAGACTAAAATTTTTTTATCTATTTAAATATAAACTTTTTTCAGCCTAACTCGCTTGACTTTACTGGTTAAAGAGGATTAATAGAAAAATATAAGATGACATAATAAGTCTCTAATTTCCTATATAACTCTAATAACCAGTGTATTTGTCCAAAAGTGAATCAATGTCAAAATAATAAAAAACTTCAGATTCATTAATAATCGATTTCGTTAAAAGGCTCATAAGCTAACCTATTTAACCTACGGGCTAGAGTGAATTGGGTTGGGTCAGCACAATTTTGGCTTATTTATAAAATAGGTCAGAATTAGTTGGCCACTTAATCCACGAGCTGAAGTTGGGTTAATTCATTTAACCCATTTATACACCTCTAGTTAAAAATTTTAGCTCGCATTTGTAAGTAGGTCAACCTACTTAACCCGTAGACCAATGTAAGGTGGGGTGGCTTGGCCAACTTGCACAACTATAATAATGATTCGATCAAAATTAAACAACACATAGCATACTATTGATTTGTAATCAAACACAAATCATTAATATTTTATCGATGCTATATGTCACACAATTTGTACTAGATATACATGGATCCAATCGATAATGTTATTCTCTAAAGAGGGGAAAAGAAAAGATAAAGTGTTATAAATTCGCTGAATCGTTTTTTTTATTCGTGATTTTGACAACTATTATTGTGAATATTCTAGTCTATGTTTGACAACACTCCTAAATTGAGAGAGGAAGAGATATCACATAAGATCACATTAATTGATGAGAAGAGATTTAGTAGCTAATATATGCTTTATTGATATATATATAATGTCTAACTTTTAATGGTTTTCGAATACATAGTAGTGGTAATCAATAGTTTCTAAAAATACTACTATCCATATTGTCATATATTTAAAAGTTATTGGTAGTTACCTATATGCATGTATACATGTAATGAGTAACACTTATTAAACCTTTTTCTGCCTTTGAGGTATCTATTAAAACTTAAAGCCAAAGAAAAAAAAAAAAGGAAATTTTTGTATTTTCCGACGTTGCTTATATACATTACAAAACAGCTTGTAGATAAAAAATCTTAGAAGTTTATTAGGTCTCTTACCAAGTGTATTCACTCATTAATATTTTCAAATAAATAAATGAAACTCTGGCAATTTTGATAAGCAATTCAATTAACTAGGTATTTATGGAACACTTAATATTTCTTTCGCCTGTAAAACAAGTTATATAATTATCCGTTTTAATTTTAATAACACCAAGTAAATGAAACATCTCATTTTGCGACGGACATCTATCTCGAGGGCTCGGCGAAAATATCATTAGCTTTATCAATGGAATCACAAGTTCAAGGTTCCATCATGACCATAACAGTGATATCATGTACCATGCTTAGCTTCCTTCAATTATGGAAAATATTGCCAATGCTGGAGCACATTAAAGGTTCCATAAAAGAAGGCGGCTTCTTTTTGCCTTTTTTTTTCCTTCCTTCAGTACAGTGTCCTGTTTTCATCTTATTCACCCATGACTTGTTAAATTAAAATATAAAATCAAATATTAGGCAGATGGATAGATATATAGAGAAGGGATTTAATAGGTTATATATATCACGTAGATATATATACGAGTATAATTTTTAATTATTTTGAAATATTACAGTATTAGTGGATAGTTTTTAAAGAAACTATCATTCATATTGTTATGTATTCAAGTAATTACATATTAATTATATATATATATATATATATATAAAAGTGATAAGTAATACTTATTGAGATATATATTACAAACTTATCCGAGTAGAAGGGGAAAAAAAAAAAACAAACAGGGGAATATTAATAATAGCATAGACGTAAACCGACATGGAAGCAGGATACAGTGACTCAAAGACGGGGGTAATAAAAAAAAAAACGTTTGAAGTTGGTGGATGAGTAAAACATACTCATTGCATGGCAGCCTTCGTCAACTTGTCCACTCATTAGTTTTTGACTCAATCATTTTGCAAAATGCTCCGCTTCTACTGTGTTTTGGACTCCTTTCCTTTGAATCCGCAGAGAGACGACGAATCTATGCTAAGTGCTGCGACAAAACCAGTGAGGCCGAGAGTCACCGCTAGATCAGAGAGAACTTTGACTTTCTTTTCCCCAAAGAAATTGAAAATGTCACTTCAAGTCTTCAATAATTTATCAGCGTCAGCTATATTCGGTCTTGGATACATTCAGTCCCAATTGCCAAATTTATTTCTCCGTAATAAAAGCTATCATGATATTTATTTGCATTTTAAATTCGTAATAACAATTTTATATAAAATCTTTACTGTAAAAAATACTGATGAATATTTATTGTTTGAGCTTATGAATAAGTATTTTATACTGAAATTGACTTTTCCCCCCTAAAATATACTCAATAAAATCAATGAATAACAACATAATACTCATTTATAACTTTTTGCAGCTCTGTTCCTTAATATGACTTCGTTTGGGGGTCAAAAGTATATGAATTCATATTTTACCTTGATTTTTCAATACATTAAAAAAAAAAAATATGGTATTACAAGATCAATTTTACATCGGCCTTCATTCTATTCCCACTCCTAACTTTGAATTTAAGTAAAATAGGCAATTAAGTTTAATTACACGAGGAAAAGCAAGAGCTCATTGCTGAAACTAAAGTAGCTTATGGTTATGGTCATTGGGAGGACCTCAGCTAGGTTCCATTGATCGCCTCGCCCTACCAGTCGATTATATTCTATGGAATAGGTTTATTGGTCAACGTCCCCTTTTATTAGGGTATAAACCAGTAGACTAACCTCTCTAATAGAATTAATGTGCAAAATTTCTGACAATATCGGTTATAATAGGAAAAACAATATTGATAACTTTAATACGATTTGTAGTAGAGGGGATAGAATGAGAGAATAGTAATACTAAGAATAAAGTAAGTATGATCATGTCAACTACAGTACCAATAACGATAAAGAATGAGCACTATAAATTTAATACTGATGAGTTTAAAAACAAATTATAAAAATAGAAGGGTAGATTTACCCAAGTGTTTGGAGTTCTAATGGGGAAAGTTAGACTTGAGCTGAATCTAGGAACTATATTAAAAGTTTAATTTAAAGATTTATTTGCATCATGACGTGAAAGTGAAGCCTGCTAGATTATTTGTTGGAGAGTGTGTTTGAGCTTACTTGTTTGTTGTGCTTGATAGGGTAGAAACTTAAATAAATATAAGCGTGCTGAAACTTTGCTGCTTTCGCTTATCCGAGACCCAAAGACCCGGGCTGTCGGTAATTAGATAAGGACCCACTGGCTCGTAGCTACGTTATCCCGAGTCTTTACTTGTTCAAGAGTCATAAGCTATTTTCACTCTTGGGATGCTAGGATTGCACTACTTGTCCTTTCAATTGTTCACTGTAATAAATTTGAATTATATGCGACAATGTATTGTTTATTATGCACGTGTGTTTGCGGTGGTTGTGTAATGTGCTCCGGTTCACTCCTTCATCGGTGTTATTTGTAAGTTTAGGCAAAGACTCAATATTACTGTCCGTGGCCCTAGAATATAGGATTAGGTTCTACGCTAGTATATCAAGAGAATTTGTAAGGAAACTATTGTAATATGTCTCAAGTAGCGTAGACATTTAACTTTGTTCTTAAATTTTAGAGCTTTTTTTTTTTTTTTGTTGTTTTGGAAAGAAAAGATGTATAACGATTCGATTAAAACTTCTCTAATTGAAGTATTGTCGGTTTTAACATGAAACACCATACGGTTTTGTTTCCTAATACAATAATTTCTCAAGAAGTCACCCATTTTATGATTGCTCCAGCTGAAATATACTTAATTTCGGAGTTTCGACGTATACTAAAAGGCGCCTTGATAATTTAAAATTCAATCACTTAATATATAAAGAATATTACAATCCATTCCATTTATAGAATGATGTCCTCGTCAGTTTTGTTACATAAGTTCAAGATTATTACCACGTAAAAACTTACTTTTTTATCTAATAAAGTGTTTTGATACCACTTGTAATAACTCGATTAAAACTCTTTTTATCGAAATATTGTCTGTTTTAACGTGAAGTACAATATAGTTTTGTTTTATACAATAGCTTGAACAAGAGTTTACCTATCTTGAGATTGATCTAACTTGAATATGCTTAACTTCGAAGTTTCGATATATTCTAAGCTGCTATATCAAAAGCTTCTTAATAATTTAAATTCCGTTATCTAATATATAAGAAGTATTATAGAATGTCTATATAAGATATTGAAGGATGTATAATTATGGAACTATACACCGTGGTATGAAATATACGACAAACTGTTTACGTCGATAGGATTGAACATGTGATTTTTTTTTTCTATTGTTAATGAACTCGACTTTTGTATAAATTTATCAAATCAGTCGGAAGGTAGGTTGACACTTGAGCAATGCCAATAAAGGAAGAAACAAGTGGAAAAAAAGGATGGATTGGAAAACATAGTATCGACCTCAACAAGCTCCCTATTAATATGATGGATGATCAAAGTGAATAACTGCACAGTTGAACAAAAGATCAAACGCTACTTACTATGGAATATGACGAATTTTAGCAAGACTTCCGAGAGTCTACGTAAAGAGCAAGTTGTATAATAGGAGCTACCAAGCGATTTATGAGTTATAGTATTTTGTTGCAAGAATTAGATAGAATAAGTATAAAGAAGATTAGATAATATAAGTTTATTATATCATATTTAGTTTGTATAGTATTTAATACAAAATTTATATTAAAAAATTAATTATCATATTATAAGATAAATCATTTTTTGTAATATTTAATAAAAATAATATTAAGTAATTTAATATGATAACATAGAGGGTATTTTTGAGAATGTAATTTTTTTTAATGAATTTTATTTTTGTATCATAATATAGATAGAACAAAATTTCAACCTTTTGTCTAATTTATCAGCCCAATTTTTATCTGATCACTAAATAAAATT
The DNA here is from genome assembly GCA_024138015.1 of Lumnitzera littorea. Taxonomy (NCBI): domain Eukaryota; kingdom Viridiplantae; phylum Streptophyta; class Magnoliopsida; order Myrtales; family Combretaceae; genus Lumnitzera; species Lumnitzera littorea. The sequence continues at coordinate 1,200,771 of JAMXBB010000002.1, read as the reverse complement.
ATAAACCAAATATATGATAAATTTTTTTATCTAGTTCAATATCACAAAAATTATATAATCAAACGCTATCTTAGTATATGCTGAGGAATTATATGTTTGCTTGTGTTGTACCATGATATTCAAGAGAAAATATTAATTAGTTATACCATGATTTTTTCTTTTTTAAATAATCGATCTTATAAACGGTGTAATAAAAGGGAATTTATTTTCCTTTTTTTTTCCGTGATTTTCCATATTGAGATGAACTCGCTGTTTTAACTCTTAGAAATTGATTAGCTGTGTTTAAACTCCAAATCTGGCGATTATAACAATAAAAAATAAATGAATGTATAAATAAAAGACAGCAAGTGGCATGTTTATAAGAAAGAATGATTGACCATCAACATTGCTATGGTCAGAAAATTCTACTGTATTATATCGATTGTCGATGAACACGGTTAGTAGTAATACCGATAAAAGGATGGACACAAGGAAACTCTTGCCAATAATTAGCACAATATTAATATATAAAACGTAAATTAGGCTCATCTTATTAGTCATAGTATAAATTTAGTTTATGGAATTAAATGAAAAAAAAAAAAAATTCAATAGTATTAATAATTCATGTAGATTAATGAATAATGTATAAATATTAATAAAATTTTAATACGTAATAATAAAGATACTTACTTTTTGAAAAAATATCCATGATATTTTTATGTGTTAAAATGTTATTAATATTTATATACTATTAAGCTTGTATATGAAAATTTGAAGATAATTTGATTATTATTAATATCACACGTTAGTTTATTCAGGAGGTTAAATTTACTTTCTTTTTATGCTTAAGTCCGTCAGGCGTCACTAGCTCACTCACAAGAGAATCGATTTAACTCAAACCTTATAAACGTGCTACAGAGCCATATATATATATAGTCATAATAATCTACACTAACATCACGGTCTATGAAGACCAAAAACACTCACCAAAAAAAAAAAAAAAACAATCCATTGACAAATAAAAGAGGAACCCCAAAAATTAAAATATAAAATATAACATAAAAAAGCTTCTCTTATACCAATTCCCACCCATCAAAAATAAAAAGCATAAGAAAAAAAAAAAAAAGGGGGAGAGAAAATGAATGATATTATTAACAATCTGCTGGTGGCTTTTGTGAACCTTCATCACCAGAACCAATGGTTGATAAATTGAGAGGCAATTTCCTCTTAGGCCTTGCTTCTTGCAACATCATGATCACATCCCTCATGGAAGGCCTATCTCCTGGGTTGCTGCTGGTGCACAACAATGCAATCCTCAGCATTTGCATCATTTCCTCCCTAACTGATGCACAGGTTGCCCCTGCATTCTTGTCTAAAACTTCCACGATCCCATCTTTCGTTTTGATCTTGGATCTTACCCAATCTACTATGCTGTTGCCGTCGCCGAATTCCGCCTCGACCGACCTCTTTCCTGTTAGTAATTCCATTAGCACCACCCCGTAGCTGTATATGTCACTCTTCTCATCAACTTGTAGTGTATAGGCGTATTCTGGAAATGGGAAAAACAACATGCATGGTTAATGATTTAACAAGTAATGTTATGCAATAATGTAGAGGCAAAACGTAAGATTAATAATGATACATCTAATAAGAATTGCATATATACCAATATTACATTTTAGTAACATATAGTAAAGTCAAATGGAGCATGATACATACAAATATATATATATAGCAAGATATTGTAATTTAAAGAGTCAATTACGTTAATACTCTAGAGCAATATTAAAATAACAGAGATAATCCGAATTCAAAAAATAGAACGATGTACACTTATCAGAATTGTCCATGCCATTCATTAGTGTAATTGACATTATTCGAATCCCTACCTGCAATTTTAATGAGCATACTGTATTGCATTTTTTAAATTTGAAATGTTTCTATCTTTTTAATAGATTTTACATAATTTTCTTCAATTTAAATAAAAAAAAAAATTGTGGAACCATAACTAAAAATTTTATTGACAGACGATCCCGATGGCCTTAAAAAATAAAAAATAAAAAAAAAATGATAAAATTAACCAAAAAGTTCGTATGAAAGGCCAAGAACGAGAAGATTTAATTTTTTTGTGTGAAAGCATCATTCTTAGATTCATTTTAAGTAATCATCGTCAACAATTTGCATAAAACCGACTGCCAAAAGGAAAAGATAATTGTGTCATCGTTTTAGTTCTGATAAAGTAAAGTGTACAGAGCGATTGCAAGCATGCCCAGACAGACCAAAAAACAATAAAGTAAAGCATTGATAGCGAAGTTGTGGCTATTATTAAAAAAAAAAAAAATTAAAATTAAAATAAAAAGACCCTTAAGTCCCGTTAAATCAGTATATGCAATATAAAAACTAATAGAAAGAAAAAAAAAAAAAAGAACATTTGTACGGTAGTGTAGTGTGTTGGCTGAAATTCCTTAGGATTGTCATCTTACCAGATAAGGAAATGACTCTTTTGCTTACGCACAGCACAACCAAACCAACAATGAAACAGACAGTATATACGCCAAAAAAAAGAGACAAGAATAGAAAGAAGAAAATTTACGAGAATTCTTTTGTTTTTTTTTAAAAAAAAAGAAAAAATCTAGTCTATATAGACCTGTTAAAATAACATACATGTTTTATACATATGATGATTATAATTTGCTCTAATATAGTTTATAAACCATGATTTATCTTAGAATTAAGGGATAATACACGCTACATATTATATATATATGGTTTATAAATATTAATAAAATATTTATATATATAATGTGTGTAAACTAAAGAAGATAATCGATTTAAAATTAATTTTATCAACATTTTATCACTAGTTTCACCCTAAGAAACTACATGTACATTATATGTAATACGTGATGAATTATTATCATCATTTTTTTTGTTTTTTCACTTGCTAAAACATTCGGTACAGTCATGCATGATTCATCTGGAAAATCTAGTTGCAGATATAATATAGACGTCTATTTTATGTTGAGACTGTAATAATGCTTCACAATAGAACAGAATCTCGATTTAATAAAAGAATGGCACATGAAATAAAATAAAATAAAATACCTGGTGCTATGTAGCCATAAGACCCTGCAATCACCGACATGGACTCATCGCTCTGAATCAGCTTCGCCACCCCGAAATCCGCCACCCTCGCCTCCATCTCCGCGTCTAACAATATATTACTCGGCTTGAGATCGCGGTGCACGATCACCGGATCGCAATCATGGTGAAGATAGCAAATCCCTTGAGCCACTCCTAGTGCAATCTTGTATCTTGTTAACCAATCGGCCATTAAGTTATCCCCCTTGTTCTTGCCATGCAACCGGTCTTCCAAATTCCCATTAGGCATGTACTCATACAACAGCATGGTACAATGTCTATTGCTACAGCATCCCAACAACCTCACTATGTTCCTATGCCTCACGTTCCCTAGAACATCGACTTCTGCCAAAACCCCTCTCCTTTTCCTCATATGATCCTTCTGCTTTCCCCACAGCTTCTTCACCGCTATTGTGTCTCCACCCGGCATCTCGGCCTTGTAGACCGTCCCCGTAGACCCCATCCCGATTATTTTATCGGTCATCGCTAGACAGTCTACCACATCATCTGCAGAAAAATTCAGCCTCTGGAAGGCTGTTAACTTCCAGGGACCGAGCTCTTGGTCTTCGGTCTTGAACCTATTGCTATAAGTGGCATGGAAACACCTGCTTCCAGCGATGAGCACAAAAAGCCCTACGCCGAAAGCAGCTGCGGTTATCCACACTATTGCCCCTGCAGTCCTTTTAGGTTGTTCCCTGTGCACTTCCATGTCTCCTGCACCGAGCATGTCCGCCGTGCATGGTTTTTCCAACACACCCCCACAAAGACCTTCGTTGCCCGAAAAAGAAGATGGATGCAAGTTCCTGAAAACCGTGCTGGAAGACGGTATCGGACCCGTAAGCAAGTTAAACGACACGTTGAAACTTTCCAGGGTCTTGCAGTTACCGAAATTCGATGGAATCGTTCCTGTGAGGAGATTATGTGAGAGGTCTACATCAGTGATGGAAGGAAGTGCTGAGATCTCCCAGGGGATAATTCCTGACAGGGCGTTCCTGCTAAGATTTAAGTATATAAGCTTCACGCAGTCACCTATGTCCCAAGGAATGCTACCATCAAGAGAATTGCCACCTAATTCGATCCTATAAACACCTTGACATCCCTTGAATTCTGAAATTTCACCAATGATTTTGGAAGAACTCGCAGAGAAGATTTGCAGCTTCGGAGCTTTCCATATGTTGCCTGGCAAAACGCTTTCAAACGAATTCCCCGATATGTTCAGGTACTGCACTGCCAGCGCATTGCCAAGATCCTTAGGAATCGGACCGCTGAAATTGTTGTCGCTCAAATCCATGTATGTCAGGTTAGGTAGCATCCCAAAACCTTGTGGGATCGAACCGTTAATCCTGTTACCTTGGATCCTTAGCCTGTTCAGGGAAGTGCAATTTACTAAAGACTTGGGAAACTCGTTTCCGAAGTTGTTGGAGAAGAGAAGCAGCTTTACCAGGCTGTTTCCTACGCAAAGATTTGGCGGTATTGGCCCCGATAGCGAATTGGACGACACGTCAAGCTTTACAAGCTTGGCGTTAAGGCCGAGCTTTTGTGGGAGAATTCCTGTCAAGGAATTGTTGAAGAGTTCCAAATCCTCAAGATTCTCAAGCTCGCCGATTCCTTCCGGAATTTCTCCCGTCAGACGGTTGTCCATTAAGTGCAATACGGTCAGGTGCTTCAATGATGCTAATCCTGCAGGTATTGTCCCCGAAAGCTGATTGTCAGATAAGTCCAGGGCCTGAAGTGCTTTCAATTGTGCAAAACTAGAGGGGATTTCTCCAGTAAACCGGTTCCCGAAGAGATACATGGTTTCCAGCTTCGTCAGATTGCCAAGCACCGGAGCCAGGGGACCTAAAAGATTGGCTTTCGCAATGTCCAAGTACTTGAGGTTCTTTAACAATCCGAATTGTGCTGGAACATTACCGTAGTACTCATTGTACCCGATCTCGAGATGCTCTAATTGGACTAGATTGCCTAACTGAGGTGGGATAGGTCCTTTCAGGCTATTTCCATTCAAGTAAAGCGACTTCAATCTCGGAAAACTTCCGTATCCTGGAGGAATTTCCTCTTCAAAATAGCTCCCTCCAAGGTTGAGATGCTCAAGGTACTGAAGCCGGATGAATGCTTGAGGCAGGGGACCAGTAAAACTGTTGCTGTATGCATTGAAAACTCTCAGGAACTTGAGCTTGGGAATTCCTGGCGGGAATGTGGAGTTGAAGGAATTATGGCTGATGTCAAGCGTCTTGAGATTTGAGAGCTTGAAAATTGCCGGCTGAAGAGGTCCCTCAAGGGCATTGTTACTCAGATTTAAGTAGATTAAACTAGACAAGAACCGGATTTCTGCAGGAATAGCACCGGACAAGTTTCTATTAGAGAGGTCTAGGGAGATAATCCGAGCGGTTCTCGGCTTGCATTTGATGCCAGACCATTTACACCATCGAGAAGCTTGATGATTAGGGTTGGAAAAGATTGGTGTAGGATCCCAGCCATTGAAGGTAGATGGAGGGTCTTTTAGCGAAGATTTCAAGGAAAGAAGAGAAATGAGCTGAAGATCAGGAAGTGAAGCAGAGGATACTACTAATAGGGATAATCTGAGGAGGAAGATGGGAAAAAGATACAAAAAGTAGGAAATTTTCATTGTTATGGAGTAGCAATGAGGATTTCGGGAAGCTGAGAAGTTGGTTTTTGTGAAGAGACGGGGAAATCTTTAAGGCTGAAAGGTTTTTGAATTTGATGGAGGGTTGAAGCAGTAGGGGTGCTTTTTGAGAGTGCTGTTTTTCAGACTGGTTGTTTCATCATTCATGATGATTATGATTATGAAGGTTCAGTGGTGTAATTTCCTCTTCTTGTTTTTTTAACTTGGTGGCATGAATCCAATAAGAATGCTACTTCAAATTTCCTTCTTCTACTAGTGCATGCTGTCCTCTCATTTATCTCAGCTCTCAGGCACTATTTGCGTGTTTTCTGTGTCTCTCAGTTTTGTCTTTCCTTTTCATCTCCAGTATTTAACTTTGTCTGATAGCAATAACACTTTTGGTTTTCTCGGATTTCTTTACCTTTTTCTTTTGGTTCCTACTTTTCATCATTCCTTGTTTACTTTAACTTTGGCTTGACAGATTTTATTAATTTATATACAAAATAATAGTGTCCTTGATTCTCACAGGATCCAATAAAGTCAATTCATATTCCCACCAATTTAGCAGACTATAGTTTTAAGTTGAACTTCACTTCTTTTTTCTTTTTGGTAGACTGTTTGCATAAGTTTAATCCATTTCGACTTAATATTCTTGGGACATTTCCATGAACTAGCAGTTATGATATTCACGAAAAACCTTTCATCAATTTTATCGAATCCCAAAAACCCTAAATCGAATCACCATGTATTTTCTTCGCCATGAAATATCAAAATAATGGCTCGGGATTTCTTCTGAAAAAAAAAAAAGATTTATTAGGTATTACACAACACATGATATATAAATATTAATAAAATATTAATAATATAAATATTATATGTGATTTAATCATGTTACATCTTATTGATATTTACATATTAAATATACATAATATATGACGTGTATTACTTACCGAAACTTCTTTCATGAATGGAGTTTGATTAGACATTTTTCACTCGGGTAAAAGTTGTTCTCAATTCATCAATAAGATTTTAAAAGGAATATATATATGTATATATAATAGTTTTCTGTAACGTAAAATAGCTCCCAAAAGCAGATTGTTCATGTGAGGCCAATGGTATGATATGTTGTAGGATGAATGACATGTCCCATGTGTCTTCTTCATAATTATATTTTACCACGACTGACTTTTAGTCCTTGTTCGTCGTTCAATCATCAACGGGATTAAATTTAATAGGAATTCAATCATGCATATCAGAACCGTTGAAGGCGGTTTGGCTAATGAAGATAATGATCACCATGTGGTCCGATATGCACTTTATAAAACTTTAATTACTCAAATCGCATTTTTCATAGAACCAACCTCAACAATGGTGATTTGCCTTCAAATGACAATCCAGACTCAAATTTAGTATTATATCAAGTCCATTTATAAATCTACCAATCCGTTTAAGGCTACCATTTTCACGCTTTTATTCCCCTAATTCTTAGCCTAGGTTCCAATTCTAACAGAAATCTCGTATGATTGATAACAATGTTTCTTGTCTTGTATCTTTATTTTAATTTTATTTTTAAAGTGGAAATTTAACAGCTTTAGTATTACAGGTTGTGCTTTACTTATAGAATCTCATGGCTGTTTTATATGATGACCAATATATTAATGTTGTTAGTTTCGGTTATAGACTCATTCTTTATATAATATACAAGTTTAATCTTTTTAGATATTTTGTATTTCTATTATCCACATCAAAAGATTTTTTTTATAATATTACGTTTATTTTATTTTAAAAGTTTTTTTTTTTTTCAATAATTATAATAGGGGAGAAAGATTCAAACCTAGCCTATCTTACATAGAAAATCAATATTCATGCTATTAGACTATAAGATAATATAAGATTCTAACAAAAGCTTTTTCTTTTTCTTTTTCTTTTTCTTTTTTTTTCAAAAAATATCCACAAAACTTTTAGTATTTTTTTTTTTTCCCATCAAATACAAAACTTTAGTTGTTAAATCATTCGAATATATCATACGTCAATAAAGTTACTTATCTTTCTATACAAATGGATACATATCTGCCTTTTGGATTCAATAATCCTTTTCATAGACATGCTAGGCTTTCACGGTATTGATCAATATCTAAGTCCTAAATATGAAATTAAATGGGGCTCAATTAGTAATTTAATAAAGTTTCGATTAATAATTTTGTCCCGAATAAACCACTAAACCATTAAAGTGGCCCCGTTACTTGCGTATATCAAGCACACTAGTTTTATATCATCCTACTTAGTTAAATAGTATATACTGATAGCTAGTCCTCAAAATATATACGAGTTAAAAGCCCATGTCATGTATAAATTTTGTTCAAACTATATATAATATCAAAAGACTTAATAAACTTACTTAAGAGATTATAGCAATTAATATTTTTACATTTATGCTTGTAAAATTGTTAATAAATATAGTATAAATACTATTATCTAATTATATAATATTATTACGTATTAGTTTTATATGACTATATTGATGCTCTTTTGTTACAACTAGAGAAGCCAAACCGCAAAGAACACCGATATGGCATAAAGACTATATTGTAGCATAAAGAGAATAACAGATTTGTAATTAACATTCAATAGATCTAATGAATTACATGTTATAATAGATAACAATCAATACGGAACTTAGTTTGTAACCAATAGAAATAGCAAACGTAACAAGAAAAGAGCAGGAAATAGTTGTAAAGTGTATAGAATACTATTTACAATATCTAACATAAAAAGAAAACGGATGATAAAAAGGGGAATCATTATACCCCTTGAAGAATATGTGGTGTTTCTTTCCTTCTTTCCTTTCTTGAAGCAAAGCTAGCTTGAACAGGCTAAGATAGTGTAGCACCTTGCAAACACAACGGGTGCTAGATCTAATAACAAATAATAAAAACACAAGAGAAAAGTGACAAATCTGGGTTTGAATCTCATATAGAGACTAAACCCTAAATCGAGAGAGAGAGTAAAGAGAGGTACCGTGTAAAGAACATTCGAGAGATAGAAAAAGAGAGAGAGAGAGAGAGTTTTGATCAAATAAAGAAACCCTAAGCTAACTAAGGGCCTAGCCTATGTTTTTAAATTGTATAATATGCTATTCCATTTAGAAGCATTACACAATGCAATGCCTTATGTTAAAGATTTGTATTCTTTTGTATTAATTCACGTAAACATTAGAAAAATGTCATGTAAGTATTGCAAACCATCATGCAAAGGTTGTAACCTCGCTATAAGTACCATCTTTTGCTCAAATGATAAATTTTTAGGATATATAATTAAATGAAAATAATTTTAGTTACTAAAATTTAAGTGAGAAAATAAAAAACTACAAATGGAAAAAAGAGTTACTAATAAAAATTTATAGATAAAATAAACTTTCAAAACTAATTACGTATAATGATTAGATTTTTTCTTATTATTATTCAATTAGCCGTTGATGGAGGCATTTGTTTTTTAGTCCCAAGAGAATGAGTACTTGAAACTTGTATATTGTAGATTGGGTAAAGGTTTTAAGATGACTCAAAGATAAGTACTATATAAGCTTGTTCTAGGTATTTAGATCACTCCCAAATTCTTAGCATACAAGAAGAGGGAACAAAAAAATAAATAAAAATTGCAAGTTGTAAATAAGCCGCGTAAACTATCACTTAGCTATTAGTAAGCCATTTTAAACTCCAAAAGTGTTGCTTCATCATCTTATAATTTTTAAAAATATGCATATATACAGCAATTATAGATAAAGCTACAAAATTATGCTATTTATAATCCTTATAGTGATGCTATTGGGAACCTAAATAGGAGAGTAAATAAGCCAAGCCTAGTCATAAGTTACTTAACTTTGGTTTGATGTTTGCTAGATTTCGATTTGACATCTGCTCAAGTTGTTTATTGAATCGAATTTAAATTTCATGATATTTGACTTAACAGCTTACAAGTCTAACGAAGTCTAGGTCAAGTTCGAATGCAAGTGGAGTTTGAGTTGAGTTTATATATCAATATTATTTTTTAAAGAAAAGTAATTAAAAAAAATAGATGAAATGAGGTTAATTAAGTTAAGTTTCAATTCAAAATTTTAAATTCAATCAAACTCAAAATTTGTAATTTCTAATTGAATTTGAGCTCAATCTCGTGTTCGATATTATATCGTTTGGACTCAATTTATTTATAACCTTAATAATGATGCTAAGATAAAGTTATATCTCATAAGTTTAAGAGATTTATTGGTACTTATAATTTAATAGAAGTATTGCGATTTTGCCAAATATGAAAAAACAGTCCTTTCCTCGTCAAAGAATATACTTAAAAACTTGCTAAATGACAACCGCTTTGACTTAGAGTAGCTAGCTCCTCCATCATTGACATGGGCTTTTGTATTATTACTGGCGAAGACCATAGATAAAGCATATATCAAGATATAAGAATACAGCTAGTAACACAATCATTACAGGAACTACTTAATCCAATTTATTGTACAAAACACCATGTAGACAAATTACAATCAGGACTCCGCGTGCTTCCATAGAATAACTTTTCTGATGTATTTATAAAATATGAGTTACTTTTTGTGAATGCTTGTGTAAGCCAAAAATATACTTCTTGTTGTTTACTGCATGCTAAAAAATAATAATAATTTAATAATATTAATACATTATATATATATATATATATATCAATCAATAATATATAAATATTAATAAAATTTTAATATATTAATATATTTTTAAAAAAATATGTTTCTTCCTTTTTAAATATTTAAATATAATTTATACCTATATACCATTTATTAATTCATGTTACGTAATAATACTAATTGAATCGTTTTTTAGTATTGCAGGGGATTTAGAGCACTAAAGATCCAACCAAAGAACCCGGTAGGACAAAACCATCCAATTGTGGGCCTAGATTTCAGTATCACAATCAATCTTGCATCTCACAGTTCGACACTAATCTAATTAGACGTAGTCTTAACGGTTGATTTAAATATATAAAAAAATTAAATGTTAAAAAAGTATATTTAGATTTAATCATAATTCAATTGGCGTTGGACCCAAATTNAAAAAAAAAAAAAAAAAAAAAAAAAAAAAAAAAAAAAAAAATTGTGATACTGAAATCTAGGCCAAGAAACAGATGTTTTTATCCATATGTTTCTTCCTTTTTAAATATTTAAATATAATTTATACCTATATACCATTTATTAATTCATGTTACGTAATAATACTAATTGAATCGTTTTTTAGTATTGCAGGGGATTTAGAGCACTAAAGATCCAACCAAAGAACCCGGTAGGACAAAACCATCCAATTGTGGGCCTAGATTTCAGTATCACAATCAATCTTGCATCTCACAGTTCGACACTAATCTAATTAGACGTAGTCTTAACGGTTGATTTAAATATATAAAAAAATTAAATGTTAAAAAAGTATATTTAGATTTAATCATAATTCAATTGGCGTTGGACCCAAATTTGATTAGTTGGATTAGGTCAAACTAGGTTAAACCCTAAGAATTAATCCAAGTTAGACAACATTGTTTGATATCGGATCATTAAACACCTAGTGGTTTCCACAAATCCGGTTCATATAGATCTATTACACTAGCCTTTTTTTTTTTAAAAAAAAATAATAATAATGGAGCTCCTCATTTGTTGCTACCTCATCAATAAGTATTTAGTTTGAATAATTTCGATATTCGCAAATCGAATTTGGTTTATTTATTTTGTCAGAAAAAATACCGTATAGGGGCGAGGAGTCAACCTGTAGTTTTATTCATATATATCGATAAGAAGAAAAAGGGGGAATAGAAAAGAGGGGAACGTGAAACTTTACCTCTTGTTCATGTAACCTGTTGATCAAGAACAAATATAAATAAAGAAATATTACTCTAGCTACAAACAAATACAAAATTAGTGCTGAAAACAAATAAAGTAAACCTTCTACCATCACATTTAGTGTTGAAAAATAAATAAATAAAACCACGTCCATGCCGTGTAGTGAATTGCCAGACCTTAAGGGTCTTAGCGATTTAATGATGAAAGTTCGTCGGTTTGGCAAGCTTATGAACTAGCGGTTAAGCTCCTCAATTTAAGCACATAAATTAAAAAATATATATTCGGCGTTTTTTTATGAAAAAAATTAAATGGATAATTATATAAATTTGACCTTTTTTTCTAATTTAAAATTGACCAATATACTAAAGATTTTTTAAAAAATTATACCGAACTACGGTGGTATGATTTTAGCTAGTGAATACGTAAATATTTTCAAGGTAATCTTAAAAATTAAAAAAAAAAAAAAAGAAAATTCTCTATTATAACTAATTTCTTCATATGTGAACAAGTTCTTTTGTGTTATTATCATATCGTAATTTACTTCCCCATTTGATCAATATATATGTACTTCGACAAATCAAATTTTGTAATGCATAATTTTGGTTACATTGTAATTTAGTTTTTCGTTGGATAACGTATTTAAAAAAAGAAGAAGTAAATTTTGTAATTTATAAATTTAATAATGGTGGAATTTTTAGTTATATTATATTTTAACCTTGTAATTTCAAGTCGAATGCTTTGACCAACTAAATTATTTTGCGAACCTAAAAAAATAATCGTCTAGAAAATTAAATTTTTGGTTTATGGGGCAAAGGGAGTAAGGTAGCAAAATATAAAGTGAAAAAGGAAAATTCTAAGAAAAAAAATTACAATTTAAGGGCCACATGAACTAAACCTGAACTATTAATTCACGTGAACCGGCTCAAAATCTTACTCTCCATAGATCGATCTTGGTTCAAGCATTTGCCGACCTGTGAACTGGTGGTTTCGAACTAGTTCTTTCCAAGGGACTAGTCTACGTAGAGGTATAGAATTACCTAAGGTTTACATATTATTTAATATAATATGATTATTTTATCAATAACATCTTTTCAAATTATTAATCAAATGACAATAAAATATTTCAAAATTGATAAATCAAAATAAAATGAGATAAATTTACAAAGTGGACGTGGCTGTACTCTAGAATATAGATACTGAATATGAGTTTTATATTCTGGTGATAATTGATCTCTAATTATATAAGTGTGTTTTTCCCTCTCAAATTGTGTGTGTGTGTGTGTTTTTTTTTTTTCCTTTTTTTTCCCAAATACTATTACATCAATTATGGGAAGAGTAAAATCGAATCTAGTTCATCTTGTTAAAATACTAGTATTTATATTATTTAATTATAAAGGCTTTGGTAAAAAAAAAGATAAAATAAATGATATTGTGTATTTATGATAATTTTGTGATGAGCTATAATAATAATAATAATAATAATAGCAGCAGTAGTAATTATAATAATAAAAATAAAAGAGGTGCCGGATGTTTGCTCTTGATGCAGCACTATGTATTTCAACATGAAACCGGGAAGCAGTGCTCTGAAAGGGATCTTCATGTCACTTACGATGATAACGCTGTCACAGTCTCCTCTCTCCCTGATCCTTTCTTCTTCGGAGAATCCAAGACCCATCTTTGTAAAATCATAAGGGCAGGCGCCCTTTTCTATCTATTTTCCTTTTGGTTGACTCTCATTTTACCAAATAAAACATGTTTGTTGGTTCATCTATTTCATTATCATTTCCAACTCCATCCAAGCGACATTTATATTTTTTCTATAAAATTAAGTGCGTAATGAATCCTTACTAAATTAAAACTATTACATTTTTTTTTTTCCTATTATATTATACATTAAAGCTCAAAGGAGGGAGGATTCGAACTTAATCCATTTCGTTACGAGATCAGTATTCATACCACTAAACTATAACTGTTTTAATATCTTAGTAGGTAGTTATGATTTACTTTATGATCTTTTACATCCCAATTTTTGTTTTTCAACCGTCATCTTTACTATAATTACAACAAAACATCAAAAAGTTCAGACATTAAACTTGAAGTTGGAACTAAATATATTATTTTGCAAACATTATATCTCAAATAGACATAGATTATTCATAAATATGATCCAAATAAGATTAAAAAAATAAAAACAAGAAAAAGTACTTAGGAAATAATAGAGCAAGATGTATATAAACATGAAAGAGAATTTAGTTAAAAAATAAAAATATATATCGAGGGCATAGCATAGATGGTCCGATGGAATGGCAGAAAAGCTGAAATGTTGCAGATGATTGGGGATTCCTAGCATTCCTTTTTAAACAGCATAAAAACAACAAACTTGTAACATTATGGGGGGGGGGGGGGGGGGGGGGGGGAAATGGAAGGGAAAAGGAAAAAGGAAACAAGANTTGCAGATGATTGGGGATTCCTAGCATTCCTTTTTAAACAGCATAAAAACAACAAACTTGTAACATTATGGGGGGGGGGGGGGGGGGGGGGGGAAATGAATGGAAATAGGAAACAGGAATCAGGAATAACAAAGCGATAATGGGCGTGGGACCCACGTCTAACTTTGTCTCCCACAATACCCATTCTTCTTGGTTTCTATAATCTCAACATAAAATTTCTTCACATATAGAAAAAATCCAACTCCAGTCCACATTTAAGTTACTAACCAAATCCAACCATGTAATAGAAAAAGCAATGCAATCATCTCGCATGATGGGCGTGGCCCCACCAAAAATAATTACGTGGGTTGGCTCGGAAGTCGGATGGATGGGTGGTTTCTCCCAACTCATATATGAATCTTATGCGTAAAAAGAATTGTAAATAATAAAAGGTTATGGTGATTCAATTATATAATCTCTCTCGCTCTTTCCTATTCGCTGAAGTATGCTTTTCGTCGTGAAGAAAGACAACCCTAGCTTTTTTTTTTTTTTTTAAGTTCATAATTTTAAGCTGAGATCTGATTTCCTAATCCATTAAATAACCATAAATTGATGAATGAAGATTGCAATGTAATTACATGACACCTTTCATTCCTCTCATTCTCTTCTCTCCATTTTGACAAGGAAAAAAAAAAAAAAGTTCCATTAAGGTTATAATTTCATCAAATTCCCATCCGATCTGTAAATTTTTCTTTTTTTTTTTTCTCCCACCATCCAAATTATCCAAACAGGAATTAAGAAAGTTCATAAACACCATATAAACACTATTGACTTTAATGTCAAAAAGAATATAAGGTAATAGCAGTAATGTAATGTAATGTAACAATAGCTAAAAAGTAACACCGTTATAAGTTAAAAATAGTTAATAAATTAATGATACATTTTAATTGCTTTAACTCGAAAGTTTAGTAATGGCTGTACATTCACATTTTCATGGTATCTCACAGGGACGAGGTCAACAGAAGAAAATGGACACTAGCTGGCAAACAAGTTTCGGATATAAGAAATTTTAAGCCATCGAGCTATTGAACGAAAATGGAAGGCTTTTCATTTATTTGGCCCAAAAGTAAAAGGAAATGCTCATCATAAATTATCTAACAAACAAAAAAGGGAAGAAAACAAGTTTTCATGCTAGATCATGTTGATGCTTTGCTCACTTAATTGTTAAAAGCTTCGTCAAATTAGCATTTTCAATGTTATTTCATACTTTATCAAAACATAATAGGTGTTTTAAGATATTAAAGATTGAAAAAAAAAAAAAAACTTTTTAAATTTCCAATACTGAATAATCTAAATTTTCTTGATATTTTTGTTAGTTAAACAATATGAGTGTAGAATAAAATCAAAACAAGGAGGCGCAAAAGGAGTTTCAAACAGCAATTATGGAAGCATCACTAATTTATGTACATATATATAACTTGAGAATATGCGTAGAATCTTTGTTTTGTCAACTGAATCAACAAGTGACTCTGTTTTGCTTTTCCATGCTAACATAATTGTATTGGAAAAATTAAAAAAAAAAAAAAGAAGAAGAAGAAGAAGAAGAAGAATTACCTCTCCTCTTTTTTTTTTTATACATCTTATCTTTTGAGTGGAGAACAAAATCATTAAGTTTTTGAAGTGGAATTGGAATATGCATGTGACACCCTTGCTCCTAAGTCAAGACCGTAGACACCAACTAATCATTAATTCCAGCTACTTGGTAACCTTTTATTTTCCCTTAATAGGTTTATTAACAACCACCTGTTCAAACAACTATAAATAAATAAAATCTTAGCCTATATTTTTATATAATTGGTGATAATTGCTCGCTACTTTGTCTTTAGTCACCGCAAATAACCTTTTGATGATTAATCCTTGTCTTTTGAAAAAGCCATTAGGATAATAAACATTACAAGGATTACACCACTTGGAAAATCTCGATTAACCTATCAAAAGCACACATCATTTATGAAGACAACAGAAGTATTCGATTTAGCGGCCCCATATCATCATTATGTGTCATGACATGTTTCCATGGGGAAAATATTAAAAAAGATACTTTTAACATTAACCTATAATTTTCGTAATTTCATGTGAAGGGATGAGTGGGGAAGAAAAGTGATACGATCACATGACATAGACCTTCTAAGGCCATTGGGAGGTAGGGTGTGAAATGGCAAGAGAAACCTAGAAAAAAAGGTAGTTTTGGGAATTGCCATGCTCACATGAACATATACAACTAGATAGAAAGCGAAACGATACTAGTCTTTCCTTTTTAAGTTTCTACTAGAATGTTACTTTAGTTCTATTATGTATATGTAATTTAAGACTGTTGTTTGGCTTTGGTTTCTCTTTTCTTTCTTTTCTTTTTTTAATATTAATACAATCCTACAAGTGAGTGGGCTCTCCACTCTCTCTTATCTCCTAATTTAGAAGAAGAGAGCAAACGTTGGTCTAGGGCACAGTTGATAGCTCTTTGTTTCTTTGTTTGTTTACATTGCCGAGGAGTTTGTCTCCTTTAGTTGCTTTGGTGGTGTTGTTTGTCACCTTTTAAGGCGATGTCGTTTTTAGTGGTTTTATTTCTCTTGTGTTTGTTGTAACTTTCCTCCTTTTATTTAAGGGGGGAAAAACACTGATCTTCGGCCAAAAAAGAAAAAGAAAAAAGCAAGGGAAAAAAAAAAATAGATTTAGCACAAAAGGGAGTTCCATTTTACAATTCCTATGACCTCAAAAAGAGTTTTGACTACATAAATGAGAAGACACATGAGTAATTTTGACATACACTTTTTGTAGATGTTTTTTTTTTTTTTTTTGTAACAAACTATGATATTACTTATTTCTAAGGAAAGCAAGAGTACAGAGCCATTATGGGGGCATACCCCCATTACAATCCACATATTTGTCAAAGTCTTTATATATATATGATTATCTAAAGATGACTTAGAACAAGTTATAAGTGGCAAAAGATCTCTTCTTAATAGAGGGAGAACATCTAATGGTGGAACAAAAAAGTATGCTTTAGCATCCTTCAAAAGTCTTGCTTTCTTGGTGAATAGGTCTGCTACTGTGTTGGCTTCCCAACTTGCAAAACGTATTTAAAGTGCTGGAAGTCATTTAATCTTTCCCTACATGCAGAAAGAGCTAGTGAGTTACAAGAAGAATTCGCATTTAAACTTATGAGGAGTTCAATTGCTACTTTAAAGTCCATTTGAACTTCTAAGTTGGTTACTCCAATGGATTTACAAAGCAGTAAGCCCTACCATAGGTCCCATAATTCTACAGATAAAACATCTATAGCTCCTAGCTTACAAGAGTAGCCAACTATCCATTCTCCTCTATCATTTCTTAACACTTCACTAGCAGTAGCATCTCCTAATTGACTAGAGAAAAAGACATCTGTATTGAGTTTTAACTACCCATCAATAAGGGGTTGCCATGTAATGTTTATAAATGATTCATATTTTAAGTTTCATTTTCTATAGACACAAGTAACCCAATATTCATTGGCTTGGGATCAAGCTTCTCGCCAAAGTTATGCTAGATTATGATTTCGAGATTCTTGGGCATAAAGAATGCACTTGTGTTGAAGCTAAAGTAGTTAGAGAAAATAAACCAAAATAGTATAACTCGTTGCTTGTGGATTAGTATGACTAGAAGAGATAGATGCAGCATGCTACTTTATCCAATCAATAATCTTATGATGAGGCATAATAGCATTAGTATGTTGCGATAGAAAATTACTAACAGCAGGACAAGTCACAAGAGCATGCAATATATTTTCATTTGGATGTTGACAGTGTGGCTAAAAACTCATTGGCAAATTTTAGGACTTAGCAAAACATTATGTATATTGCACCAAAGAAACACGTGTAATTTATAAGGAAGTTTCTACAACCATATCTAGTGAAATCATGTGAAACAGGTGGGGTATGCAAGTTATTTAAACAGCGTAATAGAAATAATGCATGTCAAAACCAGTAGAGGGAGTAAGACTAAGCAAATTATCTCGTTTATTTTTTTGTGAGTAAACATGGACCAAAGCATGCAAAGAGAGTGTCACACAGTTCAAACCCAATTAATTCGTTGTTCAATTCATTTATGTTCTTCCAAACTCTAGCCACATTGAGCCTTTTGGCTCCTTACCTAAAGGCCTCTATATGATAGATCTAACTGTAATACTAATAGGAATCAGCCCCCCTGAACCGATCACCTGTAACTAAGTTAGGGGACTCCACAGACTTACTCAAAAGATACTAACTTAAAGTTATATTCGAGATGAAGATTCCTATCCTGACTTGATCCCCTACTGACCTGACTGCTAAACCCTCACGTGTATTAGACCTGTTCTTACCAAGCGGCTATACTCTTATCAAGATAGTCAAGAAGATAACCCCAAGACCATCCGAGCTGAATTTTGAAGCCAACTGCTTTGCAGCGAGACTAGCTAGCCCCTAACTTGATCCAAATCAGGTCGACCCTTAATTGCAAACACTTTTTTGTTTTCACCTACTTTGTATCATATTTCTAATGTCCAACCACTAAGTGACACGTGTCTTCTAACATAACATTTCAAAATGATTCATAGTTTTTCGTACTGAATATTCTTTTTCTCTTTTACCCCTTATAGTATATTTTATATAACCTAATTATAAGAATACCCTTTTGTCTTTTTAATCATGTAAAGTAACCCTAGTTGATAGATATATAAAAAATTATCGAGGTTACAGTAGCTTCCAAAAAGAAGAAGGATATCCTCCGTGAAAAAAAGGTGTGAGAGTTTAAGGGTAAAATGTCTACATTTGATTGGCTACCAATGCTTATTTTAGACTTGCTACTCAATTAATCTACTATAAAACTCCATCCTAATTATAAATAAGTAAGGTAAGAGAGGGTCACCTTAGCGTATGCCTCTAGTAGGTGTAAATTGAGGAAGCATCTCACCATTTAAAACTACTTGAATGGATGTTTAGCTAATACAAGATTTAATGGGCTAGATCCATGGCTATGGGAGGTAGATGGATTGCAAGGAAGAAAATAAGTAGACCCAATTTACACCATCAAAGGCCTTTCCTAAATCTAATTTTAGAATCATGAAACTCATAAAACCTTTCTTAAGCATATGGTCAATAGTGATACACTTAGGTATAAAACCTGCTTAAGTGGGGTGAATGAGAGCAGAAAGGTGGGGCCATAAGCAATTCACAAGAAGCTTTGTGATAGCATTATATATGGTATGACACAAACTAATGAGGCAGAATTGGGTTATTTGATTGGCTCTAGGTTGTTTAGGGATTAATACTACTAAAGTTTCAATAAGTTCTTTCGAAATGGACCAATTAGTAAAAATATCCTAAAATAAAGAAAAAAAGTGAGGTTTGAATGAATTGTCAATTTGCTTTATAGAACTTAGCATGTAAGCTATCCTTTCCTAAGGGTTTCAAAGACCAATACTAAAAGTAACCTGTTTAAATTCAAGGAAAGAGCACTTTCTATAGATTTAAAGTCAATGGAGTGCAATATCTATATAGACGTGTATGCAATATGCCCAAGCTCATGTATATGTATATAGTATAGACATGCATTCCAAGTGTTGATTGTAGTTTCCAAAAACTATCCAACAACTCTCATAAGGTAGGAAATTACATTGGTTAGACTAATATATTTTGTTATATTTATTATAATATCGCATCTAGTATAAAAAGAAGGTTTGGAATAAAATGAATTGAAATGAAATAGAATGGGTTGAAAGGGAATAAAATAATTTGGCAAAAAAATAATAAGGAAATGAAGTAGAATAAAAGAAAGACCGTAATTATAAATTTATTCTTATATTTGAAAAAGTTCATGTAATTGAATTTGTATATAACAATATTTGGCTCCATTTGATTCGTTTTTTTTTTTTTCATCTTTTTTATGTCCACTTCAAGCTTGTATTTAGCAAAAATAAGACACAAAAAAGATGAAAATATAATTTCATATGTACCTCTCTTCTAAAATACAAATCTCAATAAAGTTAAATCTACCATTTACTTTATTTATGTTTACAAAAATACCCATTAAAATAATTATCTCTATTGTACAAAATATATATTTTTTTAAATCTTTTCTCTTAAAAGTATATAAATTTTTATTTTCCAATTTTGACACTCTAATAATTACCTTCATCATAATTATGAAACAGAAACATATAAAATATAAATAAGACAATCTTTCAAATACTAGATTTTAAATATATACAAAACAAATTATAGATAACCAAAAAAAAAAAAAAAGACAATCCATACAACACCTTTATCAAAAAAAGCCCTTAATTATTAAATATGATTATTATGTTGAAGAGATTGTCAAACTTGCAATTCTATTTAAAATCACTAGAGAATCAGTAAAATGAAAACGTAAAATCGAAATACAAATATATAAGTTTCTATAACCTCTATAAAATAACTTTAAAAAACTATGAATATACCTATAATAATTATTCAAGACTTAAAATATATTATGGAAATAAATAAATGAAAAAATTAAGTTCTTTTTTCATAAAAAAATTCCTTATAATATATAATTTAACACATACAAATAAAATACAAACAAAATCAAAACTAATTTTTTTTCCTTTGAAAAACTTAATTAATTAAAGAGAACTAAATATATCGATTCATTTTAATTATTGATGGTATAAAGTGAGAAATAAAGTTTTCCTTATTATCTTTACTATTGGAGTTAAAAACGTAGATGAGAGCTATAAACATAAAATAAGGAATAAAGAGAGAAAAAGAAAAAAGAAAAAATAAAATAAAATAAGATAGAAAAAATAATATAATATCTTAATAGTTTATAGCTTATAAAAGTTTCATAGTATTTTTTCATCTCTTAACCCATTCAACTCAAATATATAGAATCAATAAACTTAATTAAAAACTAAGTTTTTATTGAAACTCAATTAAAAACGTAAGTTTTTAACATAAATATGATTTTATGTATAAATTAACTTAAAAAAACCTCCTAAAATTATAAATTTATAGAATCATGTAAATATAATCACGATTTTGATAACTATTGTTAAAAGATAAATAAGCATTTTAAAATATTAATAATTAATGAGTAACGAATAGAATTACGATTTCGCTTTTTTGAAAGCGGAGTTGAATTTTTTTTTTAAAGCCTTAACAATTCTATGGAATCGCAATATCACTTTCAACGTACACTTCCAAACATGAAGAAAAAGGATAGAACTAAGAATCACAATTCCATTCCGACTCATTCCCATATACTAAAACATGAAATAAAAATTAACACAATGAAACCTAATTTTATTTTATCTTTATATAAACAAACCCAATGATTGAATAGCCATGGGCGGAGCGAAGCTAACTTTAAGTTCTTCTCTCTTTCTCCACCCCCCAACAACTCCCCTGGATTTTAATCCTAAAGAACGATTTACGCTTGTAAATAAGCAACATTTTATCCCTTACAGCAAATGCGCACAAAAATAGAAAATCCTGCATTTGGGAGCACCAAATACAAATCAAAAATTGATTCTAGCTTCTCAAGGGCAGCATGTGACCCCAAATTCGATCGGCGATCTTAATGATCATTCAGGTGCTAATTCATCATAATAATACGAAGCATTGGACTCGAAATGAATCTACCAGATATCAGGGTCTGATCACTTTGCTTAGAAAGACAGAACTTTGTTGAGTCATTTGCTTTTGTGGTAACACGAGACCCATCAGTCAGGACATAAATCTCCTTTATATATGGATGTCAATGCTGAACTTTCTCTGAGCTTCCAACAGTGGTACCTCCATCCATGAAATGACATCGGTAAACAATTTAGCAGGCCTACATGTGCCTATACATAGCTTGGTCGTCTTGCACTGATCATCATCAAATTCATCCTTTACTTCCCGGTGAAGCCCATTTCTCCTACCTAGCCCATCAACAGGATGAGAGAAAATTTTACCATGGGAATATGCCTTTTGGCAAACTTTGAACCATTTGAGATAAAGCTGTCCCGTAACATGAACGAGTCAAAGTTTACTACAGACTGCAAATTCCACTACATACTTTGAAATCTAATGTAGTAGAGCAGCAAAAGCAGCATAGTTAAAAAATTTCGAGAAACTACTCATGCTGATGCCATGACATGCTATCTTCCAGATTCATGAAAAGACAAGTTACCCAATGACACCTTAGGCAAGAAACATACACCATATGGAGATCCAGTCCATAGCTATGACCACCACAAACTTAGCTCGAATGCAAAAGGATGTCATCCACTGCCAATTTGATTGGTACTGAATTAATAGCAACTGTCAGAGAACCTTCTTCTTCTTCTTCTTCTTCTTTCTTTTTTTATTTCGGTATCTAACCATTTCCAGCTTTAACTCCAAATCTGGATGAACTCTCAGTGCCAAACCTCATTTAAAAAAACAATAAAGTACATGAAACGATATGACCTTATGGATAGCAAAATCAACATTTTAACCAAGTTAAACAAACTTGAAAGCACACACTTGCTGTTTTCAATCAATTGCTATCATGCTGCTTTAGGCTTGAGAGCCTTCAGTCAGCAGATCATAGTGATAATGCTGAGAAATTGAGCAACTATGCAAGATTCATGCACATAATTGTCATATTAAACAAGGAATGTGAGACTTCATCCTCAAAATTGTATGAAGCAATAAAAATAAACCTAGACTAGAACTCTGTTTATACAATGATGAGGATCATGAAAAATATCAGCTCCACTCAAGTAAAGCAAATGCTTACCTTTCAGGAATATCATTAAATTCTGGCATTTAATCCACATGATCCCGAAAACGAACAATTTTGTTGATAAAAGGTCTTTCACGGTGATAGCTATTGAAGCAGAAAGATAAAGTGAAAAACATCAGCATCTACTCTAACTCTCAAAAAATACAAGGAAAAAGAAACACAATAAATTCAAAAAATTCTTTTCTTAGGAACTATCAAACATTATATGTGTTGCACTTAGTATCACCAATGAAGGAGATTTCAATAGATAACTCTTTGGTAAAGTTTAGGAAATGGAGGAAAAAGATTAAGTAAATGGAATATGTTAAGATCCATCCTTCAGTAACCAGTGGAAGTTATCATAATACAACTAAATATGATTGAGATTATAAAACTTTTCAGTATTCTTTTTTTTTTTTTTGGGTTATGAATTCAAGTATAAATTACAGTTTTTACTACCAGTACCTGTATATTTAAGGAAGGTAATCATAAAATTGAATTAGCACCCCCCTTTATGGTTGATCCAATTTAGATTGGCAAATTACAATGTGATCAGTCTCCACATTTTATCTATACAATCTTTCCTTTTCTGTGGGTGACAACATTATAGAAGTTTCTAGAGATGCAACCACGCAGGTCATTATAGAATACCTGACATGCCCAATCCAATAAAAATCTTTCAGAGTAATTACCCTATAAAGTTTAGGGTCGATCTTAGGATGTGATTTAAAATCCTATACTATTAAGGGTTAGCAGTACAAGAAAAAACTGATGAGAAACCTCACCCGATAAAATATAACATATTAATAAAATATTTACTCTTAATCTACATACCACGCACGCCCTACATAAGTCCTACACTATATAACACATTTAATTTTCAATACTATACAAGTCCGTAGATATAATTCTAATCCTACCTAACTGTTTTCCATTCTACTTTTCTTCATCCCGTCAAAACTCTATGAAAATCCAACCTAATAAGATCATTTAAATCGTATAAAAACTCGTTTTTATAAGGTTTTGGGAAATGTCAAACCTTATAAGGGCGAGTTTGAGTTTCATAAAACCTGTCTAGAACCTGCCCCAATTGCATCCTCAAAAGTTTCTATTTGATATGCAACTTAGTCCTAAAATTTTAAACTAGTGACCACAAGAATAAGCAGTTTGAACCACTGATTAGACAAAACATTAAGCTAGGTGAAAGCAGCCTGAGTGACTGCAAGTCAAAGAAAGTAATAGAAGATGAAGATACTTACAGGATAAACAATGAGATGCAGAAACAAGTAAGACCAGTCCCAACATGGATTAAGAATGTAGGCCAAAATTTTGTTTTATCCAATAACAATTTCTCCGACACAAGGGTTATCAGACCAGAAAGCAGTAGAGTTGTTCCACCAGAAGGAAAGCATCTTTGGAATGAAAAGCAAGTAGAGTCCTGCTGAAAACCCAAATAACATTTCAATCAAAATCAACTGAGCACATAAGGGAAACAAGCTGAGTATCTTAGACCTCTAAACTCACAGACATACCGAGAAATACTGTTTGATAAAAGTCGCAGAGTAGATGATCCTCAAAAGCATATCTTCAATTGGTCAAGAAGTCCATAAATCAACACTCAACAGTTTTCAATTATGTAAATAGTCCTTTTCACTTAAATAATTTGGATTGAATATCATAATAGCTGCAGTACTGGCTCAAATTGTTAGAGATATCAAATCAACAAAGTACACAAATCCACAAAATTATTTAACATTGCAATTCATATAAATAGTAGAAATTCCGTGCTGGTGTTTGGGGAAGATGGTCTCTGAGAGTCGTTTTTAACCAATGATTGCCTGTATACAAAATTACAATAATTTAAATGCTTTAGAAAGGAATGTGAAATCCCAAGTCAGTGGTGATGCTGGAAAGAAATGCGGTAAATCTGAAGTAAGGATACTTAAAGAATTTGCCATAATTAAGCCAACTGCCCCAGCTGACTGGATCAATAGAACATTAAGCACTATGTATATCAATGAGAACACAAGCAGTGAATCATTTGAACGTTTCAGTTGCCTTTCATCAGCAACTGCATGCAAAAACGCCTCAGAAGTGCCTGAAGACAAAGACAATCTGATTAATCAATTAGGTATATTGTTTTCTAGCAAAAAAGTGGAGGAAATTGCATAGCTCAGAAATGCAAACATAATTAAATAAAGTGACAAAGTTATCAAGATACAAGTTTTTTCTTTTAAAAAAAGAAAAGGAAAAAAAATAGCATGACAAGCATCTAAAAATAGTTTCTTCAAAAAAAAAAAAAAAAGGAGGCATAACTATGGAAACCTAATACCATTGTAGCTCCAACAACCAAACTATCCATGGCTTTGGTTAATGCTGTTTCAATCCAATCATCAAACAAGTCCAACTTAATCAAGTCAGCTGGCAATATTTTTCTTGAACATGTTAGTTCCATTCCTCTATGCTGGCAAGAAAGGGGAAAAAACACACACACACACGAAAAAACAAAATGCCCAAACTAACTGAACCCCATGAGGAAATGTTAAATTGGGATCATCAATCCTCATGTGGTTGAACAATGTATATCATTACTTCAAGTGGCTATCTAGATATTCTAAATGCAAGAAAAAGAAATATGGTAGGCAACAATAAGACTACAAGAAGATAATCTGAGACATCACGAACAGATCTCAGACCATAAAATTCAACTGCCCTCCTTACCAAAAGTTCATATCAAATTATTAAGAAAATCAATAAAAGAACAAAGCTTACTACTAACCATTCATGGCTAAAACAAAGACATAGATGCAATAGTAGCGGAGGGCTGTTGATGCTTCCCCATCGCTCCATTTTTGACCATACAGCAACCTTACAAGAGAGTAAGAGTAACTTGGGCCAAAAGTTGTAAAAATAAGACCTATAAAAATACGAAGTCTAATATTATGACATAAGCACGTGAAAGATGGATAAATCAACCTGTTCTTATAATTAAAAAAGTAAATATAGATAAGGGAAGAACCTAATACCACATGCTATCTGATGAAATTGAGAGGAACAACATGCTAATAGTCCTAATTGGCTAGCCATCCAATCAGGCTTGAGCCCAGTCAACCACATTGAGATTCACATGCCCTTGATATGATTTCTAAAAGTGTCACTAAGTCTATTTAAGAGAGAACAATTCTTACGGTGATGACATAAACAATTAATAAGAATAATTCTGAATAACTAAAAAGTAAAGGAAATAAACTAATTTGAATGCTTAAAACTCATAATATATCTACATGGTAGCACAGTCAAACAAATTGATCTTCATGTGCAGGTCATATTGATTACATACAAGTGCATCGGAGAAGTTCATGCATTAAATTGCAGCAATTCACTTACAATGACAATTGATTGGGAAAGGTCATAATACTAACGAGTTGGAATGGATCAAGAAGCAACATCCATATATTGTTGCATGAGAGATTAAGTTTCACTGGAATTGTCTTCATTGATATTTATACATATATTACATCTAGAAATGATTAATCATTAATTAGTTAAAGGTTTTGATGAAGGAATTATCCCCCAGATTGTTCCATAATAAATAATATTGGAACTGTTCACATATTTCATTGATAGTATTTCACAAGTTCCCGTTGATAGACATCTGCCAAAATACAGATGTAAAAATAAAAGGAATGAGAACATGGTGTGAAAAACTCACCAATACATATAACAAGTTTGAGGGCCTCTGTAAGGCAACTTCCTAACTTCCTCCTCTTATCTGGAGAATCTCCTGTAGAGAAAACTCAGTACATCATCAGAAATTTAAACTAGTGCAATGCATGGTCAGGTGCCAATTCAATTATCCAACACAAGTATTTCTATTCCAAGAGAGAACATATACATATATATATCACCAACCTCAGTATTTTTATCATACATATAAAACATCAGCACATGAAGGAGATAATAATTTTATATTAGTAGCATTTCAGTAAATAAAACACTTCAAGATTTCACCGAAGATTCATACCTTACAAGAATCATTATGGAAACAAAAAACAAAATGCTAAATCAATAAGCTTGTAAGGAGAATAATTTTCTACAAACATATAGTAAACCTAAATTATACACAAGAAAGAGGGGCTCGATTAAAAGATCGTTTTTCAAGAATTCACATGCAGCGGGAAACAAAAAATAAATAAATAAATGAAAGAAAAGCAATAAACTAGGCAAGTGAACAAGCCTGACAGCAAAAGAAAAAAAGAAGAAGAAGAAGAAGAAATCAATAACAAAAGAAATTAAACTGCCAGTTAGCTTGAGCCCTGTAAAAGTTGCATATGTGTGTGCGAATGTGAGGGAGGAAGAGAGAGAGAGGGCACCTGATGCTGATTTTGCAAAGGTTGCATATGAACTTTCTTCAAAAGGAAGAAATACCAACCTCACCACTAGGCTCCCTAGAACACAGAGAAACAAAAAGAAAGAGAAAGCCTCATAAAGCTCTGAACTTAAAGCATGTAAAATGCCAACATTTTCAAATAACATCAAAACATATATACGGTTAAACTTCATCCATGAAAATCATCCATAAAGGATGACGTGTATATCTCATTGAAAATGCGCCACCAATGACTTACCTAGCTTGTCTACCAATCCATATACAGCTTGATTATAAGGTGTATCCAACCATACAAGAACCATCTTTTCTCCTTCTTGAAGAATCAATTTCCGAAAAGATTGAAAAGTGAACAGCACACACATGTTTACAAGATTCCTATCATATTGCCTGATTCCTCCAGTTCTGGAAAAAGGGGAAAAAAAAGGCACTCTCCTATCAATCCATACAACTATAATAACGAAGATTAACAATGATGTGGCACTTCAATATCAAATATAAGACTAGTTCAAGTGACTCTAATACTACAAGGATGATGAGGCACAAGCTGATCAATAAAAGAAACACATATATACCTGAAAGGAAAGAGGTCAGATCTCTTGAACTTCTTAGAAGAAAGGAAATAACCCCAATAGCCTAAAAAAAGCCAAGCACCATATGCAGCTTGTGACAATGCAAAAATTATCGCTTTCTCCTGCAGATAGCCGGTGGATAGTATTACATTGGCATCCCAACCGCATATATGAATATAAAGCAACAAATGTTAGCAGGGATGAAATCCAATTGTTCCAAATGAATGGTCACTTTATCAGATATCCAAGTACATGGTTTTACTCAGAATACTAGAAATCCTAAATCCAACTAACTAGAGATTCATATAACATAAAACCATCCCTTAAGTATAAAGATCTCATTCAAAATTTGAGACAACATGTCAGTAGAATAAAAAACCTCATGGAGTTCTGCACAAGTTACCTTCCTCTTCTTGAAATTTCACATATAACCACATCTAACCCAGCCTCATCCTATTAGATCAGATTGGCCTAATTAATTTTTTAAGCCAGTGTCAGGGTCCTAGATTGATATTCTGTGAGGTTAAGATTGGTGAAAGGATCTTGAAATAAATACCCTAGAAGAATTCAAGGTTCATTTCATGTTTTGCATTAGCCACTAAAAATGGGTACAACTGTTCAAAAAACAATAAATGTTTCAAGTCCCCAATCTCAAGCATTCCTATTGAACTCCAATGTGGTCAGACTATTGGCAACCCAACTACTTTTGCACAATAGCATCATGCAACCTTGCAACCATGATAACAATGGGAACTAATTCTTTGAGAGATGAATCTAAAAGACAATGTATGACACGAAAAAATACCCCCTGACAACGCCCTGCATATGCAAATTATTTAACAAGTCATTGTCCCTTCGATTGATGTTAAGCCAACTATTATTTCACGGAAACATTCTTTTCTGACCCTGGCTATTCCTATATGTCCAGCATTGAACAGATATCTGATATTTGCCATTCACCTTCTGCAAGTGCTCATGCTATAATTGCCCAACATCCGCCCTCATAATATACAATTGGTATCTTGCAACCCTCCTACTAACTTAATGTTTGAGAATAAGAGCCACTTTTAGATGTAAGGCCTAGCAATAGGACTAACTTATGCCAAAGCCATCAGCTTCCTAATGTAATCATCCACTTTACTCGAGCATGAGTTTGGAATAGATGGCATTAAACTCTATACATAAGCACCGTTATACACATATATGGTCATGTGAAGGTGATATGTCCCTGGTGTTAGTAATGTAATATGTGTAGCATGTGTCTACGATAGTGTGTGCATCACTATGTGGAATCAGGCAGGTATGTTGATTTAAGGGTTCCAGTAGTTTCTATTGGTCAAGTTGTTAGATAGCAGCTATAAATAGAAGGAAGTTGTACAAAGTGGAGAGCCAGATTTTTTTTTTTTTTTTTGGTCATTGAGAGTTAGTTTGTGTGAGTCTTGTACTCATGTTCATAAGTTAAAGTTCATGGCTCTCTAGTGAGGGATTCAGGGTTTTGCCATCACATTCCTCCATTGAAATCAATAAAATTCCATTACATTCTCTATTGAAACACTTAGGTTCATTTTAAAAGGTAATTTCTTTTCTATAATGGAGAACATGTTTAAGCTTTCCAAGACAGCAATAGGCTGGAAGAATGGGAGCATAGATTAACATCTAGAGTACTAAAACCCAATCACACCGTTACACAACACATGTAAAGTGAGGTTTGTGCAGTGAGTAATGACAGGCATGAACGGTGGGTAGTGTTTGTGCAGTGACATGAACAGTGTCTGTGCATGCATTGTAATGTGTTGTCTTTATTTAATTGGTTATGTGTCTGTATTCTAAATATGATGTCAGTTGCTTGTTTTATATCAGCACAGGGGGAGTTATTATGGGTTATCAATGTGTCAAAATAAGAGTGAAAACAGAGGACTAGCAGTTACATTGATAACTGCTACTAATGCATGCGCGAACCGTATGTACACAGAAAGCAGAAAAAAAAAATAGAGAATACAAGTTGTATCCTTGTCTTAAAAAAAAAATTAAAATCATCAAAATTCTAAAGAGAACCCAAGTTCTCTCTTTAATTGAGCCCTAAATAGAATTCCTAAAGTTCTCTCTCTAATCAAACCGTAAAAAGATATCGTTGGTTCTCTCAATAATGAGTTTCAAAAGGTTTAATTCGATTTGGAAGTATAATGCAATCCGATCCTGTAACACACATGTGAAGTAAGCTATATAAGTTCTTCTCCACATTAGCTACAATAATATCCATATGTGGAATGTGATATTTTGAAGTCACCATAAGTATCTTAACCTATTCCATTCTTTTATTCAAGTTATCAACTTTACATTGTCATTCAAGAATCATTTTTATAAACAAATCATTGCAACAGAGAGAAGAAAAAACCAGCTTAAAAGGCAACCTTACTACAATACTTGTCATGCACAAATGATGACAAGCCTTTATAGAAACTTTACCAAGTTAATCTGCATGAAAATGAGGGCACACATTGTTATGCAGCGGAAGATAGTAGCTATTGTCTCCACCACCAGCCGTAACTCAAGCAACAGCAAGTTTTGGGAAAGAATGTAAAAGGGCTCAGCCAACAGCTCCAATATACATGCAAAACCTGCCACAAGAAAGAATAAGCTTAATAGATCAGACCCACAAAATACATGCCAAAAATAAGAGCATTATTAGACACATACAACACTTACATTAGTCAATCAATTTGTGCTTTCAGATTAGAACAAAATGCCCACTCTATTATAAACTCAAGAGTATTCCATTTTCACATCTAGGCGCTCAATACATTATCCAAAAGAGATCTAGAAGCTGCTGCCTAAAAATGGTCATGGGGCCGATTGGAACCAGCCATTGCACCTCCTTGCCCAAGCACAAAGTTAAAAGCTAGACCATCACTAGATGCATGATCACCAAAGTTTTTACTGCCTTGTACCAACATCCCAATATCCAACAATATCTATAGCCCCAGTTGCTCTTGGAATAATGGTGTGTATATTATTTGGTCATAAATTCCAATTGTTGCCTAATGCAGCTTTGCATATTTTAAACTGAATCCCCTCCATCTTATTATTGAGGGTTATGCAGTCCTTTTGTTTTTCTGGAAACGATGGTCATGATGTGTTTACTACTTTTGGTTAGGTACAAGAAAGGCATAATTTACAGCCCCATGAGAGATCCAATCTGAGTTGTTCTCAACTTAATCTCCTTCACAATCGGTAGGGCTCTTGTGTGATATATTAATCATTATCACTAACATATGATAAATCTATATCTTCAAATGAATGTTAAATTTGTTTTACACGGTGATTCTATAATAATTGCTTTCAGCCTCTCTAAACCTAAATTCTGCTTTGGAGGTAACTTCAAAAACACCTATGATTTAATAATTAAGTACAAAATATAAGGATAGCTTACTATCTGATTTTAGGAATGAAGCAAGCATTTTTGCCATCACTCCCTCCAAAACTAATTTCAAGTTTTGCCACGATCACACCCCATTCAGTATTTATCAGAAAAATGACCCATTACATCTACATTGGTGCAGGGTCTGCGGGAATCATTGCTTCCCAACCATCCCTGTCCAAACCAAGAACCTGGTGAATTCATGGGCTTCTCTATATAACTCTGGCAATCCAATTCACTAATGATATCGATCTAATGGTAATTTCAAGATGACCAAAATGTAACGCTCAATCTCCATATATAACTCAGAGACATGAGGATATTCAAGCTCGAAGAGTCAGTTTGCAATGTTAAAGTTCAAAATGAGGGAAGCAAAATCATCACTGGATGATTCAGCAATCAATAAGTATAGACAAAATATTGCCGTCAAAC
This sequence comes from Lumnitzera littorea, assembly GCA_024138015.1. NCBI lineage: Eukaryota > Viridiplantae > Streptophyta > Magnoliopsida > Myrtales > Combretaceae > Lumnitzera > Lumnitzera littorea. The sequence goes on along the minus strand of JAMXBB010000002.1, from coordinate 1,169,125 downwards.
TTATTGTAAAACGAAGAATAAGATAAACCCCTATAATGAAACCACACACAATTGGGTCAAAAATCAATAGGCAAAAAGATTAAGCCGAATAGATTATCACATAAAATGCAGCAATTTAAAACTCAGATGCTCATGGATTCTAAATAAGACACAGTATAAACCAACTTTAAACACTGCAAGGTGCCATTAACTTGAAGTATGATGATGGTGCTGTTGCAAGTTACCGTTAATGAAGATGGCCTTTGAATACGGATCAGAGTAACTCAATCCTTGCCACCATAAAATGGAAAAGCATGCTGAAAAGGTGATGAACAGTCCAAGGGGAAGAGTCATCCATGCTACTTCCAGTAGCCTTCTGGTGCTGTCTCCTGTTGCAGCACCATTGCTGCAGCATGACATATGTTGTTGAAATGGCTACTATTAGCTAGAAAGCTTGATATGCAAAATTCATGATTCTTTTGGGAAAAAAAAAGAGAAGAAGAAGAAGAAAGAAAAGAAAAAGGTAGGTACAACATAATATGAAGGCTAAATTATGCTCTAACAATTGATAGTACAAATTCACATTACATTGCAAGTAATTTGCTGCCTACTGAAATTCAGTTTATATACTAATATGGGAAGCTCCGCAGCAAATAGTCTACAGACCAAAAGGCAAGATGAGTAAAATATAGAAATTAAGTAAGGAAAGCATGAAATGCACCATTGGATGTCTGCACGCATGCATGCTCGACGGAACCCTTCCCGGCTGAGAAACAGAATACAGGTGACAAGAAGATGAAATTGTACTGCATAAAGCTGCATTTATATTTACAACACAGAGGAAAAAAGAGTGAAAGTTAGTTGTAGCTAACAGATACTGAATCATAGAGGACGAATGATGTGTCGGATTAGTGAAAATGAACTTGGAGATCATAAAATTAGAGCTCTAGCAAATTCACTCACAAGCTTGATAGAGCATAAACAAAAATGTTTTAAGCCAGACACCGATAAAAATGGTATCAAGGTCAAATATAAGTGGATTGCCATTGTCGGTTTGGACTGTCAGTTTCTCATACATTACAAGTTTCATAATAAGTTGTAGTGAGAGCAATCATATCTGACCTATTTCATATCTCATGTGTTGTGGCATTTCTTAAATGCCGCACAGACAGCAATGCCGCACGGACATGAAAAGTATCATCCATTCATCACATTATAAGGTCAAAAGAAGAAGCAATTGAATTAAGGGAAAGGGAAAGGGAGGAGATTAGTATGTACCGCGTAATCTTCTTGCGTAAGATGCCGGACGATCAATGTATTGGCTATGAATGTAATTCCCCTTGAAGAGAACTGTGTAGCTGCAATTCACAAAAACTAACTATCAATCAAGAAATCCAAAGTAAATACACGGGAAATTTGGAGAGAGAGAGATCGTAGACTTACCAAACAAGTACTTGAAAGTGCGAGAGAGACTGGACATTGTGAATAATCAAACCCTAGATATATGATTAACAGATGCGGCATTAAAGATCGAACATCGTAGCGCCGGAGCCCCGTGGATGATGCGCCGGCGACGTGCTGTAATACATTTGCCTTTTCCAATGGAAGGGGGATTAACGAATTGGAGAGAGGAACGGCTACGAGTCAGGGTCACCGTCACAGCTCAACCGGCTCGACGGCATTGAACTAAATCGAACCGGTAAAATGTACTAAATCTTGAGCATTGTATATTACTTTTTTTTTTTTTTTTTTTGATAATTCTATAACTTTTGGAACTTATAGAATTCCTCTACTTTTCTTTTGGGAATTAGGATTAAGAAGTAGATCGCGTATATCCATAACTCAAAAAATTTTTATGCTATATAAGCATAATTATATTATAATATATAGATAAAAAGAAATAAAAAATAAAAGTTCATTAATTAACTTTTATTTTTACATAACTAGCCCATTATAATTCCCAATGAAATCATTAATTTTATCAAGCACTATTTTGGTTTTTTTTTAATCTAATTTATATTAAATTCGACCCATTTAAAATAAATTACTCAATATTAAATTAAGAAAAGATCTTTCTTAAAAAAAATGTCTAAAAAAATTGAAGTTGTCAACTAATTAAACTGATATAAAGTCAAATTAAGGTTTTCGGATGAGAAAATCCTAATTTAGCCACTAATCTATAGATATTCTAAAAAAATAATTTTTAAAAAATTAAACCAGGAAATCTAAATTTATGGACTAATCTACTAAACTAAGTTAGTATGTAAAAATAAAAAGAAAAAAAAAATAAAGAGCTTTTATTTTATAATTTTTCTAAAAATGCCAAAATATATACAAATATACAAAAATGTGACTAAAATGAATTTTTTATGATTTTTTTATTATAAATTTTCAAGAAAATAAAAAAAAAAGTTTTTTTTTTACTTTTCGTACGGTTGCCTATGTACTTGCTAAATCGAAACAATATAGTTTTTTTTTTTGTCAAAATGATTTAGTGAGTTGATTTTTTTTTAATTTAAAAATTGAGCCAATTTTATGTTTTTTAACCAATTTATTTTATTAAAAAAACCTAATTTTTATTCTCAATAAAAAAAAAAACCTAAAGACTTAATTTTAAAAAAAAAACTCTAAATTAGTTTTTTTTTATTTTTGAAAAAAACTACTACGTGACAAAACTTAAAAACATCATAAAACACCTAAATGAAAATAAATAAAAGATGCAATATGCTAATATGTAATTATTGTAAGACCCACGATCAGATATTTAGAGTTCAATTTGTAAAATTTAAAGCAATCGAACAAATTGTCCGATCCAACCCAAATTTTACAATGAAATTAGAATTATTAGTAAAAATAACCCTGTAAATTTGAATTTAAAAAAATAAATAATAAAATGATAGAATATGAAATTTTCAAATTTTAAATATATTACTCATTAATTATTGTAATGCGTAAAATGCATTCCGATAACTAACGAATCGCTAGAAATAAATTATATGTACACTAAAAATCATAAAATGACCTAAATAATATTTAAGAGTATTTAATTGTACTCCACATATATTTACACATTAGTAGAAATACACAAAATTACTTAAATTGCTTGAAATTTGCTAAAAAATTACCAAATAATTAAAGAAAATTATAAAAAAAATCAAAGAAAAATAACAAAAAAAATCAGAAAGGTCGAGATCAATCCAGAATTTAGTTGTGATAGCTAAGGAAAAGAAGAGAAAATTTGGACCAATTAAATTTAAACACTTAAAAAGGCAAAAACAATGAGATATGAGCCTTGTCTTATATAATTAATACACCATAATTTACCAACACCCCTATAAATAGCCAAAAAAATTACAGAAGATCATTTAGATAGTTAAAAGGGTAGAAAAATTGATAAGGTCGAAAATTTGAGAGAAAAATTAAGGTTTCAAAAAAAGTACACAAAATTATGCAATTAAGGCAATTAAACCAAATCCATGAATCACCACCACTTGGAACCGAACCACCACTATTATTTTGATAAAAATATGTCCCGTGATATATGGTGTTTAAGAAATCATGCAAAACCGAACATATCTCGGTTTATAGAAAAATAACATTAGGAGTGTAGTTTTGAGTCTAAAATTTTTGTATAGACTACTTAAGAGTTATACAACATTGCTATGAAGCCCTTTTTAAAAAATGAATTTTGAAAATTTAAAGATAATTTTTAGACCTTAAAATAATACATAAAATGAGTAATTTTGAGTTACTTAAATAAATAAGTAATTACTAATTTAGTAAGTAATTATATGTTTAAGGATATTTAAATCTAATTAAGTGTGATATTTGCGGCATTTAGGGTATTAGATGTTATTATTAAGGTATTACGTAATATATATGTAATAGGTAAAAATTGTATATTTTAAGTTAATTTTGCAAATTAGGGTAATTAGGTGTAAAATATGATTTGAGATAAATTTATATATTTTAAGATTGTGATTGAAGTTGTGAGGTGATATTTGAAGTGATGAGGATATTAGATATGTGTATTATGTATATAATAGGTAATAATACATAATATGTAAAATAGGAAGTATAACAAATAAAAAATATTAGAATAAAAATTGATAATATAATAATAATAATGATATATAATAAATCTAGTAGAAAACTTAAATTTAGGTGATTATATGAAAAATGTAAAATTATCTTACATCAAAAGCTGATTCGATAGTTAAAATAGAAACCCAATATACCATACTGATCGAAATACTGATTAGGGGTTAAATCATAGATTCAGGATACTTAAGCATAGTTAGATTAACCTTCCATTTTAGGTTGGGAAGAATTCCGAGAGTTCATAAATAAAAGCAATACTCAAAAGTTAAAACAAAACCGAATTCAAAAATTAATTTGGAACTAATTCAGTTATAAGAGATATACAATTTAGATAATGTCACGTCCCGAAGCGATAAAGTCGTAATAGCCCTGCCGTGTAAACCATTCTAAGATAGAAGTTAGCTTTACAACCGCTATCTTAAACCTAATATACACAAGGCGTTCACGACTAACCTGTCTTAAAGTAAACAGTTCGTAATGTAAATATATATATATATATATATATATACTAGAATTCAGTTATTACAATTAACGTTTATAATGCTTCACCGTAATCTATTTCCTAGTTAATACATTATTCAGAAATGAAAACTTCTAAGATAAGAGCTTAGACCTTAAAAATATATGTTTGTTTTTCAAATGTTTTTCCTCAATCCTTAGGATCTAGCAGTTGCTAACTTCAGAGTATTTATAAGCCGCTTCTTAGCTAACACCTGCAACGACGTCTATAGGGATGTGAGCAACCACAGCTCAGTAAGTCAGGATAAAGGACTTAAAACTATACCACAAACACAACAAAATTATCAACCAACTTATTAGGTGCAATGCATGTTCAAACAAATGCCATCGTACAACGTTATTCGACCCGTCGTGAGATTAGAGAAATTGTGCCCGCTCTAATCTGGCTTAAGGAGTCATCGTTAATGCGACAACTTATGACCAAACCTATGCTTGTGCAATAGAGACACCGCTCCTCCTACGACTACTTTCGAACCATTGACTTCACCCTTGCTGCAACCTCCTCACTTATTACTTAATTTGACTAAAGATGAAGAAATGATCCATTATGTTATCCAACACTATCCCTTTTGAGGGGGTCAGTATTTGGCCGAAGAATCTTAGGTTTCCTCTAATGGAATGCTATGCAGATTCGATTTATGTTTACAAGTCATATCTTTGTTAAGTTCAATTTAGGGTGATCGATCACTTCATAAAATATAAGTCAGAGCAACAAATAGAATCATAGCATCACTCATAATCAAGCACATGCACACGACCAACTATCTAACAGGCACAACCAAGTATAATCTCAAGCCTCTAAAATATAGTAACATATTAAGAGCACATGCACACAACCAACTATCTAACAAACACAACCAAGTATAATCTCAAGCCTCTAAAATACAGTAACATATTAATCCCAACTTACCTCAACTCCTCACTCACTCAAGGTCTAACTCGCTCAGGCCATACCGATCATCATTGTAACACAAATGTGATTTCAGTTTTTCATATAACTATTATAGATTGGTTTTATCCTATAACGCTTATTATTATTGTCACGCCCCGAAGCAGCAGAGTCGAAACAGCTCCGCCGTGTAAACCATCCTAAGATAAAAATTGGCCTTACAATTGCTATCTTAGACTTGATCTACACAAGGTGTCCACGACTAATCCGCTTTGAAGTAAACAATTTGTAATTTAAATAAATCATTTACCTATAAAAGTGGGGAATTATATATATATACTATAATTCAGTTATTACAATTAAAGTTTACAATATTTCTCTGTAATATATTTCCTAGTTATTACATCATTCGAAAATGAAAAATAATTCTAAAATAAAAACTTAAACCTTAAAAATATGTGTTTATTCTTCAATGTTTTTCCTCACTCCCCAGGATCTAGCAGTTACTAGCTTCAGAGTAGTTGTTTGTCGCTTCTTAGCCGGCACTTGTACGATGTCCATAGGGATGTGAGCAACCACAGCTCAGTAAGTTAGGATGAAGGACTTAAAACTATACTATAAACACAACAAGATTTTCAATCAACTTATTAGGTGCAATGCATGTGCAAGCAAATGCTATCGCATGACGTTGTCCGGCCCGTCGTGAGATTAGAGAAATTTCGCCCGCTTTAATTCGAGTTGAAGAGTTGTCGTTAATGCAACAGCTCACAACCAAACCCAAGTTTGTGCAATGGAGACCTCGCTCCTCCCGCGACTACCTTCGAACCATAGTCTTCACCCTCGCCGCGACCTCCTCACCTATCACTTAGTTCGACTGAGGATGAAGAAGGGACCATTATGCAATCCTATGCTATCCCTTTCGAAAGGGTCGGTATTTGGCCGGAGAGTCCTAAGTTCCCCTAATGGGTTGCTATGTAGGACCAATTATGATTATAGGCCGTATATTTGATTAGGTCCAGTTTAGGGTGATCATTCATTTCATACAAATCATACAATACAAGTCAAAACAACAAATAGAATCATAGCATCACTCATAATCAAACACATGCATACATCCAACTATTTAACAAGCACAACCAAGCATAATCTTAAACCTCCAAAATACAGTATCGTATTAATCCCAACTTACCTCGACTCCTTGCTCACTCACCCGAGGTCCGACTTGCTCAGGCCATCGCCGATCATCCCTATAACACAAACATGGTTTCAGTTTTTTCATATAACTATTATAGGTTCATTTTATCCTATAATGCTTTTTGTTATGTTTTGTTTAGGGTTTAATATACCAAATTATCTAGATTTTAAGTCTTTTACAATATTCTAGGTTTAGGGTTAGGTTCGGATTCGGTTTTTGCATCGATTTCTAAATTAGGTTTTGGTTCGATTTTGAAGTATTGTTTTATACTTCAACCCTAGAAATTTTGTTTCAACCCATAATGTGAAATTAATCACATTACTTCTCGATCTCCTAAATATCATTATTACCCCTAGTCAGTATTTTATTTCACCCGGTACACTTAAATCCATATTAGTGTACCGAATTCACTTCTTATATGAGAAATTTTTACATTTTTCATATAATTACATAAATTCAAGTCTTCTATCGGTTTTATTATATATCCCTATTATTTATATAATATCAATTTTTATCCTAATATTTCTATTTATTATATTTTCAATAATTATGTATTATATATTATTACTTATTATGTATATAATACACTTCTACTATTTCTATCACTTTAATTACCATCCCTAAACATCAATTATCATTTCAAAATGTCTAAATTCATCCTAAATCAGATTTTACACCTAATTACCCTAATTTACAAAATTAACTTAAAATGTACTATTTTTCCATATTACTTATTTACTACATAATTAACCTAATAATTACATCTAACACCCTAAATAATACAAGTATCATACTACATCAGATTTCAACATCCTAAAACATATACTTATTCACTAAATCAATAATTAACCATTTAATTACTTTATTAACCCTAAATTACCTATTTTATGCCTTATTTTAGGGCCTAAAAATTATCTAAAATTTTTGAAATTTGATTTTTGAAAACAGGCTTCATAACACTATTCTATATCATCTAAGTAATCTACACAAAAATTTTGGGCTCGAAACTACGCTCCTAAATTCATTTATTTCTAAACCGAAATATGTTCGGTTTTGCACAATTTCTTAAGGACCATATATTACAAGACATATTTTCATCAAAATAATATTTTTCCTAAAAACTACATACAAAAATATTCCATAATAATAAAATTCATAATTTTCTAAGAATATTTACTATTTTTAACAAAATTACATAAAATCGGGCTGAAAATCGGACTCACCGATCTAGGTGGCTCCGGCCACCGCCGGCTGCCGTGGCCTTATCGGCTGGTCTGGGCGCTGCCACCATCATGTGGTGGTGGTGGCCGTCCACTTCCAGCTGTTTGTCTGGTGTGGGTTCCCTATAAAGGCCCTAATTGCACAGTTTTTCTTATTTTTTTTTCTAACTCAAATTTTACTCTCAATTTTCGCCTCTCCCTAATTTTCTTTGATTTCTAACTGTCCAAATGAGCTTCTAAATTTTTTTTCCTATTTATAGAGCTTTAGGGAATTTATTATGCATTAAATTAGACAAGACAATTGCCTTATCCTTTAATTTTTTACTTTTGTGTTGTTCTAATTTAATTGGCTGATTTTTTTCTTATTTTCTCTAGCTGCCACGACCCAATTCTAGATCCTTCCTTATTTTTCCTAATTTTTCTTGATTTTTCCTTAATTAATTTTGAATTTTCTTTAATTATTTCTTATTATTTTAGTACATTTGTATATTTTAAGTAATTACGCGTATTTCTATATACATGTAAATTCATATACAGTACAAATAAATATTCCTAAATATTATTTAGGTTATTTTATGATTTTTAGTTTTCATCTAATTTATTTCTAGCGATTCGTTAATTATCGAAATGCATTTTACGCATTTTCAATAAATGACGAGTTATAGACTTAAAATTTGGAATTTTTATAGTCTTTTATTTTATTACTTATTTTCTTAAATTCAAATTTACAGGATCATTTTACTAATATTTCTAGCTTTACTTTATAATTTAGGCTTGATCCGATCTTTCAGCCGATCAAAATCTTGAGTGATTAGTTGTGGGGCTTACAATTATTTTTTATTTAGGGTTTAATATGTCCAACTATCTAGGTTCTCAAATCTTTTATAATTATTTTGGATTTAAGGCTAGGTTCAGGTTCAATTTCCGCATCAATTTCTAAATTAGGTTTTAGTTCGATTTCTAAGTACTATTTTATACCCGAACCCTAAAAACTCATTTCAACTCATAATGTAAAATTAATCACATTACTTATAAATATCGTAAATATCATAATTACTACTAATCAATATTTTATTTCACCCGGTATACCTAAATCCTTATTAATGTACCGAATCTACTCTTGATGTAAGAAATTTTTACTTTTTTCATATAATTATATAAATTTAAGATTTTTATCAGATGTATTATATATCCCTATTATTTATATAATATCAATTTTTATTTTAATATCTTCTATTTATTATATTTTCAATAATTGCATATTATGTACTATCAATATTTCTATCACTCTAATTACCATCTCCCAACATCAATTATCATTTTAAAATGTTTAAATTCATCATAAATCAGATTCTATACCTAATTACCCTAATTTGCAAAATCAACTTAAAATTTACTATTTTTCCCTATTACTTATTTACTACATAATTAGCCTAATAATTACATCTAACATCCTAAATACTATAAGTATCATACTTTATCAGATTTCAATATCTTAAAACATATAATGATTTACTAAATCAATAATTATTTAATTAACCAAAAATTATACATTTTATACCTTATTTTAAAGCCTAAAAATTATCTAAAATTTTCGAAAATTCATTTTTGAAAAAGGGCTTCTGGGCACTGTTTTATATCACCTAAGTAGCCTACACAAAAATTTTGCACTCAAAACTACACTTCTAAGGTCATTTATTACTAAACCGAAACATATTCGGTTTTATATGATTTCTTAAAGACCATTTATCACGGAATATATTTTCATCAAAATAATATTTTTCTTAAAAACTACATACTAAAATGTTCTATAATAACAAAATTCGTAATTTTCTAAGAATATTTATTATTTTTATAAAATTACACAAAATCGAGCTGGAAATCGAACTCACCGGTTTGAGTAGCTCCGGTCACCGTCTGTGACCATCGGTGTGTCAACCTACCCAAGTGCTGCCACCACCATATGGTGATGGTGACCGTCTACTCCCAGCTACTCGTCGTGTTTAGGTTCTCCTCAGAAGCCCCAACTGTACAGATTTTTGCTAAATTTTTGTAAAACTTTAATTTACTCTCAATTTCGCCTCTCTGTAATTTTCTAAGCTTCCTGACATCCAAGATAAGCTTCTGAAAATTTTGGGGTATTTATAGAGGTCTTGGGGAATTATTATGCATTAATTTATTAGACAATTGCCTTATTTTCTTCCAATTTACCTTTTATATTATTCTAATTTAATTGCCTAATTTTTTTCTTATTTTCCCTAGCTGCCACAACCCAAATATGGATCATTCCTTTTTTTTTCTTCTAATTTTTCTTAATTAATTATGAATTTTAGTTAATTATTTAATATTATTTTAGCATATTTCGCGTATTTTAAGTAATTACGCGTATTTCTACCTACATATAAATTCATATATAGTACAAATAAATATTCCTAAATATTATTTAGGTCATTCTATAATTTTTAGTATACATATAATTTATTTTATAGCGATTCGTTAATTATCAAAATACATTTTACGCATTTTCGATAAATAACTAGTTATATACTTAAAATTTGAAATGTTATATTCTTTTATTTTATTGCTTATTTTCTTAAATTCGAACTTACGGGATCATTTTTACTAATATTTCTAGTTTTACTTTATAATTTAAGCTCAATTGGATTTTTCAACCGATTGGAATCCTGAGTGGCTAGTTGTGGGGCTTACAAATAAATGCATAAAATTATAATCCCTATCTTAAAACCCATGATTTAAAGCTTATGTGTTTATATGTACATATGTACAAACAATCACATTAAATATAGATTATTCCTATATCATAATCTAATTCAAAAGCCGACATCATAATTGAAACAAGAAACAAATTTGAAACCTAGCTGAATAAGGGAAGTAATGTTAAAAGACTTAGACCTAAATCACTAAATGTAAGGAGATTATAAACCAAAGATGCTTATAATCTAAATTACATAACAAAACATATTTATGGTAGTTATTGGATACTAAACCAACACTTGTATTATAGGAATTTTTTGCAATGACCGGTATGAGTCAAACCTAAAGTGAGCAAGCAAAGAATCCAGGTAAGTTAGAATTAATATGTTATTATATTTCGGAGTATTAAATTGTATTACTTGAAGGCTTAAAATCGTATATGATTATGCTTATTAGATAGTTAATTATGCGCATATGCTTATTTCTGAGTTTGAAGATACGATTTTGATTGTTGTCCTAGCTTGTATTTGTGTGATTTATAGAAATAATTGAGTACCTTAAACTGGATCTAATTAAATATATGACTTGAAATTCTAAATTGAACGTGTATAGCAACTCATTAAGAGAACATTAGGATTCTTTAGCCAAATACCAATCCCTTCGAAATGGATAATGTTGGATGGCATAATTGGTCCCTTCTTCATCCTTAGTCGAACTAAGTGACAGGTGAGGAGGTCACAATAAAGATGAAGTTAATAGTTCAAAGGTAGTCGCGGGAGAAGCAATGTTTCCATTGCACAAGTCTAGGTTTGATCGTGAAATATTATATTAATGGAAGCTCCCTAACTTAGATTAGAGCAGGTGTAATTTCTCTAATCTCACGACGAGCTAAACAACGTTGTGCAATAGCATTTACTTGAGCATGTATTGTACCTAATAATTTGATTGATAACCCTGTTTGTGTTTATTTTATGGTTTTAAGTCTCCGCCCTAACTTACTGAGTTGTGGTTACTCACATCCCTATAGACTTTGTTACATGTACTAATTAGGAAGCGGATTATATTTATCTTGAAACTAGCAACTGCAAGATCTTGGGAAATAAGGATATAACTAAAGACTGGATACACTCTTAAGTATAAATTATTCTTTAAAGCTTTTAGTATTGATTTACAAATTACTTAAGTAGATTAGGATTAAGTTGCTTAATTTTATAAAGATACTCAGGTTATTTCAATATAAATATGTATATTTCCTAAGTTCATAAATAAATAATATACTTAATTCATGAACTGTTTATTTGAAAGCGGGCTAATTGTAAACGTCTTGTCTAAATCAGGTCTAAGATAGTGGCTGTGTAGTCAACTTCTATCTTAAAATGGTTTGCACGTCGGAACTGTTACGATTCTACCATTTTGAGACGTGACAATTATCATGAAAGACATTTCGTTTTATGAAAAAATGCAATTACTATTGACAATATGCCTAACTATGAAAATGATGTCTGAATAATAGAAAAGATATCTAAGCAATGGATATAAAATGCCTAACTATAAAAAAGATACTTAAACCATGAAAAAGATGTCTGAACTATTGATAAGATGCCTAGACTATGGAAAAAATATCCGAACTATAAATAAGACGCCTAAACCATAGAAAATATCTTTAACTATGGAAAATATGTCAATTGAAGATTTTTATTTTATGAAAACTAAATAAGTGACAAAACGATTGTTTTATTTTTGAAAAATCCTTAAAAGCCTAAAAATGCAACTTTATGACAACTTGCTAAAATATGTAATTTTCATGTAAATGTGATACTTCTAAAAATGCCATATCTATGCAAAAATATATTTTATTACTTAAAAAATAATGACAAGACAAAAATCAACTAATTAGAATTAACGCTGAGACCTACAAAAAAAAAAAAGAACAAGAATCATGTTAGTACTTATTTAATGTAAATAAACCATCTAAATTATGTAACTTTGTAAAAATTAATACTACATGTTAAAATTATAAAATATTAATGAAGCTAATAATAACTAAAACAAAAAAACTAAAACTAAATACCTGCATTAAAAAAATAAAGTTAGTAAAAACAAATTTATAAAAAGGACTAACATTACTAAACTAATTAAAACAACTAAATAACTACAACAACAATAATCATAATAAAAAAAAAAAAAAACAAAAGAGAATAGAATCCAAAACCATCTAATTGATCGGATTGGATTCGCTAATGCATAGGTCAGATTTGAGTACTATTTACGTTCATGGATAATGCAGTGGCCGTGTAGTATGAAGTGTATGTGTGTGTGTTGTGCTAACCATAAAGTGGACGTATATTCTGGTCGCGCGTATGTATGTATTCCGGTTGTGTGGTGCCATACTATGCAGTCATGTGTAAGTGACATGAGGATAACGTGAGTGATGTGAGGGACTATATGTAGGTGAGTGTGTAAATTAGAAAATCGTGGAGTGTACAGAGTAATTGGTGGAAAGATTATGAGGTGTGTACATAATGTGAATTGTAAAAATGTATTTTTTACAGCCTACTATTCACTATTTATAGACCATAAATTTGAATCTTTTGGATATTTTTTGCATATATTCAATCTTAACAAATCTACTATTGATAAGATATAACGTTATCCGATTTAGATTTATTAAATTCATTAAAAATTTAATCCAATTTCTATAAGCCTTATATTGATTTGAGCTTTCTATCTTAAGCTCGACTCAATACATACTAACTCATTTAATAAATCTTATATCTATTTAGCCCAATATAAATTAGATAAAAATTTTTTTTATATTAGACTGAATTAAAAATATTTCTAAATAAAGCCCAACTATTCAACGACTCAGAATTTATTAAATTGAATGCACATCTTCAACCATTGTCCAATCCGACCCTAAACAACAAACTTGACTTGACTCAACACTTTTATTATTTTTATTTATTTATATTTTATTTTTAAGTTTTCTTCAAAATAATTTTTTTTATTTTCAAATCTAGCCTAATAAAAAAAGAATCCTAAAGGTGGTAAAAATGAAGTGTTTACATCGACGTCTTTGAAAGAAATAGCGCTGGAGCATAATAGTTCCTTCTTTATCCTTGATTAAATAAAGTGACAGGAAAAAAAGTCACAATAAGGGTAAAGATAGTGGTTTGGAGGAAGTTGCGGGAGGAATAGTGTTTTTATAGGATAAGCCTGGGTTTGGTTATAAGCTGTTAAATGTGTGTTATACTTCTCAACCCAGATTTGAGTGAATATAATTTCTCTAATCTCACAACGTATTGGAAAACGTCGTATAATAGCATATGTTTGTCACATTACATTTAAATAACTAGTTGATAACCTTACTTATGCTTAATATATAGTCTTATATCTCTATCCAAATTTATTAAATGGTTGATTGGTCATATCTCTATAGATATTATTACTAGTGCTAGTTAAAAAGCGATAGTATAACTATACAAAAGCTACCTATTGCTAGATCTTGAAGAGTGATGATATAAAACCGATGTTCAATTACATTTATGAGTTATTAGTTCTTATTTTTGAATATTTTATTATCAAACTATGTATTACTTAAGCAAGAAAAAGTTGTTAAATCATATAAACATTACTTGGAATATTTGAACCATAGTATATGATTTTCATACTTCCACGAGTAAATAACATATTTAATTTGTAAACTATTTACTTCAAAGTGCATTAATTATAAACGCATTGTGTAAATCAAGTATAAGATAGCGGCTATATAGACAACTTTATCCTAGAACGGTTTACATTGTGGAACTGTTATGACTTTGCTAATTTGGGACGTAACAACCATAATGTAAAAAGTAAAATATAAGGCGCACAGTACATGAAAAGAAGTATGGGGAAGTTAAAATGATATTAAGTTCTGCATAAATACAAATATCTAAATGTTTAGTGAATAATAGATACAATTCCATCTTCTCCTAAATCTAGTGAAGACTTAAGATACTTTAGGCGTCAAACTCTCATTGTGCTTACTCTTTTCTGGAATAAGTGGAGCCTTTGACTTCTGTGTCTCTAACAACTACTAAGGTAACTTTGAAAACTGCTACGAATCGACGATAATTATCCAAGAAGAACTCTCTTCTCGAGAACTAACAGACCTCTTGCCTCTCTTAAGCGATGCTAGTGGTATTAAAGGGGGTTTGTGCTACATCTCCAACATAAGGGATTCTTTCAGGAAGTGATTCAATTATTTTAGAAGGCGGTTTAAACTTCGGTTTTTTCACTTTCATTCATTGATTCACTCCTTCTTTCTTAAGATGAGAGAAAAATATCCTTATCCCATAATAAGCCAAGAAATTAACAAACGAGAAATTTGGAAATTTGGAAACTGGGAAAGAAGCATCAAGAAGTTATTGAAATCTTTTTTGTAAGAATTTATTTGATTCAAGGTACAAGTTGAATTTCTTTATCATATAATTCGATAAAATATTTTGGATCTATGTTCAATTGGTAAGTAATATCAAATCGAAGCTATCAAATCAATTCATCGTCGAGAATTGAATAGTATAACATAGGAAGATGTTTTATCCATAACTCGTCAAAAATTAGATTCTGGATCCAACCCTTTTACTTTTCTTTTTTATTTGAATTTATTCTTCTTTTCCATTCTTATTTTTTTCTATAACCTAGCACCTTCCTTCTACAATCATCTGATAATGTATGATTTGAACACTCTTAAGTTTCTATTGGTTACAAAAACAAACCAAAACAAACAAAAGAAGCGAAATAGAAAAGAAGGAAAAGGATTAAGTACTTTTTTTTTTAAATAGATTTTAAGAAAATAAATAAGTGTGATAAAAAGAAGTCCCAGTATAAGGTATAAAAACAATTTAATATTCCATCAAATTAACTATTTCTTTTAAAGTTTGTTCTTTTTTCGCCAACCCCCTTACTTTACTAAAAGTGCAATTTAAAGAAAAAAGATTATTAAAAAAAACTATTCATTTCATCTCTCTAAGTGCGGTTGGATCCTTGTTTGATCTTTATTAATATCCTCTTTTATTAGATTAAAAAAGGGTCGCATATATTAAAAGTTCAGTGTTCAATTTGAACGAGATAGATTCTTTCAAACTAGTAATTGAAGTTAGACAAACTCAAAACCTGAAAAGGAAAGAAATACGTTTCATTTTCACTTCAAAGCAAAAAAAAAAAAAAACCTAAAAAGAATCCTCATTGGGAATCAAATTCGACTATTTGTATCCCTTTTCACATTCAATTCAAATGGAGAGATGAATTAATGTATTTTTTATTGGATTTGATTTTGTTGGGGCTGATGGGACTCAAAACCGTAGCTTCCACCTTGATAGGGCGGTGTTCTAACCAATTGAACTACAATCCTAAGGAAATAAAAAAGAAAGAGTAGAGTATAAATATTCTTATGATTGCATTTAAACCAGTTTTATTTAGATTAGAATCATCGTATTATAATAATTATAACACAATGGGGGATATAAGATTAATATCCTCATAAATGGGCACTTTCTGAGAGTGATACAGTAATCTTTTCGTTTTTGTTATTGACAAATCGAGTGATAATAAATCATCACTTTAAACAAAATTATAAAAAAAAAAAGCCAATCATTTTTTTTTTCTTCTTTTGCTTACACTTTCTAATTAATAATTAGAGATCTTGATATGAAATTTGATTGTTAGCAAAATTAGAATTTTTGGGAACAAATAAAAATAAATAGAACATAGCAAATAACGCAGCAAGGGTATATTAGAAAATTTTACTTTTTTATTCTTTTTTTAATTTTAAGAAGCCAGAGTTGTTGAAGAACAGATAGGATATATCATTGCATGGTGGATTAGCAAATTCTTAGATCGAGTTGGATTCGAATTAGCATAGACATATTGCCAATGAATTTACAATTCATCCCCATTAACCACTTGGGCATTGACCTATGAATAATCAAGTCTAGGCATATTGATAATCCATTGTCAACTTCCTTTCATAATACCTTACCCCTAAAGGAAGTCAAATCCCGATTACCTCCTTAAAAGAGAGATGTCTTAGACCACTAAACGATGGGGGTGTATTTGCCTGACTGCCATCATACTATACTATGCTCATGATATGGTATGAACAATTTTTTAGAAAGTGTCAATAGAATGTTCTAACTAAACTCGAAAGATCTTTTCATAAATCATTAATTATAATCACTATTCAAGAAAAAAAATTATTACTATTCTCTATTATCTAGAGAATAATAAAATAGAATGAATTTTTCAATAAAATAAAAAAATAAATAGAAAGAAAATAGAAGTAATACAAACTAAAGTATAAGATTCTTTCAAGAAGTGATTCAGTTGTTCTGAAAGGTAAATTAAACTCTAGTTTTTTTACATTCCTTCATTGATTCACTCCTTCTTTCTTAAGATGAGAGAGAAATATCTCTATCCCAGAATAAGCTAATAAATTAACAAACAAGAAAATTTGAAATCTGGGAATTGGGAAAGAGGGATCGAGAAGTTATCAAAAACTTTTCTTTAAGAATTTGTTTGATTTAAGGTACAAGTTGAATTTATTTATCATATGATTTGATGAAATATCTTAGATCTATGTTCAATTGGTACGCAATATCAAACAAGGGTAGCCAAGAAATCAACATACCCTTCAGTTTCTTCTTATACGATCTTAGTCCCCATCAACAGCTGTCCTCATGCTTAGAGTAAAGGATATAATACTTACTTTTTTTTGCATTCCAATGACCTAACATAGGTGTGATGGTTGATATAGTAGCGCTTCATTGCTCTTACAAGTTCTTCTTTGGTATTGAATCTCATGCCTATATAGAGATCTTCATCAACTTGTAAGTTATTGAACTCCTTACTTACATCCTTCTCAGAGTTTAAGTAATCATTGTCCCTACCTTTATCGAAAAAGGGAATTGTATTTGGTACCCTTGTTTCTACTGCATGGATCTATAATGTCTACATCGGGATTGCTAATAGTTCCCTTAAACTTAACTTGAAGTGTACAAGTGCACACAAAAAATTTATATAAGGAAAGTATGAGTAGCAAGCACCTTAAGTACAATGAGACGTACAAGAGGTATCTTATTATAGCTATCATCGTCATCATCATTATCGTCATCTTTCTTATCTCCCTCCGACTCATAGTCATCATTATTGTTGCTGTCATCATCGTTGTCAATTAAGCTTCCCACTCGTTGAACCATGCGGTCATATGAAACTTCCTTTTGCAAGATTAATTCAATAGTCTTGTGCACCGCATTATCATCATCCCAAATGGTTGCAGACATGGGTAATAACTCATATTCATATGTCACTCCTTCATTCTCCTTAGCTAATGTCACTCCTTCATTCTCCTCTTCTCTTTAGCTAAAGGTACAAATGTTGCCTATAAGCTGAAGGGGTGGAGGTGCTCTTTCCGTTTCTCTAATCACCATATACAGATGGTGGATGTGGATATCTCTAAATGCTTTCGCTATCTCAAACAAATTTTCGACGTCGTCATTATTCTTGGTGGCAATGAGAGAATAAGACATAACTCCTAAGTAGGCACTGAAATATCTATACAAAATCTCAACCTCGACACTTAGATAAACTCCAACACCCTAACAAACCTTTTTAAGGAGATAGGAGAAATTTGCGTTGGTTCTTACTTTCAACATCTTCATCGGGTCATGATAATATTTCGGTCTTAAATTTCCCCCTCACAATGTCTCTATGAGCAAAAATCATAAATTTCACGATACCCATTATTTTTAATCTATTTACATTACAAGTATTATTGTATTGGTTAGCACATAAGTCATTGTGCGTTATTCAACACGATCACATGCCATTTCCCATGGCTTAAACTAAACAACCCCCTAATAAACATTTTAAAGAACACTTAGAGTGCGAACTTTAAAACACTAACACTTCAATTCCACTATAGCAAATCTATATGTAAATATACAAATCATTAATATACAGTGTAGCTATGTAATATATAACACGTGTTGACATATAGATACAACATTTAATCGAGCTAAAAACAATCAAATATAAGTACATGCAATTATGGGGTTTTAAGTAGGGATATTCATAAATTAAGCAACATTCATGCAAAAAATTCGTACAAACGAAATAGATTGGTATAAAGAGATTCTTATCTTCGATTTTAGCTTGAGATTTTGCAAAAATAAAAAAAAAAAAATGGTTGAAAGAGAGGACTCGAAAGAATTGGTGTTTTAGGCCAAGAGAAAGGAGTGAAATGATTTGTTTGAAAATGACTTCAAACGATTATGTTGGTGTTCGATGTGATATAAATAGTAAGAAAGAAGCCTTCAATTATAATATTTTGCAAAACTTGAAGGTGTTGGCATCTTTCCAAACACATCTTTGCAATCCTTATCCGTAATATTTTTTCTTTCGATCTCTTTTTTATGTTTTTTTTTTATAGGTGCATTCTTCCAATGGGAATATATATATATATTAGTTACCGATAGTTTGATAAAAAGAGGTTGTTACCATCTTTATTTATCCACCAATACTTAACTATATATTATATTAGTATAAATATAAATGCTACACTTGACCTTAATAATATATATAAAAGATAAAACAAATAATTAATGAGGTCACTTTGAATTAAAAAAAAAAAACCACAGGAATTACTGATAGTATTAGAATATTGGAGTTAGGTTTTAAAAGCCACGATACGATAGCCAAGGAGATAGCAGGATACATTTTCCAACGCATATATGGCTCCTGCGCATAATGACAATGTCATATTTGGTACGATAACATTAGATTAATTTTCAATTAACCCATTGAACTTACTACATCATATTTACTCTAATTAAATCTTGAGCTATTACTTCAAGCATAAGAGTGTTCTTTTCATTTTTACTAGGAAAAAAAAACAAATAATTGAGATGAGTTTTTTATTTTCATTTTTAATTATATTACAACTTAGGAGAAAATAGATTGATACCTTGGTTCATTGATACCAAAAAAAAAAAGGATATTATTTATTTATTTCAGTGTAAATAAAAACAAAAAATATTAAGCCAAGGGAGGGGGGAAAGAAAGAAAATAAAAAATAAAGTCTGAAAAACAAATATCAATCGTTGGCCCAAAAAAAAAAAGCAATCGTGAACCAAAACGAACCCATTAGTACGGATTATAAATGATATTATATCAAACGGTGGGTCCATTAAACCTCCAAGCAAAGCCACCGTTGTATGGTCATCCTCATCTCTCACCACTCATCACTCATCACTCATCACTCATCAAAGCCTACAGAACCAAATATTGAAAAAGAAAAAGAGAGTCACGGATGGGAGGTGGACCGGCGGGGAGAGGAGGAGCAGCCATCATGAGGACTGCAGCTGGGAGGGCCGCTGCTGGTGCTGGTAGCGGTAGCGGTAGTCCTCTCCACAAAACTCAACCCTTTTCTTCTTTTACTAAAAGCAGCTCTTCTTCTTCTAAAAACCCCCCAAAGCAAAAGCTCTCTTCTTTGTCATCTTCATCTCCATCATCGACATCGATGATATCTGCTGCTCCTTCTGGCGCTACTACGCTAAGTCCATCATGGGCGTCCTTCTGCTCGTCCCCATCTTCCCATGACGATGATGTTGATAGCGAGTTTGAGATCGAGAGTGAAGATGGATGGGTCCATATCAATGTTAATAAAAATGATGACTTTCATCGAATTTGGTCACTTCCTTCCACGGATGAAGTTCAAACCACTGTCTCTGCCATCCAACGGTACTTCACGTTTTGTATTCATGTTTTATGATGTGTTTTGGATTATCCTGAAAATAACGTTGAAGCAGAAATTTTGAAGGGGAATTATTATCTTTGTATGTTTCAGTTCTTTTAATATATTTCTTGTTTTGTGAATCAACCTGTAGAAAATGTTTACTTTCAATTCTACCAATTTCCTCCGTAAAATACCCAAACACCTTATTTGGTATGTTTCAATTTCAGCATAGACCCGCATAAAAACGGTTTTGCTGAATTGTGCTGGTTTATGCTATGACATGAAAAAGAAAAAATATCTTTAGAATTAAGCAAAAAATAAGGACGAAATCATAATACGGTGGTATCTCTTAGAATGTTGAATTTGGATAACCCTAAACTTATGCATTTTGATTTTGTAGGTAAATAATGTTGGAGTTTTGAAGTTAAGACGACAAATTTTGGATTTTTCTTTTCTTTTCCTTTTTTTTTTCCTCAATGCGACGCGTGTGTGCATAATGATGTAAAAAATGGAATAGTTGATCGTCCCATTTAAAAAGTTTGATGACTTAAACCGATTAACTACAGAACTTTTCGGAATAATTTTGCTTTCGTTTTCCTATGAATAGCTGTATTGATCGACTAGTTTCAACTTCAATGCAAAGAACATTTTCTAGCTATAACAATCACTCACCCAAAGTTGGTGCTCTGCAGTTTCCATCTCAGCATCACACTCCCTGTTAACCTCACCAATCTATTGCGAATTCATACTGAATTTTACTCCAACTTTGCTTGATCCTCAAAACTCTCTGCTCGGACAATGTACATCTGCAACAAAGCATAGTCAAAACACACAATGATGCTTCTTCATACATCTTGAATTGGAACTCTTGTTTCCAAGAAAGAGGAATTTCAAGATGGTTCTTTTCAGGATTCAAAGATTTAAACTGATACTTCCTTCAACCATAGGCTATAAAGAGTGAAAGATCTGGATCTGGAGAAGAGATGGTTATCAAAAGGAAAATGTGGGCAGAGAACTCTCTGAAGAGATTTGTGGTGATTTATTTACCATGTTGAGATCATTGGTGCCTGCTTTCATTGTTTTGGTGTACTGTGAGTGGGTGCAATGTTTTAGTTGGCTGTCAATTGATTTGTCTAAGCTTATACAAATTGGCAAATGTATTTGGTTTTAGAGTCTGATGATCTATTAAATGGTTTTTGTTTTATAGGGTTTTTGACTCCACATCACACACCCAGAATCTCCAGGATAAATATGCTCTTCAAATAGAGGGGAAAGTTGATCAAAAGGAAAACCCCTCTGTGCTGTTGGATGTTATTCCGTCTTGTGGGTCAGATTTCATTCATCCATCCAATGGGAAAGAACTGCATCGTTATGGCCCTGAAAGAGTGTATGATGCTTTTCATATGCTCCAGACCGAGCCTATTGTTCAGGTGCTTTTATAATTATCTTATTAGGGGTACAGATTTTTGAAATTAAATGACTGCAGAAATTAAATCTTTGTGGAAATGAAATGGGAGAATGAGACCGTAGCTAACCAAGTGTATCATTTTATGTACTTAAGGTGGCGGTTAAGCTGGGAAAAGTGCATATACTGAAAAAACAGGCCTGTTCAAATTTTTCATGAGTAAACTATTATGGAAATAGAAAAGGAAGAAGTATACAGAGAAGATTATTTCTCTTCAGTTTCAGCATAGATGCATATTTATTTCCGACCATGCATTAGGTCGTTGTTTGGACTCTTCAGAAGTGTTTCTAATTCATTGTTGCACCATTATTTCTAGCCAACAGAAGCAGCCTCTTTAAAAATATGGGATGTAGAAGCACATCCGTATACTCTTAGTTTACTATTTTCTAATAAATCTACAGCCACACTGGAAAATGCGAGGCCTGGGCAGCTTGTAGAAAACGAGAATGGGTTTAGTTCCTGCAAAATGGTGGTTAAATAATGTGGGTAGTAGACAAGATACTTTTATTTGTCCCTGAGTTTTTTTCTTTTCAATTTTCCTATAACAAAAAGAAAAAAAAAAAAAGCAATCGTCATGGTGATCAATATACTTAATAAAATGAGAGGAAGATAAAGCATTTAGATTATAACTATAATTTTCTCAATGCAAATGCCATATTTAGTGCGGATAAAGTTTGTCCATGAAACATAAATTATCTTTCACTCCATGATGTTGATTTCATATATCTTTCAGAAAATGGTCTTCTCTTTATCATCTGATAAAGCTGTCTGGGATGCTGTTTTAAACAATGAAGTAATAAGGGAGCTCAGAGAGTCATATCATGCAGGTTTGTATTAACAACCCTAGTAAATTTAATTGACAAACATACCACTGGGCACTGGCATCATTGTGTTAGGGAATTCTAATATAATTTAGGGTTCTTCCCATGTACAAATTAATTATGAACAAATATTTCTCGTCTTACCCCAAAAAAAATATAATTTAGGGTTCAGGTATGCTGTTATTGCATTTTTTAGTTAAATACACACACACACAAAGGAAAAAAAAAAAAGGAGGAAAAAGAAAATCAAGCACACGCGAAGGATGACAGAAATTTGGAGAGTTTGAGATAGGGTAGAAAAAGTACAATCACCTAAAACGACCAACACCAAAATAGGTGGCCTCAAAGCTATTGTTTCGTGACTCATTGGTGAATTACATATTTTAACTTTTTTTGTGATTGCATTCATAATGGTGTTAACATCTGGTGGGATGGTTTGATGGTTTATGCAGCTGAAACCGAAAGTCTCCCTAGTGAAAGTTCAGATGACGGTTCTGATAAACCTAATGAAGTGTTGAATACTGTGAAGTGGTTATTTGACAATACAAAGGCCAAATTTATTGACGTGCTCGAAAAGATTACCAAAATGATTGGTGGTTTCTTTAGACCCCCTGGAAGTGGAAAGACTGCTGAAGCAACTGAAGACCCTTTTGAGGAAAAATTGAGGACGTCGTTTCTTCTGTCCATTTTGGTCTTGATGGTGGTGGTTGTTTCCCGGGCCCGCAAGGCCTAATAATAATTATAATCTGTCGACATGATTTTAATGCTTCTGTGCTTACATTGTGACCCTCCAGTTCTTTAGACAGAGTAGATATGTTGCATACGGTTTGATTTTGCTTGAGAAGTGAAGTGAATGTGCTCTACGCTTTTGTACATATTTATCTTTGTGCAGCGAGCGTGTCTGCCTTCCAAGGAAAAGGGATCTATTCCTTTGATGTAAAAATGTTGTTGAATTAGTGTGCTTGCTTGTGGTTTTCTGAACGTATATATAATCTAATATATGCAAAGCCAACCATTTTTGGTTCTGCTTCCTCGTCGGAGATGATACTTGGTAGAGGTAACGATGACAATCCAGTGTGGTGGTTAATCTGTAGTTCCTCTTCACGTTGATTGTGTAAAACCACCCATTGGTTGGTTGTTCTTCTGGCTAGCTGTATTAGACCAAGCAAAGGCCTTTCATTTTGCTTTTTGTGGGGGTGTTATGATACAGAGGGTAGTCGATTGCAACAAAGAATTTCCTGGCAGAAAGATTACTGTGATGGAACATTTAATACGGCGGAATAGATCCGAATTAGAATTGCATTCATAATTCCATTTCCTTTCCCACGTTCGAAGCAGCTTTTAGAAGTTGAAATTGCGATCACTTAGAATCGATTGTTCTGATTTTAAAGAGGACTTCGATTCTATTTTTTAAAAGTAAACTTGCATTGGCATTCCAATATCACTAATAATATTTGCTTGAATGATATTTTTAACCTTATTTATATATATTTATTATATTTATAAATTAAAGTGTAGTAATACTTTTTATTCTGAACTTTTTACGACTAAAATAATATGGGAATAAAATCAATGATTCTGTGGAATTTTTAAATATAAGAATGTACTTGTTCATTTCATATCTATCGTACGTACCATACGTGATATAAGTTTAACAAATTTAACTATAGGATTCTAAGATGGTTTGCTAAGCCAAGGGAGAAGGATGTATACGGTATTACTATTTAAAGCTCTTCCATTTTAACTATAAAAGGTACTCCAAAAAGATTATGAGCCAATTCCTAGATCTTTCTCAAGCATCTCTCTTCCAAGGACCAACTTTTACTGGGTCAAAAGGTAAAAGGAAATTCATAGTAGGCTAATGAGAAATCGAGCATCATACCTTTCAGAAAGAAAGATTTGAATTTAAACCATGGCATTTATCAAGGGAAGAATCTATTAGTAGCTAGGATACGCTTAATACAGTCCCATGTCCTGTGTCATCATTGATGATCTAGATGCGGAACAGTCAATTGAGTCGCAGCAGAAAGATTGAATCTAATGTTTTCCTGCACAGGATGAAATAGCTGCCTAATTGTATTCGCTTTACACATTCGAACAAGCTTTCTCTTCTTACAGGCCTCGATTTACTCATGTTTACAGTAGATTGCATCAGTCTCGCCAGCAATTTGATCCTTTCAACCCAAATCAACAAACGCGTCTAAGATAGAATCAATATCAGGAGTTACAACAGCTCTTTTTCCAAGATCTCCAATTACACAACACTGTCCCTTTGCTGTGTTGATTGCTGCAACATCTTGAGCAAATATACAGTCAGATCCAGGGGAAACCTACAGAAGAAAATCAACAGAGAAAAATCAAATCCTCAGATGCTCATAGACATGCATTATTCAAATCAAAGGAGCCTGGAGGTGTAACTCACATTGTAAAGGGTCTCTCCCAGCTTTAACTTGACAGCTCCACTTTTGTACACAACAAGCTTCCCCATCTGTCCCCCTGGTAGCTCTTCTAATTTGTAGCCTCTCTGTGACTCCCGTCCCCGTTTTGAGTCCTCAGCTGGCTCTTTTCCTTCAGCACTGGCTGATCGCTTTACTAAGGGCAAACTAGCTGGAAGTTGAAACATGAACATCTTTGCTTCCTCGCTTTCCTCCTGCCAAAAAACCACAATTGAAAAGTCTGCTACTTTGAATTGCATTGCTTCCATTAGAGAAAATATCAGTGTCACACGAAAAACATTACTAACCGTCAAACCAAGCTCTGAAGCCGGATTTATGGTGCTCTCATCATACTCAGCATTTCTAGTGGCTTCTCCAAATTCTGCATCATCTAAAATTTCTGGATACAAAATAAGCAATTGAAATCAGGTCAAGAAACTACAGGAAAATAAAACGATTCATGAGAATGGCTGACAGCGACATTACAGCCAGACAGCTACAACTACTGATCTGATACACCTACAGTCAAGGCTGGCCACAACAGTTCGTCGTACTATGATGGTCTTACCAGACCCATGGTTGACTCATAATTATAGACTAAATTTAAGGCCCAAAACATGCCATGAAACACCAGAGGCCATGCCTATATCGCACATACAGGAAAGTCCCAAGTCCTGTCCTTTTTGTCAGGGCACGAAATATGCACTGCTTGATAATCCCTTTATTAAAAGGCATGCTTCTAAACATAATCAACCAGCCAGAGCAGATGCATTTTTTATCATACCTGGGTCCCCAGAATGAGGCCTCCTAAGAGGGAGAGTGGTAGGATAGTAAGAATGATGGTAATCCTGCAAGACCAAGGAGACATTGCCTTAGTATGTTTATGCGCCTATATATCATAAGGCCAAAGAATGCATCTGCATGCAAGCATGTAAAATTGTGTGCATGCTTGTTTATGCATGAGAGAGAGAAAGAGAGAGTATAAATACCCAAGGTTCCTTGTATTCTTTCTGGATCTTCTGGGGGACTATAGCTAAAGTATCAGACTGTCCCTTTCCGGGGTCAGAGCTTTCTAGTCTGGAGCTACTACTTTGATCATTTCTCTCATCCTTGGGAACCGAATATGTCCTCAGGGAAGGAGATGATGTACCTACTTGACCAAATGCAACTTGGACAGGGGCTGAAAAGTTGAAAATTTTAGTTGATGAATACTATCCTTCTACTTGCAAGATGCAGGTAAAGTTCTTAATATCAGGACAATGGCTGAAATACATAAACAACCAATACTGTCCTACTTATCATTGAAACAATGAACAAGTGCTGCTGGAAGAAAGGAAACGCAAATGTTAAAGCCACTCTGGTTTGGAAATCTGTCTCAACATATTTAGCATTTGGAATTTAGATAGCTGGAGCCACTACTGTACATTGGCATTATCCTTAGCACAGATAAGTGCCAAGGTCCAAAACTATGAAAATTGAGAAGTCCCTTCTATTTTGTTAACAACAAACTTTTATGTTGATATATCAACAATAAGCACCATATAGCAACAGAAAAAGATACAAAATGACACAGTCAAAGGTCAGGCCAAGATATTCTTACTATAGGATTTTTAGGAAAGCAACTAACCACAGCCTCCCTATGTCCTCCAACAATTTACTTCATAATCCATCTTCCTCACAAGTAAATTAGCATGCATTCGACATACCAGCCAAGCACCTCTAGAAACCATAATAAAGCTTATCTCCAATATTTAAATGTGGTAATCACGGAGTCTCGATCAATTCTTATATCTTAGCTTCATTTACAAAATGATCTCTGTTATGCCTCCCTAAGTTACTGAATTTTGATAACAAGACGAATGTTTATGCCTTGCTTGGTTACAATTCTAAGCTATTAGAATCCATGGAATTACATTGTTCTTATCAACATGCCTTTATTCATGCCTAGCTCTCATTTTATAGACTCTCTGATGAGTTTGATACTGCTTTGTGCTGATACTAAGCTTGGAAGCATCCGTGTGATACTGGTGACTCTACTACCATAATAACGAGTTATGACAGATTCACAACAGTTAAACTTTTTGAAAAGCAATCTCCAGCTGTTTGGACAAGCTTGTAACACTCAATAGACTAAAAGTTCAGAAGTCCTTAACTCGAGCACATTTGTGGACATCTTAGGAAGTGATGAAACGGCAATTACTAGATTAACAAACCAACTCAAGCAGAATGCAAAAATTTGACAAGAAAATACACAAGTAGAGGCATTAAACTTGTTATACAGAGAAAATGGCCTTACATTTCTTTTCTGCTTTCCTCCCTTGTCGACTAAAATTTTCCTGCATGTCAAAAGAAAGAATAATCAATCATAGAAGCAACCTTTTTATTTGTGTCTCTGATGAAAATAAGCATGTTTAAAGAAGCTTTCATCATACAAATCATTCATATTGTATATGTTGCATTTTATGAAGTACATAGTATATCATACAAAAAGGAAAAAATGAAGAAAAAGAAAAAGAAACATTTGCAAATCCTAAGTGTCCAAAACAAACTGCAGAGAGGCAGGCCAAATGGAAAAGCTTTTCATCTTTCCATTACACTTGATTTTTATAAAGTATATAATCAATATAAAACTTTTTTTTCCTGGTCTTAAACAAGTATTATGGTAC
This sequence comes from Lumnitzera littorea, assembly GCA_024138015.1. Lineage (NCBI taxonomy): Eukaryota > Viridiplantae > Streptophyta > Magnoliopsida > Myrtales > Combretaceae > Lumnitzera > Lumnitzera littorea. The sequence continues at coordinate 1,141,345 of JAMXBB010000002.1, read as the reverse complement.
TTCCATCAAGGTGTTCTTTCCAAAAAAACCATCACTGGTAAACACATCAGAGGAAGTTAAAACCATGAAAAATAAATAAATGAAAGGAAACTTTGTCCCACATATAGCCATGTGAAAGGGGTTATCCTATGTCTGCTTCATGGAAGACTCATCATATTGATTATTATAACAATCTGAATTAATAGACTATGGACTAACTGGACAGATCCGATGACAATTGACGGGATCCTAGAAGTTCCCCAATACAAAAAGACAAAGTATTTATTTTGAGACAATCTCAATAATTGCTACAGAATCGAATGAACCGATACCTAAAATGAGGGAAAAAAAGAAAGAAAAGGAAATTGGGAGAAAAAGAAAAAAAGATTCCAACTTGAAGAGAGATAGTTCAAAGAATTACATTGAAACGGTGAAGTAGCAACTGGGCCTGTGCATCATCATCAGCTTCATGGTCCTCCTTGATCACCTTACTGCATTCTCAATGTCAACAACCATACATTATATCGAAATAGATACTAATGCAAAATAAAAATAAAAAATAAAAAAAATAAAAAAGAACGGAAAGTCTAAAAAGAGAGAGAGAGAAGAAAAGAGAACTCAGATAGAGAAAAAATAAAAATAAGACGAGGAATTACGTTTTGGGCTTTGGGAGTTTCTTGCGTGATGGGACTTTTGGAGCAAAACTCACCTGCGTTATTTCAAAATTTTAACTGGGTAAATTTATAAATTTATGTTATGTGAATGATATCACAGTGACTCACCTTTCTGGTCTTGTTATTGCTTTGATCCATGGCGACTTAACAAAAATTTAGAGGTAGCGAAAATGGAAGCAGTGGGATTCGAACTCATGACAGGGTAAAAATAGAACAAACTCATTTCCGCTACATCATTTATCAATTGACACATTGTGCCCTAATTTTATTTTATTTATCTTAATAATATGAATTTGGACTGGGCCCCTTGGTCTCCTGGCCTAATCGATTTGTTAATCAACATGGTAAATTTATTCTCTTTACAAATTCGAGAAATGCATTTCTTTGGCAGCTCATAATTTTTTTACTTTTAAATTATCAATTACAATGTCGGATATATATATTTTTTTACCTTCGTGAAAAGGAAGCATTTTCCGTATAGATTTTACCGATACTAATCTATACCGATCAAAGCCAACACACATTACTGTTGCACTTTTAAAGACTTTTGAATACTTACTATTATCACAAGTCTTGTCAAATGAATAGATTTATTTTTAGAATTTCAAAAATATATTTATTTTATACTATAAAATGAATGGGTTTTTATATTACTAAATATATAATTTAGTGTTTCAAGATTTTTTTATCTAGTAACCTAAGCTAATATACAAATGATACAGTTGATTAATGAATTTATTCAATGGTTTTTTTTTTAGCCAATTAAGTTAACATCAAGGGAAGAGGGATTTAAACCTTAATGCATCCTAACAGGAGATTAGGAGAAATGTTACTATACTATAATAGTCTTAACGAATTTGTTTAATGTTGTACCATAGAAATATAATAACCAAATGATATGTTATTTAGCATTATAATATATTAGACCACAAGTATTAAAATTCGAAGGTGATATACATACAATATATATCCACATGTATATAATAGACATATTTTAGTTGTCTATATTATTAAAACCTTTGTGGTTTAAGTAACGGCAACTTATTTTTTTTCTATAAAATTCCATTAAATACTCTTAAAATTATTATATTATTCAATAACATAAAAATAATTACATATGATATTATAATAAGTTTCTAGATTATTTGTTTTTAACTTCACTAACCTAGTATCAAAGTTTTCTCTTTTACTTTTCCATTATTCTCTCGTTATCTTTCCTCTTTTCTACATTTCTCTTTAATTTTATTTCTTAATGGTTTTAAATCATCTTTTCTCCTACAATTTCATACAACTGACAACACACTATTATTTACACATAAGACACAAATTTCAATGTATAATGGAAATTGATAAATTTTAATTAAAATTTTAAAATATTTGAATATAATATTAATAATGCTGATGCAGAATAAAGTGATAATTATATGTAATTTACCTTAAAATCAATTCATAGCTCTATTTTTTAAAAAATAGGATATAACATAATTTACTCAAAATAAAGGAATAAAAACACGTAAATTAGAGACATGAATCAAAAGGGAACAATTCATCGCTATTTATATTGGTAAGAACTTTCACATGTAATTTTTAGTCGTTTTTTATTTTCTTATACTAATTTATAATTATTCTAAGAGATCTTATTATGTCATTTTCCCCATGATTTTAGGTTTTATTTGTTTCTTTTTTACTTTATGAATTGTTATAGTTTAATTCAATAATTATTTTATGTTTTAAATTTTATTATACTATTATTTTTATTTATGTGAGTGCACGTCCACTAGTATAACTTAAATACATATAATATGGGTTGTCGAAAAAAGTAAAAAAGAAATCATATAAATTAGCGAAAAACTTTTCTCTTATAAGGGGTTCACATTAAAAGTAAAATTTTTATGTTTGCACATATAAAGAAAGCTTGCAAATAATGAAGCATATGAAAAGAAAAAGACATTAAATAGTACATTATTTAAGCGATCGATTAAGTGGAGATTAAGGGTGTTCATGATCCAGTTTTATGATTAAATAGATCCGAATCATATTTCAAATAGCTTGACTTAAATTCTTAGTGAATTAAATCACTTTCGAAGGTTTATAGTTCTAAACCAAACTACTTTAAACAAGATTCAATTTGGCTGGAACCACAAAACACTTAATTGTTTAAACAAATTTTACTTTGTAGGACCGGCATCTATCATTATAACTCTTACTTGTTCATTTTGAATTAAAATTCTAAGTAAAAAAATTTAACAATGAGATTATAACCATATATATATATATATATATATGGATACTAAACAAAATAATTGTGGATAATATTTCCTCTCCAACAAGCTCAACTTGCCATTAGAAATTATCACATAAATTACCTACTAGATTACAACATTGCATTATAAGCAAGTTGAGTAGAACATAAACAAAGAACCAAGAAAGTACTAAAGAACTTGTCTTATTGATCCTTATTGCCTAGTGTTATGCCAACTCACAACACACATACGAAACTCCATTCAAAAAAGGTTTAATTGCTATTAAAACTTAAACAGTATATTAAAAAAGGTCTCATATCCCATCCAACTTCTAAGCTCCTCTCTCAACTTCAAGTGTTTAACTTCGATTATACTTTATACTCCGTCGTAAATATTCATACACTATGTGAACTAGAATAAAAGGAAAAAGAAAACACTATAATATATATATATATATATATATATATCTTATTAGATCGCATAAACGCGTAAATTATGAAATATCATATAAAATCTAATTAAGAAAAGAGGATCCAAACGGCTTGGTTTTGATACCCTGAATCTTATATTAGGTTAAGAAATATTGCGCACACGAAGTTGGAAGAAGATAGTATGTGGCTTATGCAGTATGCATATGCATGCAAACAAAGTTTCCATTTCATTGAAGATATACACTTATTTGCATATAAGAATAAGTGTAACCTCTGCAAGTCTGCCACTTAACGCTAACTTTTCAATTACCAAAAACAAATCATAATAACAGTCAACACTTCATGCACACTACATACATATAAATATATAAAAACACTCTCAAATACATCAAATTACACAATTTTCAAATAAGGAATCTATTTCTTTTCTTTTTCTGTTTTTTTTTTTGTTTTTCCTCTTGATGATGCTTTCACATTCACATCCTTCGAAGAGCCATACCAGAAACTAACACCAGCACCATTAGCAGCACTACTGCGATGAACGAGCCCACCACTGAACCGCTCACCTTCTGGCAAAAATCACCGAACTGGTTGCAGATGCCGAACCAATTGGTGCTTGTGTTCCCATTGTGAGCCAAATAGACTATAGCCGCAGCTGCCGCACCCGCTGCGGTTGCCAGTGTCATCGCCACCTGAAATTATTTAATCAAAAAAAAAAAAAAAATCCTTCTGTTAATTTATGATATATTTATTATTTTTCCAATTTGTTTTCAAATGTGGAAGAGCTTACAATGTCCAAAATGAATAGGAGAAGCCGTGGTCCGACCGCACGTGGACGAATTATGCATACGATGGAGAATGGGAGTGAGAGGACCAAATAACCACCTACTATGGCCATGGCAATCACAAAAAACCTGCATATATATATATATTTAAAATGAAAACATTAACATATCAGAAAGTAACAATATTAGTAAGGTTTTATTTAGGAATAATGGGTGTAATAATAATAATAATAATAATTTTTTACGTACTGAAAAGTTGGGAGGTCGTCATAGCTAGCTTCAAATTGAAAAAACGTAGTGAAGAAAGGAAGAGTCTCATCGCTGGTTCCCATGGCAGCAGCAGCGGCTAGGGCAGCCACGATCGCGAAAATCCGAACAATGAAATCAAGAGCTGCAATCCCTTTGCCCAATCCAGCAGCACCCCTGTCATGACCAACGGCGGCCACGATCGCTGCTTTTCCCTTAGAGGAAGAGTTCGATCTCTCAGCAGGGGTCTCAATCGTGCTAGACATGTTTAATGAAATAGTAGCAGTAGCAGGTATATTATATGATAAAGAGAGAGTTTGAAAACAATTAAAAAAAATAAAAAACTTATTAAGCAGCCAAGAAACGTTAAAGCTTGATGATGAAAATGGATAGGAATGTTAGGGGGGGTATATATAAGATTAGAAGTCAGAATTTAAAAATTTGGAAAATGAATCGGAGCTGGATTATTATTCAGTTGGAGTTGATAACATTAACAGGAAGAAGGAGTAGAGGAGTTGTTTGCTTACTTCTCCCGGCCATATTAACAAAGTCGTCTGCGCTTTTATTTCTTTATATCTTAACATAACATGGATTAGTTTGTCTTGCTCGATTCCATCGTAGGTTAAAAGTCAGCCTAGCTATACATACATACATAGATACAAACATGTATATATATATATAGCTTTTTTCTTTTTTCTTTTTTAAGTTCCGTTAAGGGTTGTGCATCAATCATTTGTTGAAAAGTTAAATTAATAAATTTCCCAACCTTCTCGATATTAATTATACATTTTACAAAAAATTTAAAATATATAAGCTTATAAAGCTTCGTTTTTTTTTTTTTTTTTATAACAAATCACAGAATTGAGTATGATACTGCTCTTTTGTTTTTCTATTTTGGAGCTAGTGAGCTTTTACTTTTAATAAAATAGCACTAATATACTATGTGAATTGAAAAGTAATGTGTAAATAAGATAAAAACTAAATCATAGAATTGACTCTTGATTATGTATCTCATCTTTAATTAGCAAACAATTTCAATCATACTTATGTAAATAAATTTATCAAAAAGTACGATTTGATGCAATTCCACCTTTTAAACTAAATTGTTAACTGTAAACTGTAATCCATATTTTGATTCAAAATAAATGTAAAATAAAAGATAGAGTTATGCTTCGGTTCATGATAAGAGTATAATTAAGTTGAATCGAATTAATATAATATTGAGCTCGAACTCGATTTAAAAACTTGAAGTTTTAACTCGATTAAGTTTTAAATTTTGAGCTTGAGTTTTTCTTAAAGATATATAGCTCAAATTATTTTATATATTTTCCTTAAATTATCTTAAACTCACTAAATTAAAAATAAAATAAAAATTACACTAAATTCATTTAGGCTTATGAATCTAATGAACATAATATTTTAAAGTCTGAGCTCAACTTTGGCCATCATCATGTCAAATTCAAACAATTCATAAAATGGCGTAATTCATTTACAATCCTAGTTCATGGTTTGGTTTAATCTTGTCTCACCCTTAATGGTTTAACATGAAATGATGATGTTGAAATCCCGTTGAATAAAATGCCAGATATTTGTTCCGGAAATTCTTTTGGCTAAGTATTAATGTCTACATTGGAATTATAAGGATTTTTACAATGGTGTTTAAACTAAATGTTAAACTTTTTTTTTTTTCCTAGGAAAGGGGAGAAGATTTGGTTACGAAATTTTTGTGATATTGGTTCAGATAAAAAATTTTATCCCATATTTAATTGATAAATTTATTTAGTAAATGGACAAAAATTGTGTTAATAGATTAGATAAAAGACCAAAATTTTGTCTCATTTATACCATAGAATAAAAATGAAATTCATTGGACAAAAATAAAAAACATTTCACATTCTCAAAAATATCATTCCATGTTATGATATTGAGTTAATTAATATTATTTTTATTAAGTATTACAAAAAAATATTTATTTTATAATATAAATAATTAATTTTTAATATAAATTTTATGTCGTTTAAATCAAATATAGTATTATAAATTTATACGATCCAATACTCCTTATACTTATCATATCCTATTCTTTTTGTCTAATTAATTCTTACAACTAAACGCTTATATACAAATAAATCAAAATAGTTGATAAGCACTTTAACCTATCTCTCACTTGAAATTCAGACAAAATTGTGATTCCCATTTCCCATGTCCTATGAACAATCTGTGAACTAAAAATTTCATTGGAAACTCGTATGAGAGAGATCCGGACAAAGTCATATCGATAGTTTGGAGAGTATTTGAAGAAAAGATTTTATTCAAACATAATGATAGATCCAAAAGAAGTATAATCTTGTAGAACATTATTGTGGTTACTCAAAAGTTGCAGCGGCATTTGGCTCAAACCAACATGTTTAAAGCATTTAAGTCATTGTTTGTTGTAATAGATGGTTTAGATCAATTTCTAACCGTACTAAATACAATCTAATAAAGAAAAACAACACTCTAAGGATCACGACTCTTAAAAAAGTCTGTACTTCCCTCAAAAGTATCAAAAAACTTCTACAAACAAACACCATATGATCTTTATCGTTAGTGATGCCCTCTTGGTGCGACCAATTGTAATGATTTATCTTAAATATACTTAATTTTTTCTTATCTCATGCTCGAGTATTTGATTTTTTTTTTTTTTCTTTTGTAGTTATGTCATGTTTAATATGTAAAAATGAGTCGAAATGAAATAAGTGAAGTTTTGTAACATTAAAAGAAATTTGATAGCATACAATAATTAAGAGTATATTTAACAAATAATACTATTTAAACATTTAATATCACTTTATTCTGTTTAATTATGAAATTCTCATTCTGATCTATTTTATTTCTTTATATTCCAAACCATTTTATCATACCAAATGTGACATTAGAATAATTGATGTAGAAATCAGAAAAATATAAAACTTAATTAGAGAAAGAAGTTGGAAATCAACAAAAGTCTCCAATTATATCAACGACATTAAAGGAAGAAAAATTATGCGGTGAGTCCATATGTCTTATCAATAAAATTGAAATCTTATTCTTCAATATAAAATTGAAATCTTATTCTTCAATAACCAATCAATCGAACAACATAAACGAAAAAAAGAAGTACGAGATGTATCAAAATGATACACGATGTTGTAGAATCGTGTGTGTGTGTGTGTTTTTTTTTTTTTTGGAGAGACTCGATCTAAAATCCAACTATGGATATGCAAATTTGTGCCATAGCCATTGTCACGCTTATTAATTCATTAAATGGCAGAAGAAGACTTGGTGGCAATGGCATGTCTTCCACCACCAACGTAGGAAACCCTGTGTTTAGCGGCATGTCGCGAGGAGGAAGAACCATCGCTCTTCAAATTGCATGCATCCAGCACAGCCGTAAGCTCAAAGGGTGGCACATCCCTAGCGAGCCACTGGTCCACATAAAATATGGTTTGGGAGCAGGGTCTGAGTGGTCCGGTGGAGGTGACCTCGATGTAGTCACAGTACCAGCCATGGTGCGCCCCTGACCCATCCGAGGTTAGGTTTAGCCGGCAAATAGGGGAACCGATGCACCGTCCACGACCACTGAAGACGTCAAGGTTGCCACGCTCGAAGTAGTCGTAGTAACCACCCATGAGGCCCCAGTGTTCGAGATTTGGGATCCAAACTGAGTTCCCAGTTCCATCGCCTAGTGTCACGCTTATCTTTGAATCTGTGCCGCCTTTCATTATTGAACCGGTCTTCACGTATAGTGTGTACACGCAGTTATTCTGCAATGCAACACAACATCATAGAGGAATCAGTACAGTACATATTTGAATATACAAATTGTCTTTTACAAAAATTTATGGCATGCTTAAATTTTAAATACACACTCTTATATATCTGATCTTTACGGACTCTTTGAAATTAAGCATTTAGACTTTAAATATTAAAAAACATATTTTTAAATTTCTGCATATATAATCATTTCACTCTTACATTATAAACATGACAATAAAAGCTAATTCTTTTGTTATTTTGATCAAGGGCATAAAATTCATGTCAAAGCACATCGATTTATGAAATTTAGGAATCTAATCGCTTGATTTCAAACAAACAAAAGGATTATTTTATTATAGGTCTTATTTTGTTTGCAATTTATTTATAGAGTACATTAGGACCGATGATTTCTCTTTCCAAATGCCTCGTACAATCAGTCATAAAATAATTCATATCTCAAGCGATATATTTATTTAGACAAAACTCATCATTCGACCCCAACATTTTATATAATAAAATAGTTAAAAAGGAAAAGGTATGGGGAATATGGATGGATTAATAATAGTATGGTTATGTAAAAACATACGCTTGGAAATTTTTATATTGAGATAAATGCATTGGGGATACGTGATCCTCAAATAAAACAAATTCAATTGCAGTGCAGGATGACAGATAATTAACAGCATACATAGCACTTTGCCTGCAAGTAAAGAGAGGGTAATTCATTTTATATTGAGCAAAGATGAGCATATGCACGAGATTAGATTCATAGGGAAAAATTACGTCCTATATGATTATGATACAATACATGAACAAATTAAACTGGGAAAAAAGAGGTGTGTGGGGATAACATAATCACTTACATCGGAATCTCCGGCAGCTGCCGAGGAAATAAAGATGGTCAGCAACACCAATGCTGCTGAAATGGAAAGATTGTGAATTCCCATTTTCAATCGATCTAATTGTCTGTGACTTATAGCTCAGGATGGTTTACATAAAATGTAATTCTGATGTGATGCCTGGGAACTGGCAGTTTTAATTGTTGAGATTATGAATTTATAAGTTTGTTGAGGGTGCTTGTGCCTTGGCAAAAAATAATGTAATACTGCCACGTGAGCCCCCACATAACTAGCATTTCATGGGAATGGAACTGTAGCCATCTGTCTGTGAGTAAATTAATATCATTAGAACAGAAATTGACCCAGCAATATTTCAATTATATTAACCGTATACTCCCTTTCTGTTCTCAGACCCAATTAAAAAAAAAGAAAGAAAAATGATTAAATTTCACGCCTAAAATAACACAAATTTAACATTCATTTTGGATAAATTTACAATTTTACCTCCCCTCCCCTGATCATTTTCAATGTTGTTTTCCAAACTTTAGAAACTGTGAGCTGAAAAGTAAGTTTAAAGCGAGGTCCAGTTTAGGTGGTTAATTCGAATATATGATATGATCAAAAATTAAAAAGATAGAACTAGGTTCAACTACGGTATAATTAGAGCTGCACCGAACCAATTTTATGTATAAATCAAATCGAATCAAATTGAACTGTAAAGATCAATTCAAGCTATTCAACTCGAGTTTGACAATACTAATTACTTCATATTTTGCTAGCTGATAACGATCGATGACAATAGTTGAGCATGGATATTGTTTATAGAGTTGGTAATTTCATACACATCCCCTAGGTTGCTCCTTGCTTTTAGCCTTTCTCTTTTACATGCTATTTCACTGCAAATGCATCCTGCTCTGACCTATGAGCAAAGGTATTGAGAATGTTAGAAGATTTGGTATTGTCGAGAGTTAATAACTATCTTTTTTCGATGAGGGTAATCGATCTCCTTCTTGCACTTGCATGAGAGTGTTTTTCCTTGGGTAAATGTAAGGATAGGATTTGTATAACAAAAAATGAGTACACAGAAATATACTAGTTTTTTGAGGTTTGTAAATTAAGTTGAAACTATTGCAAGAGGCAAAATATATAAATATAAACGAAAGAACACGGAATATATAATATGGTTGTTTTGTTTATAAGTAAACATTGACATGTTTTAACTATCATGACGTTTAAATATTATGATCCGAATATCCTTTCTATTCTTCAAATTTGCATTAACAAATAGGTAGAGTTTTTTCACCTTAAACATACATAAATTGACCAATGAACTCACAAATCTAGATTTCTCCTAACTCTTCCTTATCCTTCCACCATCCATCTCTCTCTCTCAATTTATAGAGGAGCCATCAATAAAATCAGTGTGTTTTCTTCCTTTTATTTGTCGCCTTCATCAAAGATTGAAATTGAGATGGTGGGCTACAAAATTGACTAATAAGCTTGACGCTGCAATGACGTTACTTGCAAAAAGACACCAAGGTTCGGTTCAATGCAGGTACTCCATCACTTCAGCTAGAATCTCTCTAAAAGCAGCAAAATAATAGTTATAAATAGTTGATGAGGTTGAGATATTTTATGAAAGATATATATTGCCATATTTGGAGTTGAATCTTCTGAAATAAGAAAGTATATGTAGTTTAATGGATACGCATCTTCTAGAAATTACAATGTATCTTTATCAAAAATTTACCCTAAATATAGGTGCCTTTATATTAGCGCCAACTTGGACATGGGGCCAAGTCGAGATGGGCTTAGAGGAGCTCTCATCACGAACCTTGATTAGAGACAACCATATGAAGTGTGAAACCTCCTATGGATGTCAAGGCAGTGAGACAGAAGACTTAAATTGGGGACAAGTCGAGTTGAGTTGAATAAGTAGGCTTGTTAAAAAGTAGTAAAGTATAGAATTGTGATGGAACAGGGAGTAGGTTTGACTTCGAGGCAAGTCAAACTAGACCTTAGATTTGACCTAGGAATAGATCGAGTTAGTCCAATTAAGGGTTCAAACCCTCATCAAAATAGGCCTTTTCAGGTCACCCAAAAGTAGGAGTGAGGCCGGATTAGACCTAGGCATCCTAAGTTCAAAATTGCTCCCAAATACTTTTTCCCTTTCTAGGTGTATGCAAAGTATAAAACCATTACTATTGTGATAGTATGTATTGAGAAACGAAATCTAAAAGTTTACGGATTTACTTTTTTACACTTTAACTATTCATGATAATCTATTAATGGTTAATATTGCGAGAAGCTCTATTGCTTTAATTTAAATCTCTTCCTTTATTTATTCAATTTTTTCTTCTCTTTTTCCTTTTCAAAAAATGATGTACACGCAAAATGGCATAATAGCAAAACTATCAACTTGGGTAATCTCAACACTTGGGAGCGCCACATAAATCCATTACCATTGTCATGCTCAATACCATTGTGTTTTCGTGCATTTGTAATATCATGCTTAGAGGGTAAGTACTAATAGTTAGGTCTAATGTATTTTAATTAGAAGATAAACTTTACGGTATACTTTTTTAATAAAATGACTATTCCACTATAGGAAATGACTATTCCACTAACCAAATCACTAATTGTTTTTCTATCTCAATCTCATGATATCAATCAAAGATGGTGTCTCATTTGGTTTATGGAATAGCTATTGCACGAAATTCTTGTCAATGTTAACTAAGAAATTAAAATTCTTATATTGGACCCAAATAAATAACTATCGCTGGTCTTTCTCTCTGTACTTTTACACTTCACTAACGGAGCACATGAAAATACCCGCTCCCAACCAAGACATCTAACAACAAGTGTTGGACCCGTATAACCTAAATCATCTAACCACCTTGAACCTCAAACGATCATAACCATCAAACCCGTGCAACCCAAAATTAGAAACCCTAACCACCAAACCGTAACCATTAGACTAACACAACTTAAATCATGGACACAAACTATGTTAAGTTGAGCTAAGCCGAACCAAGCCAAAGTGGTTTTGTTGTATACTTTGAGCCAAGTTACGTATATATGCTAGTGAGGTGATGGCCGGTACTAGGGTATTGTAGAGATCGAGAGATAAAGAGTTTCAAATGGGTAAAGGTACCTTCAGTGCTATGTATTTCAAACATATCATCTGCGACATACTAAGAGCAACCAAGCTTAGTAGCTATTACTTCATCATTTTATTCCTTAAAAATTATAATTCTATATTCATCTTAAAAATTATAATTCTATATTCATCTTACTCTATTTCGCCAATCAAATGCACTCTCAAGAAAAGACCACTCCATTTCCCACCCATATCAAATAAAATAAGAAAATGTTAATGGATATCCTAAAGCACTTTGTTGCTAAGCTTTATAACATTCGGCTTTTTTTTTTTCTCCCTCCTTTCCATACAACGTGCAAGTTTTTCTCTAGCTGGGATAATCCACGTGAGAGATAGGAGGATGCTGAGCTATAGGAAACATAGCAAAGAGGCTTCCTTTTTAAGACTTCATCCAATAATGGAACCCAGTAAACCCAAGGAAGACGATCTTCAGATTCCGTTTGCATAGAGCACTTCTATTTAAAAGGGCTAATCACCACCCAACTTTACCTACTGAAACGCATGGGGCCAAAATTCCCACGTCTCATCGATGAAAGTAGCACGTTTGCAACTTTCACATTGCAGTGTTACGCAACTGCTACAAGTTTCACCACAACAGATGTATCACATTCATATCGAACCACTGATATGGACAACAGTAGGCTGTCCTCTTCATCAATCTAAATATATTATCAGGCTTTTTCCATCCCTAGCCAGCAAATCAATTAGGGAGTTTCCCAGTTTTAAGATGTTGAAACACTCCACCAGTAGAGTTTGGCAATGTCTAAAGCCAACCTCTTGAGGGGCTTTGCATGAATTCTCTAAATTTTTGGAGTCCTCTCCTCGACTCATGCTCAATGCCACATTTCCCAGACAACTTAAGCTTATAGTTTCGAAGTAAATGAGATAAAAATTAGCTTTTGAGTACAAAATGAGCAAAGAGAACACCATGTCAAACATACAGTTCTTTCATATGTTTACAATTTACAATTACAAAGATCAATTCACAATAAAACACATTTTTACATAACTCTATCAACAGAAGAATCATTAGTATATTATGGACAATAAGGCAAACAGAAAGCTGACCATGCACACAAGAAATTGCTTGTGCCCTGCACTGAGCTTTGCACATCCAACTTGCCACCTGGATGAAGCATTGGACGAGCAACAGACCAATCAGTGTCCATGAAGTGGGGTAAAAACCCACATGAATGTTACCCCACATACTATCAAGGCCAAAGACCAGCCTGCAGAACATATGTAACCATATTTTTACCAAAATTGTCCATCTTAATAACTGCCAAGGTTTTCACAACTCACTCATCCTAAAGAAATTAAGAGCATGCGACGATTAATTCTACAAATCCAAATGAATGCCAGAGCTGCATATTTGAACGTTCTGGCAATATTGGTGCAAAGACTGCAGGCAGTTTAAATAAAAAAAGGACAAAAAGTGCTTGATCCATGTTGGGATTTACCTGAGATGAAATCACTTGCTAGAACTACCGAGATCAAAGTCCATTGTATAATCATATTCAATAGTTGGTATAACCGAAGCCACAAACTTGAGGAATAAGAAAAGGTACCTACAAGCCACATAAAACAGGTTAAGATGTGGTTTCAGAAATTGGAGTTAGTAAGTGTGCACAATTAATGCAAGCATCATAACTGGAATATAAAGAGACCTGTCCATGCATGACCGAAAGAAATAAGTGACAACTTGGACGTGTATTATCATGGTATTCTCACAAACTCTTTGACTTTTGGTCAATACCCTTCATACAAGGATATTCAAATTCTAATGAGGACCATCGATAAAGAGAGTATGAGATAATTACTTATCAACTTCAGGTTCAACTCCACGAGACATTAACACATCAATTATCTTCTTCATTACAGCCCCATGTCTGCAAGGATGGACAGATGCATGCTTCCCAGGCAAATGTGGGTGGTCTTCAATAGTTACCTGTGAACAGTTTGTTGAACCAGAAGGTTCCTATTAATGTTGATGAGACAAGAGTGCTAACTGCATAAAACAACTATTTTGGAAAAAGAAATTGAATTGGTTAAATTACTTATTCAATATACAAATATGAGTTGGATACATTTTGGATATTATTTATACAGGAAATGATCCCATGAAATGGCCCGAAAGATCCAAGGTCATCTAATACAAAACCAGACCTTTTGGAATACGTTTTAATGGGGCATTCTGATGACACACAAGGTGCCACTGATAAAATGTACATTAAGCCAGTTTCAACAGGGACATTCGAATAGGGCTCTTGAGGCCCCGGATACAAAGGGCGTTTGGATGGCGCCCTCTATTTCTAGCCCTTGTGAACATGCAGACTATATATATACTCCTCTCTTTGGACATGTCAGGTGTTGAATTGAGCTAATAACAAGTGCTACAATTTTGTTTGTACATTCTTTAATACCTTCATCTCCTTGTTCTTAATTTGAAAATTCTATCAAATGATATGGTGTAGTGCAGGGGTGAGCTTTTATTTGCAATTTATTAAAAGCACTATAATTGTTTGCAATTTTTCTTGAGAGATTGTGTTTAATCTGGTCTTAAGGGCCAACACCCAATGCTTCCCCCTCTCGGATTCCTTTCTTGCATTTTCACAGTTCTCTTAGAGAAAAAAAAAAGAAATCCACATAATCTTACAGCAACTTAATGAGCAATCACATTCTTCAAAGTTCCCAGCAGAGTGAAAAAGAGGAAATTACACAGAGGACATAAACTTGAATAACAACAATGGGGTCCCATATATTAAATGGCTGAAGCAAGTAAAATACAACTACATTACGCATTAGAAATGACAACACTATTTCAAGTACTTCCAGAACTTCTTTGGCCCTAAATTAAGCATGAAATGGACAAATTAATGCTATGGTAACATCAAGAACTTCTTCAGCCCTAAATCAAGCATGAAATGGATAAATTAACACTATGGTAACTTCAGGAGCTTTCTCAAGGGATGCCTAATGCAAGACTAGAACAGAGAGTCTAGGTTTTGAATTTCCTTTTTTCCCCCACATAATAGGTCCTATCTGGGTGTTTGCTTATGCAAAGAATGATGGCCTCGTCGTGTACTGAAAATATGGTAATGCAAGAAACATCATCTTCTTATGCAACCTTACTGTCTGCCATATTCCGCATTTCATTCATTGATCAACTAATTCACCATTGCTATGTACAGCATGCTAAGATTCTAGAGTGAGCAGATAAAAAATTTTAGGGGACCCGCTAAAACTCCAAAAGCAAGTTTACATAACTCTTTGCTATGTAATAATTACCCAATCAGCTTTCCAGGATCCAAATGCAACACATTAAAGGTTGATATACAAGAAATTTCAAGAGAATCATGTGCCTAGCCATTTTTTTGCCTTAAAGAGAACAGATATATAGTTCAGTGTAGATGGAAAAAAGGCCAAAAAACCTTCATTTTGATGAAAACCATGGCTATCAACTCACCGTTTTCCGTGCATGATCTTGGCTTACATCCTCAAGGACAAGTTCTGGTTGCAAAAGCATTCTTGCCTGCAAATAACAACCAAAAACTGTTCTAAGATACTACAAAAATACATGTAAATAATCGACTCAATTCTGAATTGGGTAATTTCATACTCCTATAATAAATTATGAATTATTGCCTAAACATAAGCAGCTAAAATGCAAATATCATAAACTGTGGACCCTTTAGGTCCATCAGATACATATCTTACAAGTTATGCCATCACCATAACTTCTCCTAAAACAAATACACTATATAAATAACTACCAAGTATCAAATTAATAGAATGAGTACTGGGTCAAACCTCATCATATCCAGTAAGCCATACTCGAGGAGTTTGATAATACTTATCATACCTAGAAAGAAACAAACTGGTTAAAGAAGAAATCACAATGTGCAAATAAAACCAACAAATGGAGGAAAAAAGGATGGTCTGAAGCAGCTTTTCATGTGTTTACATACAGCGCAAAAATAAAAAACTATTCATACCATAATCTTCAACATCTGAATCAGCATATATTGACATATAAAGATTGTTATGAAGACTAAACAGACAACAGACAAGTGATTGAGAGATTTAAACCAGCTTTGATAAAAGCCCTTGAGCATCCATGCATGGACCCCATTCTGTTACAAGCCTGGAGATGGATCTAGTTGTAGGTCAATCCAAAAAAAAATTGCAGGTTATGATCAATTAGTCCTTGTAGCTACTCTAATAACTAACCTAAACTAATTGAGAATAACCTTTCTTCTTTGTCTTATTCCTCATAAAAGCTGTGTAATACAACCCTTAATAATAACATTTAAGGAAATAAACAAATTTAATAAATAACATAACCAGGGAAACAAATCTCCCTCGTTCTCCTACATTAGTCTTTCTTATAATACTCCTGACTAATTCTCAGATAATTTACATACTTATTCCCTCTTCCTTTCTTGGAAAAAGTTACTTACAGCCCCATTGAATTTCTATGAAATGACTACTATATATGAATACAGACTTCATACTCATGTACTTCCAAATGTAATTTTCACAACAAAAGATACTACATTCCAATATAATGGCATAATATGATGGCAAGATAATAATCGATGAATTGCTACCTGTGCTACAAATTTCTAAAAGCATAATTTAAAACATAATCCTCTGAAGAAAGACATTGAACGTGTAACAATATAAAAACTGACACTGCAAGTGCAAGCAAGGTTCACAGCAAATCTATATTGCATTGCAAATAATATAGCATTGTCATAACAATAAAAAAAACTTAAAATGCATAGCTAACAAGAAGAGAATCTAAATATCCTATGGCATTCATCTTACGTAATGCTAACATCATAGGTCCGTGTCCTCAGAATATTATCGTCATCAGGTTCGTGAGCAACGAAATAAGTGGATTGTAGAGTTGCCTGCAACAATTAAATGACGAAATTTGTGAAAGATGATCAAGGTTTTCCAATGCATGCACTTAAGTGAAGAAGGACAAGCAAATTTATGTAACTACTGGGCAATTTAGTACTATATAGTTGACAGGATGTAAAGATAAGTCAGAGTTCAACTCTTCTGCAATCTAAAGCAATCATAGCGAACGATAATCCATCTATGTAGTGCTTTTAACGGGAAATATTGAAAGACAACATAAGTCTAACAATGTTCTATAGTGTGTCCATAAGATACTCAAAACACAGAATTAATGCATTGTCAGGATATGAAACTCAAAAATGAAATTGTTGCCAAGAGTGAGAACAGGCAGAGCAGAACATTCGTATAAATGTATAACTCAATTACAGAACTTCGACAAAGTAGGTTAAAAAGGCAAAACTAACAGGATCCGTCTCGATGAGGTTATCAGACTCTTCATATTCTGCCATGTCTGGAATATCTTCATCCTCTTCTCCCCCAAAATATGAAGGAATAGACTGAATAGGATTTTTTTTGCTAATCTCTAAGTTATCCATAGAAGGCAAGTTCTCATCGTCATCGTCTTTATTTTCTGTTAGCAATGCACAGAATGAAAAATGTAAGAAGTAAAGAATAAACAAATAAAAGAACCTCAATTTTTAGTGTAAGTTTGGAATTATACCCCTAGGCTTTCCATGAGTTGCCAGCCAACCATCATTGTCTTCATTATCAAGAACAACTTCACCTCCAGCAGCCTCATATTCCTCTTCTACAGATGCAGCCCTCCGTAAACAAGGAACTACAAGAGATTGTTAATTATTATGAATTAAAGGTGAGGTAAGTATACACAGTCTAAAACTTGATCAAGGGGTACCAAGCAACTCCCTCTATCCTATGTACAAACACAAAGGGACACTGCTGGTGAATGTACTAGATCTCACAGGAATGGACATGAAAAGGAAGAAAATGACAAGCAAATGAAGATGGATATTACTGGTAAGCCACCCCCTAACACTTCTGTGACCAAGGTACTTCAAGTTTTAGTCTTACCCCCTATGCTTAAGGAAAAAAATATGTATATATATTCTTTGCCTATCATTATCATTCTCTTTCAAGCATAATTCTATTGGTTTTGGGAAGAACATTTACTGGAGATTGCTGATCTGAAATATTCAACAGTGAACCATATTAATCATTCTTGCAACATACCATTTCTAGTAATAAGGAATTGTTTGTCCTGTGGCAGATATGGCTTCCTCTTGCTTGGTTCACCTGATTCCCTGCCATAATGCCACAAGAACTATGCTATTTAATATACAAAGCTAGCGAATAAAATGGACAAGAATTGTACAACATAGATCTCAAATCTAATCATTGTATACAACACAATCCAATCAATTAACTCTATACATAAAACCAGCACATTCTACTTCTACTCTCCCCACCAAGGTTAGCTCCTGTCTCGACCATCACTGCACTAAAATCCCAAACTCACCAGAAAATGGTACTACAAAGCTAATAAGTAACACATCAATCGCACATATGCAAAATTCACTTCTAGTTTCAAAAGTAATGCAACACCAGTGACAACACTCAAGCATTATTCCAGCTACGCTCTTTTTCTACTCGTGTGTTTTCAAAACACGGTTGAGACGATTTGGCCAATGTAAATGGTCGTGCTTTGTGGGCGTTTTGCATCCATTTATATATTTAATTACTGATGAAAAGATGGTCCATCATAGAGTGCAGTGGCAAAACAAGATAGATATACTTGATCCTAACCGGTCAATATACCAGGTAATAATGATTGGGAAATTTGAAAAAACCCTAGACAGAACAGAGAAAGCAAGAAACAATACCAAGACCAAGTTGGACACTTGGAGACGAGATTATCACCGGCGATAACGAACTCGCTGACGCTTAGAACGCCCTTTTCTTTAAAGGCGGAGACTGTGCGTGGGCTTGTGATTTTCTCTACGGTGCCCTTGAACGCCTCGTGAAGCTTTTGCGTTAGAACCATTTTTGAAAATTTTCAAGAGCAGACGTCCGATTGATGGAAATTGAATTTGAATTTGGTGGATTGAAGCGTTTCAGAAAACCAAATCTGAAATTACCAAAAGGAAGATGCCCTAAATTCTATTTTGGGGAAGGCAAAAGTGGAAGGAAGTAGTGAAGCTGGAGTTTCAAGCTAACCCGAGAGATGTACGTAACGTAAGTAAATTTGGACCTTGTGTATACGTGTTCACGTGTTCTGACGATCCGAGTTACTGACTTATGAGAATGATCCTCGGTTCACTTTTTTGGGTGGGCACGGTCTCGAATTTAAACTAATATAGATGGAGTTTTATACTAATGAAGGCCATTTTTCGAAAAATATTAGGAAAAAAATCTTTTTTAAAATAAATTATTAATATGATATGATAAAAGCATATACATTTTATTTATATTTTTTTACACTGAAGATGCATATAATATATGTACATTCAATATAATTCTTTATAACTTGTATACATCTTTACTATATTACTTATATAAACTCCAATCTGCATGATCAAACTCTATTTTCACTCATATTAATTTCTAAAATTTCTAAAATATAGAGAAAACACGAAAAAACTCATAGTTGAAGTACTTAACTAATTTTTAATGCCAGTGTACATTTGAAACAGATAATAATCCATAACTTGTAGCTATGTTTTTTTTTTATCTTAGTAGTGATCAATATTATGCAAATTTAAAAAAAAATCGTTACTTAATTACATATATTTCGTAATCATAAATATACTGTAAGTTATGTAAATTATTGATATTTCATGAAAATTTATTATATGTTGTCTAAATTAAAACATTTTTTGTATTATGATAGATAAATTATACAAATATGGGTATGAAAAATCTTGAAATATAGGTGGAAATTGTTGTGTGTGTGTGTGTATATATATATATATTTTACATTTGTATTGTGTTGGGTCGAATAAATAAGTTAAAGTTAGCTAGTACGTGACGCAACTTAACAAGATGACTAACTGAATTTTATAAAGTTGTCGCTCGATGTATAAATAAAATTTTTAATGCCATCTAAATATTCGATTTATCGTAATACTACTAGAGTGAAAATGGTAAATTACGTAAAAGTTATTGTTTAAGCGAATGGAAATATTGTGATAAGTAACTGGGGGTTGGTGTATAATAAGAAGCCTGTTAAGAAGTTAAAGATTATAAAAGATTCGAACTTCTCTCATTTTAATTGAAGAATTTGTAGATACGTCGAAGTTGACTTAAGTGGTGTTGAACTCGTGCACAAGCATCCCTTTTTTCATGATGCTGGAGTTACCTACAAATCGATGGCTATTAAAGATAATGAGGATATTGAGGATTTCATCGAGATGGTAGAGTCTTTTGGGGAACTGAGTATTCAAGAAGTATACATAAGGCACATTGCGAAATCGAGTACTTGGGACGAACATGAAATACATGAGCTAAACGATCCAACTTTTCCAGATTTTAATGTGCATTCAATAATGACTGGTATGGAGCAAACAAACGTAGATCAGTCAAATGAACTATACAAGAATTTCTCTAAGTATGAGCATGTGAATATCATAGCTTAACGAAGTATTAGCTTCCATTATCAAACACGAAGAGTCTTATGATCTGTATATAAAGAGAATACACATGGACATAAATATCGATAATGATAGGGAGGATAAAGCAGATGTAGATGGTGATAAGGATGATATTGGCCTCAAAGATGACCATACTGAGAATTTAGGAGAGGCTCAAGTGAGACCATATGTTGCTGTGAGCAATGCGTCGGTCTAACCATTTTACAGAGACAGCCCAAGCAAGCCCCCTCATCATACTGGTAAAGTATTGTCCAGTAGGCTTATGAGAGACCTTACCCCATTTTACAACATCTAATACAATGATAGTAGCTAAGTGAGAGTTTTACACTAGAAACCATTAGAAGTTGCATCAGAAGGTACTCTTACTAAGAATTCAATAGGTAATTAGATTCAAAGGCTAGTTTAAAACCAACTTAGAAGTGACCCTGTAAAAACTTATCTAAAAAACTATGAATCTTAAATACTATATGCAAAAGCTTCACAAATGCTTTTGTTTCCTTAATATTTAGGACCACTTTAGATGAGAATTATAGTATAGGACATTTGACGAGGTAAAGCCTGACATTAATATCCAACACAAACAACAAGAATTCTAAGTAAGTGAGACTAATGTCTTACGACATTTCATAATATTATTTCATAATACTTAGAGACTTAGTTTGTTTTTTCTTGTGGTTGTAAATGGTTGTTTGCGCATATGTAACGCGTATGCTTAAATATTGTATGTTGTTATGGAGTTGAGCTCCAAGTGGTGTTTGTTTTATGAAATAATACTTTGTTTAAATTGTTCGGAATTGGCTGAATACTCTGAAAGTGAACTAATCTAAACTCAACCTGAGACTTAACTTAACGTACATTACAATATGTCATGCCCCAAAGTGGTATAGTCGTAACAGTTTTGCCATGCAAACCATTTTAAGATAGAAACTAATCATAAAACCGCTTTCTTAAACCTAAACTACACAAAGCATCAACGACTAACCTACTTTAAAGTAAACAGTTTGTAAATTAAACAAGTTACTTACCTATAAAATTATAAGGAATACATATTTATTCTAAAATAATCTAAGTATATTACAAGATTTTGTAGCCTGCACATAATCTATTTGAGAAATACATAAAAACTTTAAAGATAAAATTCAAACTTATAAGTGTACCATATTTTCGATTTTATATCCTTACTCCCCAAGATCCTCTCATTGCTAGCTTTAAGGTAAATGTAAGGCGCTTTCTAGTCAACAACGTTTATAGGGATGTGAGCAACTATAACTCAATAAGTTAGGACGGAAACTTAAAAATATATAGTAAACACAAACAAGATTATCAAATAAATTAATTAGATGTAAATCATGTTCAAACAAATGCCATCATACGATATTATCCGGCCCATTGTGAAATTAGAGAAATTTTACCTACTCTAATCTAGGTTAAGGAGTTTTTATTTAATGTAACAGCTCACGACTAAACCTAAACTTGTATAATCTAAACTTATGCAATGGAGATATTTCTCCTCTTACGACTACCTTTGAACCATTGCCTTTCTCTTACCGCGACTTCTTTATTTGTTACTTAAGTTGACTGAGGATAAAGAAGGGATCAATTATGCTATCCAGCACTATCTTTTTCGAAAGAGTCGGTATTTAGTCGGAGAATCCTAAGTTTCTCCTAATGGGTTGCTATGCAGGTCCAATTTAGGATTTTAAGTTGTATATTTAATTAGATCTAGTTTAAGGTGTCAAATCATTTCAAACAAATCATATAAATACAAGCTAAAACAACAAATCAGAATCATAGCATCATCTCAGAAATAAGCACATACGTACAATCACTATCTAATAAGCATAATCAAGTACAATTTCAAGCCTCCAAGTACTATAAATTAGTACTCCGAAATACAGTAATATATCGATCTCAACTTACCTGAACTCTTCGTTTGCTCATTCGAGGTGTAACTCATACTGGCCATTATCAATAATTCCTATAATACAAATGTTGGTTTAGTTTCCCATAATTATCATATATATATGATTTGATATGTAATTTAAATTATGAGTATCTTTGGTTTATAATTTTTTACACTTAGTGATTTAGGTATAAGTTTTTTAGAACTACTTCCCTTGTTTAGCTAGGTTTCGAATTCGTTTCTTGTTTCAATTATAGTTTCGGCTTTTAAATTAGATTCTAATCTAGGAATAATCTACATTTAACATGATTACTTATACATATGTATATATATACATATAAGCTTTGAATCATGGGTTTTAAGTTTGAGAATATAATTTTACGCATTTATCTAAATTCTATATTTCCAATAACCAAATTAGTTCCAAATTAATTTCTGATTCAATTTCTGAATTAGTCTCTGAATTTAGTTTTTGTTTTAGCTTTTGATTAATATTTTTTATTTATGAACCCTAGGAATTCTTCCTAAACTAAAATGTAAAATTCATTTAACCATACTTAAGTATCTTAAATCTACATTTTAGTTCCTAATCAATATTTCAATTAATATGATACACTACATTTCTAATTTAACTATCGAATTAGCTCTTAATGTATAAGAAAATTTTACATTTTTCATATAAACACCTAAATTTAAATCTCCTACTAGATTTTATATATATTTATATTATTATTATAATATCAATTTTAACATAATATTTTCTTATTTATCAATTTCTTAGATTTACATATTATACATTATCACTTAAAATGTACATAATATAAACATATGATATTTCAATCACCTTAAATATCATCTCCTAATATCAAATAACATTTCAAAATATCTAAATTCCTCCCAAATCAAAATTTATACCTAATTACTCTCAATTACAAAATTAACTTAAATTTACTATTTTTACCTATTACATATATACTATATAATACCTTAATAATTACATCCAATACTTTAAATACTACAAATAGCATACTGCATTGGATTTCAATATCCTAAAACATATAATTATGTACTAAATCAATAATTACCCATTTAATTATTTAATTAGCCCCAAATTATTCATTTTATGTATCGTTTTAAAGCTTAAAAATTTCAAAAATTCATTTTTGAAAAAAGGCTTCATAGTACTGTTCTATAACTCTTAAGTAGTCTAAAAAAAATTTAAGCCTAAAACTACACTCCTAAAATTAATTATTTCTAAATTGAAACATGTTCAATTTTGTACGGTTTTTTAATCATCATATATTTTCAGATATAATTAAATCAAAATAATATTTTTCCCTAAATCTACATACTTAAAAACATCAAAATACTAAATTTCATAATTTTATACAACTATTTAATATTTTTAATAAAATAACTAAAATAAAAAAGAAAATCGGACTCACTGGCCTTGGTGGCTCCGACTACTGCTGGCCACTGTGGTCTTATTGGCTAGTCCGAGCACTACCAATACCTTATGGTAGTGGTGGCCGTCTACTCTCAAGTTGTCGTCGAGTTGTGGATCTCCTTACTATTTGCACTATAATTTTCTAACTTTTTGTAAATTTGGTTTCTCTTCTCCCTAATTTTTTTCTAATTCCTAACAGTCCAAAATGAGGAGTAAGAGTGATTTTCAAAATTTATAAGGCTGCTTGGATTTTTTGCATTAATTTTGAGTTGACATTAGCTTTATTTTATCTTTTTTCCACTTTCTATTCGTTGAATTTAATTGATTGATCTTGTTTATTCTATTTCCAAGCTATTAAGACCAACTTCTAGACATTTCTTCATTTTTTCATATCTTACTTTAATTATTTATGAATTTACTTTAATTATTTATGAATTTTCTTTAATTAATTAACATTATTTTAGCATATTTTGAGTATTTTAAGTAATTTTACATATTTCCACCTATATGTAAATTCATATATGGTACAATTAAATAATTCTAAATATTATTTATGTTATTTTATGATTTTTAGTATGTATATAATTTATCTTTATCGATTTGTTAGTTATTGGAATTCGTTCTAAACGTTTCTAATAAATAACATTCAATTTACATAAAATTCAATCTTATAATAATTAATTATTTTATTATTTATTTTCTTAAATTCACGTTCATGGGATTATTTTTACTAATAATCCTAACTTCGTCGTAAAATTTAGATTAAATCGAACAATTTGCACGATTGCCTTAAATTCTACAAACTAAACCTTAAGTAGCTAATTGCGGGGTTTATACAATCCATCAAGGGAGGTTAGGATTATGAAACTAAATATAGACCCCTTTGAACAAGATAGCAAAAGTGATATTTTCTTCATCCTTAGCCAAATTAAGTGATAGGAGAAGAGGTCATAGTAAAGTTGAGGTAAATCGTCTGAAGGTAATCATAAGAGTACAGTGGTCTCCAATGCACAAGCATGGGCTTGACCTTAATCTATGACATCACGCTAAGGTGAGTAAACTTCTTGACCCAGATTAGAGCAACTGTCATTTCTCCAATTAACAATAAACTGAACAACATCGTATGATAACATTTTATTATTTATGCATTACATTTAACTAACTTGATCAACAACCTTACTTGTTATGTGATGTACATATGCTTCTATTTTCATTCCACTTACTAGGCTGTAGTTGCTCACTTCTCAGTAGATTCTTTTGCATGTTTGGAGTAGTTATAGCATTACCTTTATTATCTTACTAATAGCTAATGAGGCTTGGGGGTTTTTGGTGTCGGGAGGGGGCACGTAAGGATTAATGAAGACACAACTAGTCTTTTGTTTCTTTTTAGAGTTTGACTTGTCATTTGGAAAACCAATTGAGCCACTTAAGGTAACTCAGTAGTTTAAGTTATTAGTCTATGATGTGATAATTGAGTAAAACCCATAAACTTTTTTCTTTGTTTTTGCAAATATAAGCTTTATATTTAAGAATATACGTCATAGTATTATTTTATGAGTCTTATTTAATGTAGCTGAAGAATTATGATACATGTTTTACATAACAACTTGAACTAAACACTTTAAAGCAGTTTAATCAAGTATGTCTTATATAGACCATGTCTATAATAGTGGTTGTGAGGTCACCTTTTATTTAAAGGTAATTTACGTAAAGAGACTGTTACAATTCCATTGCTATATACAACACATGTTGGATATTAGCATCCATGTATAGTGTAAAGGTTTATTTTCTATATTGTAAGTAATTTCAATGAAGGCTATGAACATATGTAATATAGAAGATTGGTGATGAAGAAATGACACCTCTCTAATAACTCAAATAGCATTTACAACATATGCCTAAAAAATGATTAAAAAATTGGAGAAAGAGGTCTAACATCTATAAAGCGAACAAAAATAGAACGAAATATTGTCATCATTAGATGTAAACAACCCAAAAATGCATAAAAGGGAGGAAGTACCTAAACCATTAACCTAAGGAATCATACATGTACATGTAGGAAATGGTAGATGCATGAGATATCCTTTTTACACACTTATGCAGCAATTACATTCTTGAGAGTCATCAGATTCGTATTAATGGATCCATGGTATAAGTGAACACATCGATCACATTGGTAGAGTAACTTCTTTTCTCTCAAAGATGATTTTAACTGACTGCTAACAGACCAACCATTCTATTAGTGTAACATATTACTTTTGTTCAATATAATCCAATGTCTCCTTGAAAATTTGAACTACATTGACAACATAACACATCAAAGGTTCCATTTATTAAGCTACATGGTCTAGATTATCTTCCTATTCTATAGGTAATTATGATGGGGGAGTCAAAGAGTGAGCTTCAATTATTTATTTGCTGCTATTGCACTTTCATAGGAAGAGTGATAGGAGGAGATAGGATTAAGATACATATTGTTTGTCATATGTAAACTTTAATTATTTTGTTGTAAATGAACATACACGTATCAATACGCATATTTATTTGAGTTGATATGCATAAATATACAATGTGCTTTTCAAGTGCCTTATTATATACAATTATATATCAGTGTAATCAAACTTGGATCGACCTGGGTGGTTTAACCCTGGTCCAATTGAAATTGGCTATGTAGACAGGTCGATCTATAGTAATAAATCAAACTAATATTGACTCAAAAAACCTAAGTAGTCGAATGGTCTAAATGCAATCTGAGCAACCCTATTAGGTCTTAAGGGTCTAGAGAAGACTTTAAGAAAAACCTTAGATTGATTAGCCCAACGAAGTGGGAGGCCTAGTATCTAAGTCTACAAAAAGGAATCATTCGATCCTTAGATGATATTTTATTCATTTATTTATGGCAATTAGTAGCTCTTAGATTTCCTAATACAAGCAATGTAAGACATACTTATATCTTACATAGCTACATGGTCTCGATTACTCAATCATCTCACATGCTTAGAATAATGAATAACTGTGGTTTATTTGTCGTCACACCTTATTTAGCTTAATTAGAGTGGAAAAATGTATAAGTAAGTAGCTTTTCTCTCTCTTATTTTTGAATGAATTTCTCCATAGATGCTTCATCTTACTTTAATGTGAATATATGAAAACAGGGTGATCGTGGTTTGTCTTCAGTTAAAGACAAGCAACTTTTCGTGCTATTTTGAAGAATTTAGAAAATGAGTTATTTATTTCATCCTCTAATCTCTAATTAATAAATGCTTTGTCTTTTTTTTTAAAAGCTAGCTTCTCTTCTTCCATGCCAGAGTGCATTGGCAAAATTTCTTTAAGATAATATCTTATGGGTGCTTTTAAGTGCAATTTCATTGTTTTTTTTTTTTTTACATTATTTGATTCATATGGCTTAATAAGCAAATACAATTACTTATGTTTTTATAAAATAAATAAATTAGATAAAATATCTAAATTTTAGACTTGAAATTTATTGTAATTCATGTTTCTTTTAAATTATGAATTATATTTTGACTTATTATTAAACCTGGTTGACTTAAGGTCGACCCTAGTTTGACCCATGACCCTTAACCCTTTCACGTTTTTGGATCAACCCTCTGGTTTGCATCTAACAACATTGCTATATGTTACTTACTATTGATTTTGAGTTAAAAGATTTGCATTTGAAGTTTTGTGTTCAAGTTTGCATTTGGAGTGTTATTTTTAGGTTTGCATTTGAAGTTTATGTTCAAATTTGCATTTGGAGTTTGGTGTCTGGGTTTGTATTTGAAATTTATTATTGAGGTTTGGATTTGAAGTTTAGATTTAAATTTGCTTTTAGAGTTGGGTTTGAGATTATGCATGGAGTTTGGGTTAGACTTTGTGCTTGAAGTTTGGTTGAGTTTCTGTTTTGAGTTTGGTGTTTAAGTGTATATTTAAGATTTACTGTTTGAGTTAGTATGATTTAAGTTTGATACTGTATTCATGTGATGTCAGCTTGCTAAAATATAGTTTGCTAGTGCACATTAAATGAATGTCTTCTTTGTACCAGGTAAAGTATGAAGGCACATATGGAGTATAGTAATACAACATAGAGATACATACAAAGTGTACAACATTATAAATGATGTTGCACGTAGGTGGGGCATTGAATAAGGTTTGTAATTCTTGTTAAGAGTCATTCTCTATGACTAGGTTTAAAAGGGTTTATGCTTAGAAAGCTTAATCCTAACATGAACCATTTATTCATTGTGTTTGTAAGTTGTCCCATACAATAAGCATGCATTATGTTTGGATTGAATCCATTTATTAAATAAAAAGATTCTAAAATACAATATCACAACTATCAACTTAGGAAACTTGGCAAATATAACTAGCTATTATTAAGAGTTCCATCTTTGGACCAAAAACAAACTAGATTTGAAAAACCAAAAAGAGAAAGTATACTCATCAGTAATATCTTTAGTTTGCAAAATTTTTATAAGAAAAACTATATTAAAAACTATAAAAATAAAAATATCTATCTATTTTTAAACAAAACACATGTTGTAACTTTCTTAACTAAAAACTAATTTGTAAATGTGATTTGGTTTTTAACAACTGTATTTAGTGATTTTATTAATAAAGTCAGAGTTTGACTAATATATACCTTATAAATAGGTTTATGTACAAAAGTGAATTAGAAATTACTTATATATATATGTATTGTATATACATAAAATTTTTGTTTAAGAACGTTGGAAGTTGGAGTATAGAAGCAAATCAAAAGTTAAACAGTATTATTCTTTGTAGACATGAAGTTACAATAGATGATAATGATTAAGTAGCATTGGATGGCATGATAGAAGGATGCGGAAGTTGATATTAGAGAAGGAATCAGTGTAAATAAAGAGTAGAATATAAAATTAAATTATAAATATTGAAATATGTAAGACTCGGTTGTGTTTATAATTTTTAAATTGGTCGTAAATGGATTTGAGTGCTAACCTCGAACGACACATGCTTATAGGTAGATTTAACCCATTTATTAAGTGTTTTAAAATTTGTTTATATAAACCTTGTCTCTAGTTGTTTCTATCATATCTTTTTCATATCTAGATTGATGATTGGGTTAGCAACCTCGATTTTGTTACTTAGAATGTATTCTTTCAGCCCAATGATACGTTTGATTTGTAAAAAAGATGAAGATAAACATATAATTACAATTTTAAAGGAATAGAATATAAATACTATGTTATTATCTTATTTCACTACACTTAAGATGACATGATTGTAGATCAAGGATATATTAAAAATACCAATATATATTTATACTGGTCCGTGACTTAAATTTGTATTATGGTTTTGTGAAAGGATACGGGGACATGCTAAAGAGGATTATGGAATATCTAATCCTTTGACAATATAAAATAATTTAAATTTTTATTTTCAGTAATAATAATTCCATAAAACGGTGAATACGAAGCCTAGATTTTAGTACGGTAAACTCCGTGTGTGTGTTGTTCAAAGCATGCCGTCCACAGCCTAGACCAACCCGCTTTCAATTCACCAACTGCCCTCTACCCGTCACCAACCCATCCCTCGTGGCGGTGCCTAATTCGTTTTTCAGGCCCAACTGTTACATTGCATATGCGTTAGCATGCATCCAATTGTTTAGGAGGGGCATCTTGGCTCTTCTCCACTCTATTACAGGTATCATAGGTTTTTCCGCTATGAGAAACTTGTGAGTTGGACACATTCCTTAAAGATAAATCCAAAGAAAAAGGGAAGAAAATAGAAAAAAACCTCTCTGATTGGTGACATTCGACTCCGGAAACGGAGAAGATGAGTTGTTGGGACAAATGGGTGGAGGAGGCTCTTACAAAGCTGGAGTCTTTGAAGCTGCTTCGTTCTCTTCGACCTATCCTCGTGTCCAATAAGCAGCTACAGGATGATGATTATCAAGTGTTTGATGAAATGCATCCATGGGATAGATCATCCGTGGAAGTAGTGGTTGCTCAAGATACTTTTCAGAATTGGCTCCACGAAGTCCCTAGTCCTGGTAGTCAGTTTTATTTGTTTCTTTTATGTACTTGTTAATAATGTTCAAAGTATTAGACTAGACCCAGTAATGTACTTGGGCATGGGCATTTAAGCCAACGTAGGTGGTTTTTTTTTTTAAGTTAAAATGGTCGTGGAAGATTCTTGTGCATGTAATACTGATAGTGTTTGGGATAATTGTT
The DNA here is from genome assembly GCA_024138015.1 of Lumnitzera littorea. Taxonomy (NCBI): domain Eukaryota; kingdom Viridiplantae; phylum Streptophyta; class Magnoliopsida; order Myrtales; family Combretaceae; genus Lumnitzera; species Lumnitzera littorea. Next base: position 1,111,112 of record JAMXBB010000002.1, on the reverse strand, counting down.
ATCTCAAGTTTAAGTTTCATAGTTTAGTATTTCAACTTACAAATGTTGTGGCTAAGAATCTCTAGTGTCATGGATTATCTGAGGCCGAAGCATCCAAGATGCTTCTTCGTGAGAATTTGTGTGCAATGGAGATACTTAGGTGGCCATAGTTCACATGATTTTAAGTTACTGGACTGAACAAATGTATAGGCAAAATTTTGGCATCATGTTTAGTTTGCAAACTGGGCATGGTATTGTGCACTAAGACCTAAAGGGGGCAGAACAAAAGATACAAATACCATCTAATAGGTGGTCTTAGAATCTTCCCATCGGGAGGAAAAAGGGGTAAAAAAAGGACTTCTAGAAAATCTCTAAAGAACTCTCTTATCTTCTGAAATGTGTGTACCAAACACGGTATAAATTATTTATGCTATGTTGAATTCTTTGTTTTATTCTGTCATGTGTTGTGCTTGCCCAATAACCAATCACTACCTCAATTGTAAGGTTCTACTAACAAGTGCCCCAAAGAACACATAAAAGCTGTATTACTTGCTCTCCCTTTTTTCTCTCCTCGTATCCCAACCCCAAACCCACACAACACCCCACCCCCCCCCCCCCAACCCAAAAGAACAAAAAGCATGGATGTGATTGTTTTGTCTTTTGTTTCTTAGTAACAGATTTTTGTTTTTTTAATCTTTTCACCCCCTCATCATCCTCTCTATTGCAAAAGGAGATGAGGAAGTATATCTAAATGGTGCAGATGTTGACAAGACAGCAAGCAGTGATGCCATTAAGAAGCTAATATTGTTTTCGGGGAATGATTATTTGGGATTGAGTTCACATCCAACAATTGGAAAAGCTGCTGCTAAGGTGAGGTTTATTTAGATTCATGACATATATAATAATTTTTGGTTATTAATGGTCATTAGCAATGCTATTGCAGGCAGCCCAGGAACATGGAATGGGTCCCAGGGGTTCTGCTCTGATCTGTGGATATACTAATTACCATAGACGCCTGGAGTCTTCCTTGGCAGAATTAAAGCAGAAAGAGGTTAGTGAGTATACCTATGTGAGTACACATATCAGATTAACTATGCATTTAAGTTTGAATGCATCATCACTAATTTGTGAATGAGGAAAACTACCAAAGCTTTGTTTTCTTTTATATTTTGTTGGAACTAATGCATCATCCTTTTGAAATATGCACTAGGATTGTCTTCTTTGCCCTACAGGATTTTCTGCTAATATGGCTGTGATGGTAGCGATTGGAAATATCAACCTTCTGTTGGATACTGGCCAACACCTCCTCAAGGATGAGAAAATTGCTATTTTCTCTGATGCTCTGAACCATGCATCAATTATTGATGGAATCCGTCTTGCAGAAAGACAAAGGACAGTGGAAGCTTTTGTTTACCGGCATTGTGACATGTCTCATCTTGATAAAATTTTGTGAGTTTCTGTTCTGTATTCGAATAAAGCCTTTCCAAGCCATGCACTGTTGTAATGGTAAGATGTTTTGACAGATCTAGTTGCACAATGAAGAAGAAAGTTGTTGTGACTGACAGGTGAGACAATTGACAATTACATTTGTTATTAGTTCATGCTTCTCTTATTTGAGCAAGTTAATGAAGACTTTGGAGATGTTATGATTAGAAATTCTTTAAATGAAGTAGGACTTCCTGTTAAGGATATAGTAGTTGAAATATGTTCCTGCAGCTGATTTCTGTCTCTTTATTATAGTTTGTTCAGTATGGATGGAGACTTTGCCCCTCTGCTTGAGCTTGCACGACTTAGATCAAAGCATGGTTTCCTCTTAGTGATTGATGATGTAAGTTGCCTTAGACCTTAAATTCTTTTTTGTAAAGTAATACTGCATAGAAGTAGTTCAAGGTTCTGTATAATACCTATAGTAAGAATAACAAACACTAATTACAAACTAATAAATCAACTCTAATTTAATCAACAATCTAGAATTTAACAAAGCATACTAGCCTAAAGCAATTAAAGAGGAAAGTAGTTGGCTATATTTAATCCTCCTGTCACACGTTTGAACGTGTTTCTCTCATTGATCTTTTCTCACGCTGGAGGATAGCTCTTTTCTCCATACCATGTTGTAAAGGAAGAGGCCTATAGCCTATAGTAATCTGTGTACCTAGAATTTCTTCAGGCTCATGGAACATTTGTTTGTGGCAAAACTGGTGGAGGAGTAGTAGAGGAGTTCAACTGTGAAAGAGACATTGATATATGTGTGGGAACTCTTAGCAAAGCTGCAGGATGTCATGGGGGATTCATTGCATGCAGGTAAAAATTTCTTGTTATGTCTGATTTTTCCTACTCACTTTGTGTTTTGGGGGGTTAATAACATTATGATTCTGAAAAGTTACATTTGCACCTTTTATCAGTGCTATTCACTGAAATCTTCCACAATTGAACAGAACAAAGTTGGGTCACATTTTTTAAATATGTTGAAAATCTTTCTGTTTCCATAAGATTTACTAATACCTGAGTGAAATTGCAAGTGTTATTATGTCAAACTTTGTGAATATGTATGCTGGAACTGCTGATTGATATCAAGTTTATGCAATGTGTCTTAAAAGTTGTCTTATGGAAGTCGATTATGACTGTGGCTTTTGTTTATGCCCATTGCGATGAACAGCAAAAAGTGGAAACAACTGATACAATCAAGGGGCCGTTCTTTCATATTTTCCACATCTGCTCCAGTTCCTGTAGCTGCAGCTGCTCTTGGTAACATGTCATATACTCTTTCTACAACAACATTACTGGCTAAGAAAAATAAGTTTAATCCAATATGTGAGGTTGGTTATATGTTGAGATTATAGTGATTGTAAAATCTATCATAAAAAGTGATTGTATTCTTGGGAGCAAAAACCTTTCTGAAAGGCTTCATCCTGGTATTCTACCAAATTTATCTTATATCACTTCCTTTTTGACTGGTTTCTGTGTTTGCTTCATTACGTAAAAGCAGCCGCAGTTAGTGTGGCTAAAAGGGAGGGATGGCGTAGAAGGGAAATCTGGAAGCGGGTGCAGGATTTCCGCAGTCTTACTGGGATTCCAATTGCAAGTCCTATAATATCTCTCATTGTAGGAAGTGAAGAGAAGGCCCTGCAGGCTAGCCGGTCTCTCTCTCTCTCTCTTTCTCTCCACCCCTCTGCTTTCACTATTTACGTTATATTAGTTTTTCTCTTCTTACAATGGCTCACTTGTTGAGCAATCATCAACAGGCACTTGCTAAAATCTGGATTTCATGTTACTGCAATTAGACCCCCAACTGTGCCACCTAACTCCTGCAGGTTTGTGTTTATATGGTAGCATGTCTTCTTTTCGCACATGGTTTGCACATTCATATACTTATTTTTCCATTGCACTCATATTGACTCAACGATTTATCTGCTGTTAGTTTTATACTTGTCATCATGATCGGTTCTTTATCCTTCCATTGTCTTTTCAGATTACGTGTCACTCTATGTGCAACTCACACATTTGAGGATGTGAGGAAGCTCACAGAAGCACTTTGCTGCTGTATCAACTTCCGGGACATTTCCACCAATTGCGTAGACACTAATGCAAGGCTGTAGAAAACCATTTTTCTCTTCGTCTAATTTCTCATTGGATCGGTACATTTTCTGCGGGTAAAATCAAAATGCTTAACATTCTTTTATAGTTCTTATGCAGTCGAAGTTAATGACAATGATGTCATGTGCATCGTTGACAGGCTTCCTTCTTTTTAATTGACATTTATAAAATCTTAGAGTGGTAAATGAGTCTTTCCAGAAGAAGTAGACGGTCGATATTTTACAACCTTTCATTTCAGAGCACCAGATTTATTTGATGTTTTATGTAGCATGCACTGGCGTTCATCTACCTTAGTACCAGTACTTATATTATGGTACTGGTTGCTTCTAAGAAATGAAACCACCTTCATGAGAAGAGGAAACGGTCAACAAGCTCCACGAACTGAAAGATGCCTCCCTCGCAGGAGTCTCAATTTAATTCAGTTGGTGGCTGTGAAATGAAGCTACGGGAAATTTACTAGAGATCTATATGTTGCTCCAGGCACCCAGTTTTCTGGAATAACATTCTGGGCTACTATGGTCTGCTCTGAGTACTGTGATGTCAAGCGAATCGAGAATGGTGGTTGCAGTTCTGAACCAGCGTCAAGCTTCCAAACTGCGCCCCATGACTGCTGCATGGTGTGCCATTGCTTCGACTCTGATGGGGCCGCCTCTCTTAAGTCAACTGCGGCAAGATCACCATCTCCATCCTCGTATTCGATCACAACAGCGAAATAATTAGAGTTGGAACCTTGATCAACATGGAATGTGATGGTTTTTCCTGGGTAATCACATGCAACCCTGAAAGCATCGGACAAATACTTTTAAGTTTCGGGTTAAGGCCAAATAATCCAATTTTGTTGTACAACAAATAGATTTTGAAACCGATTTTTTTCTCTTTGACCCTCTGAAGATACCCTAATGCCTCACCATATTCCACTGTATTAAGATGGAAATATGGAATATTTTCTCCATCAATCAAAATGAAATGGATTTATATTCATTGTCCCAAATTCGTTATCTTAACAGTCTTCTAATCAACCGCAATCAAAACATATTGGTAAATCGAAACTCTACGAGCTGAGTGTTAAATCTTTCCAGTGTTTATCGCTAAATGGAAATTAGACCATTATTTTTCTTTTTCGTTTTTTTAATGGATTTTTTTATAATCCTGTTCTTATTTTTCAAGATATTGGTTCGATCATCTATTTTACTCTTGATTTATAATTTTTTAAATCTAAACTATTCAATTATTTGTAAATTCCATAGTTTAAATTTAAAGGAATTTAAGTTAATAGCAAAATAAAGAGTTGGATCAATTCTGTTTAAATAGAGGACTTCAACGGTGGTATACCTTGTAAACTGAATTTTTAAGACTCCAGCATCACGAAGCTTGCCTTCTTGTCCTTTGATTGCCATGGCACCAAATGCGGTTCCACTTAGGTCAAAATGGGCAGAGTCAGACAAACAAGGCCCTCCTGGGCAAGAATCTGTTATCACTACCCTCACTGGGTTCCCTGAACAGGACGGGTGTACTCCTTTGGTGCATTTTATCTGTAAAACAATAGCATAAAAAATAATCAAGCTTTGTGTCTTTTCAGGAAATTTTCCTAGATAAAGGTATTGCTTTAATGTTTTCTTTAATGATTTCAATAACATGTATACAATGCAACAATTAGTAATATTGTTAAACCCGAATTAATTCGTACAGTCAAATCCATTTCGATTTAATCCTTCTATAAAACCAGTCCAATCCAACTTGTTTTATCTTCTTGATTCTCATCTACATCAACCGGGTTTGACTAACATTGAAAATTAGAAACTATTTCAAGAAGCAAAACAAGCAACTCAAGATAGGCGGGAAGACATGCAATCACAATGCTCATATTAATCCAAGTCAAGATCAGTGGTGGACACAGGATTATACCCGGAGGGAGGCCACTGCGAGGAGAAAATGAGGAAGGACCAAGCAAAACTATGATGATGACAAATTAATATAATTATGTATATGGATTTTTCCAAAAGCTTTAAAGGTAAATTTCCATAAAATTGTCAAATTTGGAGTAAACCGCGAAATTTAGCCTTTTCTATATTAGTCCTCCATGTTTATAGTGTCATTAGACATAAACGGTTAGTTTAAAAAAAAATTCAATGATATTAACACATCATATGAATCAATAAACAGTGTACAAATATCAATAATATTTAAACACTAGATAATATATATATATATTTTTGAAAAATATCAATTATATTTATGTGTAAAAATTTTACTAATGTTTATGTATTATTCATTAATTTATATATGACGTATTAATACAATTGAAGTATTACTTGTTATGTTTCTTAACTAGAAAAATGTGGGATAAATACGAAGTGTAATTGTAAATTATCCGTTTGCAGGCCAGTGCACCTGGTAGCATGCTCCACATTCTTTGCCTGCTCCGTAAAGAGCTGGGCCAATTGCAGTAACCATGGAAGAGAAAGGAGGAAGCGACACCGCGTTGCCATATCCGCAAGCTCCTCCTGCAACCTCTCTCCTCATTAGTCCTTACGTTATAAATCTCAAGCACATGTGTGTGGTGTTCATGATGATATTCAAGAATATTCTCCCATTGTAAAATAACTTTGGAAACTAAATTACCTTTTAATCACTACCAAACAAAAAAAAAAAAAATTTCGCTAGTGGTAAAAAATTCGTTAGCTTTTTGGGAAAAAAAAAAAAAGATATCTTAAGATTATCAAACTTTGCTAATGGTCTCTCTATCTCTCTCTCTCTCCAGACAATATTAGTTATTACCATCGCTACCGGCGCCATCGGGATCACCATACCAGGTTGCTCCGGCCCATGACCAGTCCTTCCCAGACTGTGCTAAGTTGAAACGTTTGACTGTAGAGGCAGAGGACGGTCCATGGAAGCAAAACGAGACTAATAGCAAGGATAGGACAAAGGAGTTGCAGAAATAAAAGGGAATGGCCATGATGGTTCTTAATAATATTACTAGTTCTGCGTACTGAAATGACTTGGTGTATCGTAAGAAAGTTTCATGAGTACACATATGTATATATAGACAAGGCAACGTGCTGAGTCGCTACTGCCATACTATGATCCGATTCTGTATATTTCCATTGATAAGACGTCTGATCGAAAATATTTATATATTTCTTTCTTCAATTAGAGCTAGGCTTTTTATTTTATTTTATATAAAATCTTTGAAAAGCAGTAAGGTACCTGAGATCCTCCCTAGTCAGCCGCCGTGGAGCTCAATTGCAACTTATATCATATCTTTTCGGCAAGTGTTTGATTACCTGTTGATAAAATAATAAATATATTCTTATTAATGAAAATAAAGACGAATTACTTTGATTTCCAACAAATGCATATTAAATATCGAAAAATGGATTTTCTTTCTCAAACATTTCCAAAAGATTAAAAAAGAAAAAAAATTGTACTAGTGATTAGTAAGGATAAAATAATCCTATCATACAAAATACTTACTTAAACTTTATTTGATTGGTTATGTTTTAAGTAAGTAATCAGGATCATATAATATGTTTTAAATAATAATTTTTTAATATTTATTCCCACAAGATAGGGTAGGAAAATAATGTCATGGGATTTTTTATCCATCTTAGAACTTGTATGTTGAAGTATACATGATACAAGTTTTAAGGTATTCTATATTAATCTTATAAAAATAATTAAATAATATTAATAAATTAAAAAAAAGAGAATACCATTACATTTCTTATTTTTAGCCTTTAAAAGGTTACATCTCTTATTAGCTTATATGTTATAGTTGTACGTACTCTTAATTATTGTTTGACAAGTTAATAAAAAAGAGCTAAATGTGTACAATGTTTTGTTATTGCTAATGGAAGTTTTCTCAAAGGGAAATTGAAAATTTGTTATTAAAAAGGGTTAAGTTTATTTTCCAATATAACGTTTGTGAAGATAAAGTAGCTTACATTAAGATTCTATTTTTATGGTATACTCTTCAATTAATAAATATATTTTTCGTAAGAACTCCATTATAAAAAATGTTCATAAGGAAAATAAAATAAAATAAAATTTACAAATTCCATATTTAACAGATTTTATAGAATATAAGGTAGTTTTAAGATGTAATAGGTAGGTTAGGGCTATAAACAAGTCAAGTTAAGATAATACAATGTTAAGCTCAAACTTGAGCTCGGCTCAAAATTTTCGAGCTTGAGTATAGTTAAGTATAGAATTTTGAGCTCAAGCTTGAACTCGAATTCAAAATAATACTCAATAAATTTGAGCTCGACTTGATTAAGTCATTTAAGTTCAACTTATTTAAAAAATAATTTTTTATTCTAATGATAATAATATTAATATTGAAACTTAACTTATATTAATATTCTAATCGAGTTCGATTAAGTTAGTTGAATCGAACATTATGAGATTCGAGCTCTATTTGATTAATTACTTGATTAGCTTAAACTCAAGTTTGACTTGATTGATCTCGAGTCAAACTCAAGTAGTTTAACTCATTTATACTTATAAGATAGATTTCGATTTCAAATGTTTGGGAATCTATAACTATATGATAAGATACGAGTACAGTCTCATATTAAAGAGCACTAAACTAAACTCAAGAGGGGGGAGGAGTAATATACAATTTTTTTTTAAATTTTCGATTAAATGCAATAATAAGAGTAATCAAAACAACGATAAAACAATAATAAGTATATAAATTAAAAAAATAAGAATAGAAAAATTCAAGTCCGGATATAATGTAGAATTCGGATCACTTCCTAATCTCCACGGACTCACAATGCCTCTAATTAAGGATTTCGGACCACTTTATTAATTTCTTAATTCAATGCTGCAAGATTTATATAAACTTACACAACCTCTTTTACACACAATTACCTCAAGTATAGTGCTTTTCTCTCAAGATTACAAATGTAAGAACTTTAAAGTATTACTCATTAGGTCTCTTTTTATTTGATTGCAAGTAAGTGTACAAAAGACACATGAGAAGTAATAATGTTAAAGAATGCAAGTAGAATACCATATTATAATTCCTTTTAGTCGAGTTATTAAGCATTTATATCAACTTATTGAATTTTTCTCTTTATCGCACATTAAATGTTCCAACGACTACTTGGATTGGACTTATGTGTATGCCAGTACCTTCCCTTTACTAGCAAGCCAATAATTAATTGCATTATTAGCATGAACATTGACAAGCGAACTAGCATACTGGCTCCTTAAGGCTAGTGAGCTTTTCTTTGTATTGTTCAGGGTTTTACACTGTCAGTCTGGTTTTTTCTTGAACTATCATGTTGATAGGTTAAATATCACATAAAAATACTTTTGACAATTAACAAATAAATACACTTTGCAATCTAACTTCAAAATAAGATTAAGTTTGTTATAGAGATAATTAATATACTTAATTATTAAGCAAATTAATTGACTTTATTCAATTATCTCAATATGGTTAAATAAAACTTAGTTTAATTATTCGCTTTTATTTTGTGTGCATTAAAATCAATTAATGAACCATTGGTACAATATATATCCTATCCTCTCGTATCTAGTCACTCCTTACTTAAAGATCCAACTGTGCTTTTTTAAAAATTAAGGGATTAATTCAACGAAAGTTAATCAAAATGCTAGCCGAAATCCTACAGGCTATGAACAGCTTAAATGTGATCGGACTTATCTCATTTTCTGTTAGGATGACCATGTAAAGTTCCTCTTGACTCAAATCGGGTCGGATATCTCGTAGTGAGTAACTTGCCTGCATCTGGGCAAATGGTTTCATCTTAGTTTATAATATGGCTTTATATGATTATATTTATTTGTGATTCATTTAACTGTTTGGATAAATTGTAAATATACTTCTATATATTTCTTTTATTTGCACTTTGTTTCCTTATATTTGAGATTAAGCATTTAGACTTAATTTTTTTTTTTTTAAAGTACTCTTGAGTACTAGCACTGTCACCACTTCGCCCTTCAATAAATAATAAAAAAGTTTATTTTTGTAACTTCTCACTATTTTATCCAAAAATAAAATAGAAACATATTGTTTAAAAATATGCCCTTTTTAAAAATATTTGAGGGTTTTAATATTCAATTTCACAAATAAAAGATCTAAATAGATATGAAAAAGAAAATAATATCAATAAAATGGTGAACTACTTCAATTTATACCTTAAAAATTTAGATGCTTACTTTTGCTGGATTTTTTTTTTATGGTAATACTAATAGTATAACATACTGTAATGCTGATGAATATAACCTGTTATAAGAGGTTATATTTTTATTGTTTAATATTATTTGTTAATTAATTTAATTTAATTTTTTATTCAATAAGACCTATTAACCTATTATTTAGGCAATATATTAAATAATTTTAATAAAATAAACTATATATATATATATATATATTAAATTTTAATAGATGAATGATTTAGATTGAACTGCGTTACTGTTCTACTTTTATCCAAATGGTGCACGCTTGGTCGGTTCCTTTAGTCATCAACGTTGATAAATCAAATTTAGCCAAGTAGTAACGTAAAAGCAGGAACGTCGTTATTTGTAAGGGCTAACGAGGTGATTCCAATGAATCCCACAATAATTTTTGCCTCCACCCGGTAAAATATAAGAAATGCATAGCATGGGCACGTGTATATATTTTTTATGACTATATTTGAGATGGAATATTTTAACTTAATCCATTTCATTAAAAGATTAGAATTAATACCACTAAAATACAAGGATTTTGGTCACATATATATATTTATATATTAATCAAGGTCTTATTTGGATTATCTTTTTTCTTTTTATCTTATCTTTGTTTGTTCTGTATTTAATTTATATTTGTTTGAAATCTGGTATTTAGAAATAATTATTTTAATTGACGTTTTTGTAAATACGAATAAAGTAAATTATGGATAAATTCGATTTTATTGGGATTTATTGAATAATTAATTTTGAAAAAGAGATATATATGGAATTATATTTTCATTTTTTTACGTCTTATTCTCGTCAAATAAAAGATCCAAATAAACACTAAAATGATACTAATAAAAGGGAAAAAGGATGAAGGAAACGGAGTCCAAAATAGTTTTATTTTAACATGGAATAATCCTGCATTACATTTGGATTACATTTTGAACTTTTATAGAGTTAGTTGCTTGATATAAACATCGTCTCGTGAACTCATAGTCCTACGCATGCTTCCGTGTACGTCGAATCGTTTGTATTTTTGGCCATCTCTGGACGCCAAATTGTTAAATAATCTATTTTGCTATTTTCCCATGATATCATGGTAAGAACCCACAGGTGTTCGTTGACTAATCGACAATCAATGCATTAAAGAGAATAACGAATTATCATGTGCAATGACGCATTGGTGCTTCTTTCGATAAAAATATTTTTCTTTCGGAAGATTGCAATATTTGTCTTGATGAGAGTTTTATAGTTATTAAATATTATATTCTCGAGAGATTGCAAATAGTAGTCGCTTACAGTGGTGGTGTTACTGAATTTGGATCGACCAGTGTGGTCAAATTCAGTTGGATCTAACCCTTATATAATATCCATCCAGTAGAATTGTGGTTTAACCCTTAATTTTATCTGATTTATTCTATTAACTTTTGATCCTTTTCCATGTTTGGTTCAATTATAAGAATCGAGTTTGATAAAACTATACTGTGGTGAGTGAAGATATAAGGCCATGGCAATACTAGCTACCAAAATCACTACCACTAATTATAACATCTCATGATTAATGGGGTTTTCATTATAATAAATTTTCAAAAATGATCCCACTTGTAAATAAGAAGGTAAGTAAGGAGACTGTTAGAGTCGTAAATGAATCGAGTTTTTTAAGGCTCAAACTTAAGTCGTTTAAAAATTATTGAGCTTAAGTCTAATCAAGTTTTTATTGAACTTGAAAAGTATAAGCTCGATATTAGACTCATTAAAAATTTTAAAGCTCGAATTCGGTTTATTTAGATAAAGAAACTTATGCTTATATGTCTTAACAAGCTTATAAATGAGCTCAAGCTTATATATCTAAACAAATTTATAAATAAGCTTAAGTTCGTATATCTAAATAAGTTTGAACTCGAACTTATTATAATAACTAAAAATAAAAATAATTACATTAATATAATATAAGCTACGAGTCTATTAACAAATTTAATTGTGATCTGGCTCGTTAATAATATCAATAACCTTACTTACAAGCTAACTTGTTAACAATATAAATAAATCTACTCATGAGTCGGTTCGTGAGCCTAAATTTAGAGCTCAAGCTCGATCTGTTTAATTAAATGAGCTTTATTTTGATCTCAAGTTTGACTTGTTTATTAATTGAGCTCGAATCGAGTTTAAAGCGAATCGAGTTCAACTAGCTTCTGAGCAGCTTTACTTATTTATGGCCCTAAAGATTGTATTAATTAGTATACTAGAGAGCAGATATATGAAAAATATATAATTTTCATTTGCTATGACCATTGTAATGAATAATTAACAAACTAAGCATGCGATATGTCAGGTATTAATTTAAGGTAAAAGACTGATGATATTGGTCCTAAGCGGATGGATTTTTCCGGATTGTTAGTGACATGACATGCACATGCAAATGCGTTAATTATGATTTAGAAACAACCCTTGGATTGTGCCGTTGATGTTGTTGGTTATTTGGACGTTACATCTCACATGTTGTGTGTTAAATTAGAATTTAGATACCTTTTTTCAGCTTAAGCTCTCATAGTAGTCAATATTACTGTATTTTACATTCATGACTCTATTGACCTGCTATATTAAGATATTGAAATTATGCAAACTCTTTCAGTGAAATGGGGCGAAAAGAGTATAATTCTTTTGGCACTTTCCACAAACTTGAAATTTGTTTAGAAATCTCATCGAGAACGACGGATTAACCACCGAATCAATTACGTCTTCTTAATTTTTAATATTTTTATAAGGTGATGGATTAAATTACATTGGAACGGTGATGTGTGAGTGCTGCATTATATATATCTTTTTATTAAGCTTTAATGGCGGAGCTGTAAGGGCTGCACTCCGCAGCCAGTAAAACGTATTCTTATGGGTTAAATTTCTTTGGAAGATGTTCTTTGTTTTACCCGTCAATAATCCTGGACGATATATTATAATTTTACAGTAGAACTTTTAAAGGTCCCGTTAATAAGAGTTTTTAGGGAAGAAAAAAAAAAAAAAAATCCCTTTCCCTTAGATATTGAACGTAATCTAGTGCTGATTTTGTGGTTTTCCCTTAGATTTTCTCCGAATTTTGACTAGGATCACTCTATTAAGAATTTTTTTTTTCTTTTTCCAACTATGACAATGAAATGGTTCGAATCTGAATTTATCCTGGTAAAAAACTAATAATAAAACCATTAAATTATAATATCCTTAGCTACTCCATTAAGATTAGTCTCCTGGTTTTTCCCTTTTAAGTATCACATTAACATTGTATCTTGTAATCTTTGGGTGGTTGCTCTTTAAAGTCTTTCTATCTGGTAGGTTAGAGTCTTTTAAGTTTTGTTAGTTATATTCTATATTATACTTCTCTATATGATTAGTTTTGTCTTAACTAATCATCCAGAGTCCTAAAAAAAGATTCAATAGGTATTATATATTATATGTTATATATAAATAATATATAAATATAATAAAATATCGATATGAATATTAATAAAAAGAATAGTTTTCAAATTAATTATTTCGCATGATTTACACACGATATATCAATGAAATTGATATTATTCTTATTCCAAAAGTACACCATCCTAAAGGTATATCTTAATACTTATAATCTTGCGAAATAGGTGAATCACTTTTTGATTCTATTATATACCTTTTCAAAAAGAGCCTTCATATTTGACGAAAGAGGGGGAAAAAAAAAAAGCTTTCATCCATGCTTGATTAATTCAACATAATTGACAAAGGCTCATGGAATCTTTCATTAACCATATGATAGAGCGGAGTAGTTTTCCTTAGGGATACTAAGACGGGATTTTCGGTGGAATGATCGGAAAATAAAGTAATAAGACAAAGAATCTACATCACCTTATTTATTTTTCTTAGTTGCTTATAGATTAGCTAAAATGATCCAAAGAGGCTTTTTGTTTCCTTGTGCAAAATAAACAAGGTCCTATTTTCAGTTTTTCATTTCTGAACCTGAATTTTGAAAAATAAGTCAAAGGAAGCACTGAAATGAAAAAGTTTAAATAAACTTAAATCTTTCCATTATTTTTTACTTTTTATTCCATTTTAAGATTGTAGGTGTGTATGTACTATTACAAGAATCGTGTGCGTACCGTATGTGAAGTTGTGCTATATATGACTAAAAAAATAACTTGAGCGACTCGAATAAGATGATCAGGAGAAAAGTATAGAGATGGAGAGTAAGTAATCCTAGTAAAGATCTAACACATATGGTGATAGGTGAAGAAGCACAATGACATTAACTTCCACAATTGATGAATAACTTGGTAAAGTTTTTTAGGTATTTAAGTGTTTGATCTTTGAGGCAAGATTCTAATAGAGTAATAGTGTTAATGTGGGTTTTTTTCTTGTTCAAATGAGGAAATGAATGAGATATTTATAGAAAATGATAGTTGATTCAATCTGTTGGATCATAATATTGATTATTGGTTAGGATCGAAACCTTTTATAAATAAATCTTAAGTAGACTCTTTTTGTAAATTTAAGCTCAAATAAAAAGCTTTATTATTCTTTAGTGTAAGTCAAAACAAGAACGGTTTGATTAGGTAAACCTGATCCAACGGGCCTAACTCTAAGTTTGCTATGCTAAATCTCTTTTGATAATCCTGAAAATATATATAGCGTGGACTTTCTAAACCCTGTTACCATAGCCCAAATAATCAAATTCATTTCGATCATAATATTGAATTTGACCTTTTACATTTTGCGCCTGGATCGAAGTTTTTCGGATGGAGTCGAAGGGGTTTGGGTATCGAATGAGTATTTTAGATGACTCAGGTGCATGCATTATTGAGTAGCCACATTGCTATCAAATTAATTTAAAAATTGTCTTAGTGCGTGAGTTTGCAATACCTCTTAATCATGTATCATGCTACAATTGGATTAGGTTGTGTGTTATCCTCAAAGCATCACCCCTAAAGAAATCTTCTATAAGCTATCTCTTCTCGATCCATATAAGTTATTGGTTCTATTGAGTTGAATTTATACACTAAGTTCACATTAACAATCTCGTTTGGTCGACTCCATGTATTAATATTGCCTTAATTTCTTCTCATATAAGAACATTTTTTTTTGTAAAGTCTTTATATATCATGTAAAAGTTTTGTATTAACCAAATTTTATTTGTTGCGTTACAATTATTAAATACAACGGTCTCGCTAGCCAGTTAGTTGGCAGGGGTCAAGAGGAGCCTGATCTGATAAAGGGTTCTCAATCCGATTCGAGTACCCGTTTATGCTTCAAATAGAACCCTTTCTTGATTTGAGATATTGATAAGGTGAATATCCAGTCTATTCAATGCTAGACATAATGAGTATAAGAATCTCAAAAAATTCTCTTTTCGCCCTATGAACTTTAAGGTGTATAAAGTTTCATATTTGGTTTTTTTAGGCAGGCGAAATGATAGAGACTTCATTTAACTTACATTGACTCGGCAAGAACCAGACCTACGTCAAGATAACCCTTCTTTGAAACACTTTGGTAGTGCTCCGGAATCGAAATAAAAATAATGAATCAGAGCACATGGAGCCATCTCTTTATTTTATTAGCAAAAAAAAAGACGGCAGACTAGCTGATATTTCTATCAACTAATGAAAAAGCCCAATGCAATAAAAAAAGGCATGCAAGGTTTCCAAGATAGCGCTTTAAAAGTTAAATGAATTTTTAAATCTCTATTTCACTATCATTTCTTTACTAAATCCATCGTCTCGCAACATGTGTCAATATCTTATGTGCAACTGTTCTCTTGGTCATCACTTATCTCCAACAAAAATCGTACGGGACCAAATCCTTTTACAACAAAACCGTAATAATTATGTAATGCATAGAGAATGAAGCATCGATGATAGGTATCTCATATTACATTAGCCTTAATAAATAACCACGTTATGCCTTGTGTTCATCTCGATATTTCTTTGTGTCTGCGCAATTATGCACGCACAGTAGTGTATTGGTAAGCCATCAATTTTGTAAACATACATATTTAATTTTTGACATGTTGGGCCCTGCTTGAATATTCGATTAGCACGTAAAATTGGGGTTCCAAGCCCATATATGTTGATGAAACTTAGGCCAGCTGAAAATCTTGGTGCCCAACTCAGTTTCAGACAATAATGATTTCCACGACACAAGCAAATTGTAGCCTCTTACATTTGGACATACCACCTTAGCTGGTAAGAGATAAAATAAGGATATTATTATTTATTATTACATATATATGCTAATTCACTTGCTGTCATTGAAACCTCGACAGGTGTCCATCTGCTTTTGATTTTTTACTGATATACTACAACCACATTTCATAATATTGCCCTTTTCCTATATCCCCAAAGCATTTAACCCCATGTCTTGTAAAACGAAGGCGAAGTGGTCGTAACAGTAAGAAATTGCCCAAAAACTTCTTCTCTTTTCCAGCTAAGGTGAGTGAATCGAGCATTTTGATATATATATATATATATATATATATATTTTAATTCATTCCATCGCTTACAGATTCTCGTTCTGACCGTAACTGAATCGGAGTCCGGAGCTGCCTAAGACGATGAGGTTTGGAGCCTAATAGATCATTGGAGCAAGTTAGGACTTGAAGAAGAAGAGCTAGCATTTGCTTGAAGACTGGAGAGAGTTTAATAAAGGAAGGCAGCGGTCACTTGATTTTCATTTTTACGTCATCTTGGAGCAGCGACGCCTAATCAGAGCTTGAAGAAAATAGCGGAGCTACCATTAAAGTTGCTGAAGGAATCACAGAAAGCATTGAAGATCCAAACTGCATATTAAATAAAACCGAAGCCTTGAAGAACGATTCTAAATAAGATATTTCAATGTATGAGAATGCTCCCTGCTGAAGAAGAAGAAGAAGAAGAAGCAATGATATTTCAATGCTTCTAAATATGCCATAAGACAAATCGAATCGAATTGAATCTTTATGAATAAAACCTTGATTGAAGAGCTATCGATCAGCTGAGTTTAGATGCAAACATATCCTCCAGTCACGCGTATCGATTCTTGAATTCTTACAAGCCTCTGTACGTACAAACCAAATAGATCACACCCCATTCACTGTGAAAAGAAAGATACTCTGGAGTCCCTATTTTGATTGCAAAAACCGCATAAAGGATTAACCCCAATTTTCCTACAAAGCAAATTGTGATCGGTGGTCGTCAAGGGATTAGTACATAAAGCACCAGAAATGATATTTGTGCTTCGGCATACAATCTAAACGCCAAATTTTGCTTTCCACACCTTTTGATTAATACCACGAGAAGTAGATGTAGAACCATGTCTATCAATGATTCCATGATAGGCTGGTAGGTAGCTGCTCTTAACCAAATGTACTCTGTCCTTTCACTAGGCCATACTCTCTGAATCTTTTAGTAGATGACTTGAGCACAGGGATCTTGTCTTACTAATTGCTAGGACTTCTGTTTCCGACAACAATGGGTCTACATTAAAACTTCATACTCCTTGTCCTTGATATCCTGGTATTGAAGGGATCTAAGAATCGCTCCAAAGTTGAATATTCTCTCACCATCTCCCACTTGCCAAAGCAAACCTTGGGCAACATAGCCTCTTTCCTTAACTGAATGTTTCGCCATTCCAAAGATGCTTCACCCCTTCTTTTAACAGCTTGAGCCATAGGGCATGTGGGTTTTGCAAAATTTTCCATGCCAGCATATCAGGGATAAACTAAATGAATGATTGAAGTCTCTAAAGCCAAGTTCTCACTCATCTTTGGCTTTTGATAACACTTTCCAGGTTTTTCAATTAATTTTTATTTCCTGTCTGTCGATTCTCCCCACCAGATATTTGAAATTAATTTGTTTGCTTTTATACTCCATTTTTGTGAAACTAAAAAACACTCATTGAATAGGTAGGTATTGCATAAGCTATGGCTTTAATCATGATTTCCTTACCCACCAGAAGATTTCTTTTCAATCCTTCTGCAAAATTTTTTCTTTTACAGAAGCTGACAAGTGGTATATAGACCTATCGCAATTTGTCGGGAGTCTTGGATATTAGATGCTTTCTCAGGTTACAATGTGGGTTAATATGAAATGTATCACATTAGTCCTTGTTAATCTCTTCCATGACAGACTTACTAAAGAAAAGCAAAGACTTTTGGAGATTCATCATCTGACCTGACCTAATGCAGCACAATGCTCATCCTCAAGAATATATTTCAATATTTGAAGATTGTGTTCCTGAGCCTCTAAGAAAAAAAAAGAAATAATCATCAAGCAAAAATAGCTGGATAAGGACAAGACTCCAATGCTTTATATGATCCCTTGCAACGATCCTAAGCTAATAGCTTTTATTGGAAAACTAGTCCAGTCGCAATTTGCAAAACATGCTACTTCAAATGTGTTTTGTATCAATATGCTAAATTTGAAAACCCAGATATTCTAGTGGCATTTGTAGGGAGATTAGCTTCTATATCTATCGATGGAGTTCCCATTTGTATTCTAGCTAATCATATATGGAAGAATATTGAATATGTACCATAATCTGCACAAAGAAATGCTACTCACACTAGGGAGCCTTCCTTGCATTTCAGCAAAGTATGAACACCTTAGCCACTAGGCAGTTTATGTCTAAATACCAGACAGGACAGCACAAATTGAAGTGCTTCGTGAGGGCATATTTCACCATAAAAATGCCGGCTCTCATCTGCCAGAATTGAATGGAACATCCATCATCCTTTTTGGTCCACCGCACAGATGGTCCATTTTAATTCTTACAATAAATGAAGGTTGATGCATACTTCTGTCTCATTCAGATTTAGGGTCTCAACAGCCAACTGTTGATTTCAATGGCCTGGGGACACTAAAATTAAGGATGGATACGATATTAACACTCAAATTTTGATGATTTTCAAAATTAAGTAGTAACTTTTTCTGCAGCATATTATTGTCACATAATCAGTGGATACATATATTAAATTTTTTTACAGAAAATAGAACTTATTTAATGGCCCAGACAATGTTATATAAACAATATGCTCTGTGTATGCGAATTTTTGTATATTTACTCCTACGTGGCAATATATAATTGATTTGAAGGGGTATATATGAGATATGATTTGAGCAAAACTTTATCCTTGCTATATTACACGATCTGTTATTTAATGTTAGGATAATGTGACAGAAGCTTATTGGCGATGGGTCTAGTAGTTATACATGGACCTCACTGCAACTAAAGTAGCGATAGATCAAAAGAGCTTTTGGGTGTGACATTTGACTTTTGATGAGTGAGGAATCACATCACAAAATTTCACTTGAAGTACAAAGCTTCATAACTTTCAATCACACAACACAAAGTTGAACCTATCCCAGAAAGTTCATGAAACTAAGCAGTTGATAAATTCAATCACTTTCTTGGGAAGGAAATAAAGTATGTGGACCCAAATGGATTATATGAGCTTGATTTTGACCAGCAAAATATACGGTTTGGCCTGTGGCTAGCTCAATAAATGCCGTGTCTCTGTCCCTGTCTTTCCTCTCCTTATTTATGCATCTATTAGTCAAACAAAGGCAGCTTTGGGTTGTCTGTTATATCTCAACTTCTCTACCTTCCTCCAATTTACTGCAAAAGATGGAGTGTTAAGTTCACACATACATGGCAATAGGATTGGCAATCGAAAGTAGTGGCAACGGTTATTATAATGGCAAGATAACCCCATTCGTCATCCTGTCCTGTATGGTGGTTGCCACTGGAGGCATCGTATTTGGATACGACATTGGAATCTCAGGTCTTTAGTCCCAATATTTTTCCTGTTATATATTTTGCACAAAGCATGATACCCACAAGTCACATAGTTATTATGGCTATAGCTAGAATACTATTTGTTTGCTTTGAGATTTAGCTTTACAACCAGTTTTAGCTGTACGACTAGTTGATCTAAATGTTTGAACTTATACATGCATAGTGGAGTTTATATTTGTTACTTAACACTATGTACGTTGAATAAAACAAATCTCTATATATACAGTAGGCATTGTTTATGTCTTCTACATTTGCCTACAAAGACAGTAAAAACATTTGAGAAGAAAATATATTTGTTACTAAATGTAGTAGGGTAATCAGTAGCTAATTGCAGAAGTTTGCTTGCTTGAACGTGCAACTTTGCTCTGTTGGCAAAAAAAAAAAAGAAGAAGAAGAAGAACATGCAACTTGCTCTTATAATGTGACAGTCCACTTAACAAACTTCTCTGTTATTATTGTCCTATAAAGTTGTCCTAAACAAACTTGATCATGGTAAAGGTGGAGTGACCTCCATGGAACCATTCCTAAAAGAATTCTTTCCGGATGTTTACACCAAGATGGAGGAAGATACAAATACCGGCAATTACTGCAAGTTTGACAGCCAATTATTGACACTTTTCACGTCATCTTTGTACATAGCCGGCCTAATTGCTTCTTTATTTGCATCAATGGTTACTCGAGCCTTTGGACGGAGGCCATCTATAATTGCTGGAGGGACTGCATTCCTTGCAGGATCAGCCCTTGGTGGTGCAGCTTCTAACGTCTACATGCTCATATTTGGCCACATTCTGTTGGGAGTTGGAGTTGGTTTTGCCAATCGGGTAAGCGTATGATTCATGATACTGCATGCCCTCCATCATATCAAGGAGCCTTCAATGCTCTCTGTTGCAAAAAGAAATAATGTTTTTTATTATCACATATTAGTTGGTACTCATCTATTGATCACAATCAGCGAGATTTCATAAGACTTCTTTCCAAGAAGATGATAGATATAACTGATTGCACATGTTTCTGAGTCTATTTGTTTGACTGTTAGTAATAATCTTTTGCCTGCACCTAGTAAAAGGAAATCACATATGGATTCCATTATCCCATATGTGAAATAATAAGTTGAAAATATACCTGTCTATATAGAACCTGTCTTATCTACTTTTTTCCCACCGACCTTGTCCAAGTAGGGTGGTGAAAATCTGCTGTATATGGCAATGTATGATCTTTCATTGCCAACATGGGTGGAATCTTATCAAAGTAGGCTTTGTTAAGCACACAAAGCCTACATTATAGGTTGATTTTAGCAAGTTCTAACATAAGGGCGATGGG
This sequence comes from Lumnitzera littorea, assembly GCA_024138015.1. NCBI lineage: Eukaryota > Viridiplantae > Streptophyta > Magnoliopsida > Myrtales > Combretaceae > Lumnitzera > Lumnitzera littorea. The sequence continues at coordinate 1,090,238 of JAMXBB010000002.1, read as the reverse complement.
AGACCTAATAATATGTTGTAAAATGAACAACTAAAAGCGGAACACAAATAATCACCAAAAACTAATTATATTTGCGTATGAATTTGCAGTCAGTGCCACTGTATATATCTGAAATGGCACCACCACAACACCGAGGAGCACTTAACATTGGTTTTCATCTATCTCTAGGCATAGGGGTTCTATTTGCAAACCTAATCAACTACGGAAGTGAAAAAATTAAGGGAGGTTGGGGCTGGAGAATCTCCCTAGCTATGGCAGCATCCCCTGCTGCAATCCTAACAGTTGGATCACTTTTCCTTCCTGAGACTCCAAACAGCCTAATCCAGCGCAAAAATGATCATGGAAAGGCAAAATTGATGCTGCAATGCATACGGGGAACAAGTGATGTCCAGGCGGAGATTGATGATCTGATTGAAGCAAGTTCACTCTCAAAATCCATCGACCATCATCCATTTCGAAAACTATTCCAAAGAAAATACAGACCTCAACTTGTTATGTCAATTGCCATACCATTTTTTCAACAAGTGACAGGAATCAATGTAATTGCCTTCTATGCACCAGTGCTTTTTAGAACCATTGGTCAAGGTGAAAGTGCTTCTCTTTTATCAGCAGTTGTGACGGGTGAGAAATAGATAGGTGCACTTTTGTAGATGCAACTGTTATGAATATTTCAACACACAGGATATTTAGGCCTACAAATGGAGAAAAGGATCAACATGGAGGTGTTGTTCTCCCATGTCAAAAAGTACGATAGAAGTTGCATATGTTTTTACATACACTTGAACCTGCCTTATTTTCTTTTTCCTGCGACAGGTCTTGTAGGTTCAAGTACAACATTTGTATCACTGCTCATAGTAGACAAATTTGGTCGTCGAAAACTATTTATGGTTGGTGGTGTCCAAATGTTAGTCTCACAAGCAGTTGTTGGGGCAATAGTGGCTGCAAAGCTTGGAGAACGTGGTGGAGTATCACCAGGATATGCTTATAAAGTGCTAATTTTTGTGTGCACATATGTTTCGGGATTTTGCTTGTCATGGGAACCTCTTGGATGGTTATTTCCAAGTGAAATATTCCCACTTGTGATTCAATCAGCTGCACAAAGTATTACAGTTGCGGTCGGGCTTCTCTTCACTTTCGTTGTTGCTCAAACATTTTTGTCAATGTTGTGCCACTTCAAGGCTGGTTTATTCTTCTTTTTTGGTGGATGGGTGGGAATTATGACAGGCTTTTGTGTATTGGCTGCTGCCAGAGACCAAGAATGTTCCGATCGAGCAAATGGAGAAAATCTGGAAAGAACATTGGTTCTGGAAAAGAATTGTAGGGGAAGAGGATCAAAAGAGTAAAATTCAGTCTTGATCCTAACTTCAAAAGGGGGTGATGATTTTGCTTATATCTCTGTGGTTACTTTATTGTTTAAGGATCAATTTGAAATATATTTTTAGGCTCGTTAAGAGCCCGACAAAGGCTTGATTTTAGTGAGATTCCTACCATCTTTGTGGAAGGCCACAATTAATAAGAGAAACCCAATTTCTTTAGAACTCTAGATTTCTGAAAAATGGGACTGCCTTTCCTTTCTTTCTTTCTTCAATAAAATGACAGATTACACATGGTTTCTTCCCTCAACACCAGCTCCTAATTTTCCTCTTATTAAGTAACTGCTCCAACAGCTACCACAAACATAATTGAGTCATATTCAAAATACAAAACATTCAAATACATAGTCTGTTCACTTCCCTATAATGGCAATTTCATTACCCTCATTCCCTATAAAATAGCTATTACGGTGTTCAGTTACGTTTTAGGCCCATAATAGCAACTACACAAGGAATCCCCATTACAAGAAACATTGAATAACTATATTCGGACTTATGAATAACTACTCATGCTAGAATTGATTTTTTCTCCCAAAGTACCTCAATAAAATGAACAAATGGCAATTAATAGCAATTCATAACTTATTACAACTCTCTTAGTAATAATTATTACATTACATCCTTATTCCATTTAATGAAGTGAATGATTGATACTATTATTTTATACATATATATAATAATATGACAACTATGCACACAATGCATCGAAGTATACACTCGCACGCAAGCATCTAAGACAGACACGGAGCACGCTACTGCCAAACATCACTCTTACTGCTATATAGCTTCTTGCGTTTGTAGACAACATTAGTATCCCTTTATTTCCTCTCAATAATTATGTAGCAATCCTTAGTTATGGGATGATCATTTTGAATTCATGAGCTCTTTTGAAGATATCCCACTAACCTTTTAATGAATTGTCTAGCATACATTATATAGCAGAGCCACGAAAATAATTATATCCAGTGACCAAAACTTAAATTCTTACATATAAGTTAAATACTTCTAAATTCTAGGTTGAACGAATGTCTCTATAAGCAACATGAATGACTAACTTTTTGGGGGAAAAACAAAAAACAAAAAAACAAAGAAAGAAAGAAAAGAGAACATGTTGGACAATTGTCAATGTAATTTAAAATTAGTTCTTCCCCTTTTGGAAATTGTAGTTAGCTGCTTTGAAAGACAAATATTTGTCCAAAATAAAAGAGTTAAATATATAAAATTTGAAAAATACTTTTGAGAATTTGTTCAATGAAACTATAATTGGGAAACCACTATCATGTTTTGCTAACAAAATGTGAATTTAGTGAAAAAAAGTTGATCCACAACAAATTAAGGCACCGAGCATTCAGGATTTGATTCTGCGTTCAATGTCCATATGCTGAACTTGTTTGCATATGGCTTAGCTCATTAAATGCTGAAGTCTCCTATCACTTTCATCCTTACTATTATTTTCCAAGATGCTTTTGATATGTTTATCAGGAATTTTCAACACCAATCACCTTTTGGTGATATCACTCTTCTACTACCATTAGTCAAGAAAGCCTGCTTATCTCGTTTTGTCCTTCACGTCTTCGAACCACAACTCTGTATTGTATCTCCATCAGGTTGCTGCCACTGAGATTGAAGAAACTAGAAGGCACTAACTGACCCTATACATGGCAGTAGGATTGGTAATTGGAAGCGATGGTGCCTGTCACTATAATGGCAAGGTGACCCTGTTTGTCATGTTATCCTGCATGGTGGCTGCCACTGGAGGCATGATTTTCGGATACGACATTGGAATTTCAGGTGTCTTGTCAACTCCACTTTCCCAAACCTTATCATGTTATGTAATTTGTCACACGATGTTCCTTTGATGTCATTTTTTATTTCTAAGCCAGTTGTTACTTTTGTTGGAATTAACTTTATAGCCAACTGTATTTATAACTTAAACACTCCCTCTCACTTATGGCCGAATTTCTCACTAAAGTTTATCAAGTGGATGATTTAATTAAAAAAGGTTTAAATGATGGTATAAGATCCTCAATCTCCTAACTCTAATAACATGTCAAATTTAGCTTTACAACTAGCTAATTAATCTAATATTAATTAAAGGTATGCAACAATGAACATCGCTTTAGGTAGAAAAACTATTAAATGCCTCCTAGATAAATTTTCTTTCTTTTTTTTCTTCCCAGGAAGATACTAGAGAAACTTTGCCTGCTTGAACATTTGTCTTTTCTTAGTTTGTATTACTTTCTATGCATGAATCCCCCTGTTCTTGTCCTATAAATCCGTCTTTAATAAGTACATAACATTGTTAAGGTGGTGTGACTTCCATGGAACCATTTCTGAAGAAATTCTTTCCAGATGTCTATACCAAGATGAAGGAAGAAACCAAGATCAGCAATTACTGCAAATTTGACAGCCAATTACTGACCCTCTTCACATCCTCCTTGTATATAGCTGGCCTAGTTGCTTCTTTCTTTGCTTCATTGGTCACTCGAGCTTTTGGACGGAAGCCATCAATAATAGCTGGAGGGACTGCATTCCTTGCAGGATCAGCCCTAGGAGGAGCGGCTTCCAATGTCTACATGCTCATATTTGGCCGAGTACTATTGGGGATCGGGGTTGGTTTTGCCAATCAGGTGCATAAGCATAACTAACAATACTCCATGCTTCTGATTTAAGGCTATCGTTTTACTGAAAAGTCAATCTTAGTTCATATCCAACTGAATAAGCCAAAAATCTGAGAGGGAACCCTGATCCAGTACATTCAACCGTATTTTTTATTATTTATTTATTTTTTTTGCAGTCAGTTCCACTATATATATCTGAAATGGCACCACCACAACATCGAGGAGCATTCAACATTGGCTTTCAATTATGTGTAGGCATAGGGGTTCTATCTGCAAATTTGATCAACTATGGAACTGAAAAGATCAAAGGAGGTTGGGGCTGGAGAGTCTCCCTGGCCATGGCAGCAGTCCCTGCTACAATTCTAACAGCTGGATCCCTTTTCCTTCCTGAAACACCCAATAGTCTACTGCAGCGCAGCAGCAATCATCAGAAGGCTGAACTGATGCTACAACGTATACGTGGAACGGGCAACGTTCAGGAAGAGCTACATGATCTAATTGAAGCTAGCGCTATCTCGAAAAGTATTGATAGTCCATTCCATAAAATATTAAAAAGGAAATACAGGCCTCAACTTGTTATGTCAATTGCTATACCTTTCTTTCAACAAGTGACAGGAATCAATGTCATTTCATTTTATGCACCTGTGCTTTTCAGAACCATTGGTCTAGGTGAAAGTGCTTCTCTTCTATCAGCAGTTGTGACAGGCCTTGTAGGTACTGCATCAACATTTGTGTCGATGCTCGTAGCAGACAAGCTCGGTCGGCGGAAACTATTTATGACTGGTGGTATCCAAATGTTAGCCTCACAAGCAGTTGTTGGGGGGATAATGGCAGCTAAGCTAGGAGACCATGGTGGATTATCTAAAGGTTATGCTGATTCAGTGTTAGTGTTAATATGCGTATATGTTTCGGGATTCGCTTGGTCATGGGGACCTCTTGGATGGTTAGTTCCAAGCGAAATATTCCAGCTAGAGATCCGGTCGGCTGCACAAAGCATTACAGTTGCGGTGGGGTTTCTCTTCACTTTCTTAGTTGCTCAAACATTCTTGTCAATGTTATGCCACTTGAAGGCTGGTACATTCTATTTTTTTGGGGGTTGGGTGGCATTCATGAGCATGTTTGTGTATTGGCTATTGCCTGAGACCAAGGGCATCCCAATTGAGCAAATGGAGAGAGTCTGGCGAGAGCATTGGTTTTGGAAGAGAATTGTGGGTGATGTGGATGAGAATCAGAAGGACAAAACTCATGCCACGTTTGGGTAGGTGTAGTGCATGATGATGATAATAGGAGGAAAATATGGCGTTTGATATTTATATTATTAAAAGTAGAAAATATTTACCCACGTTTTTTTTTTAAATTACCACTTAATTTTCTAATTAAAATTTTATAAAAAAAAAGAAAAAGAAACACCAATGTTAATAAGAATAAAATTGGCATATAACATTATTTAAGTCAAACAAGTTTCAAGTAATCGCCTTTTCTCTCAAATCGAAAATTCATCCTCCACTTCTGATTATATCTCTCCCTCAAACTGCAAATTCATCCTCCATCCTCACACGTAAAGAGCAGGATTTGAATTCATGTAAATCCATTTCCATTATCGTAATATTAATTGATTATTTATCTATATTATTAAAATAGATCTAGGCTTAAGTAACCGTCTTTTGATAATTTACTATTTAAGCCTCAAATATAATATTATATAACTAAAAAACCAATATTAAAATTATTTTACAAAATTATAGACAATAAATAAATTTGACAATTTACTAAATTCTTCTCTTTCCATAACATCAAATTTTTCTTTTTCCATTAATTTCTTTCTCTATTTACTTTCCACTACCTTCTTTTTCTTTCTCTTCACTAATCTCACAATTTACTTTTCACTACCTCTCTCTTTCCTTCCAGCACTTACGCATCTTCCTATAAGTTAGAAATCTCTCACTTTGCGTCAGTTGGTTAGTTTTATTAGGTTTCATAATGAGGTCATCTAAGAATATCAACGTCTTATTTGAAAAATTAACCTTTTATTCTTAACATATTCTAATATATATAAATGATTTTTATTAACTTTATTATTTTTTTAGTTACTCTTAACATTTATCAGCTGTTGATTCATAATAATCAATTTAATAATATTATATATATTATCTTATCATAACATTAAATTATTTTAATTTCATAATACTAATAGAGATATATTTGTAATTTCTCTTTACTCTAATTTTAAATTAAAATATTATAATTATTTTACAACCATAATATGGATGCGTTATTTACTAATATCGTACTAATATCCATGGAGAACACCATCAAATGCTCTACCAATTTTTCCTTTATACATGTCGCTTTCTATTGATATGATGTATATATAATGAATGCTCGATTCATAGTATATATATTTTTTTCCCACAATTGTAAGTATGTCTACTTAATTTAAATAAAGAGCAAAAAAATGGATGGAAGTTATAAAAAAAAGTGACAGCATTTCCAACTTGGAATCCATTTGAGATGAAATAAGATGAAAATTCAAAAAATGACTCGAATAAGGATTGCTTTAATACCATCTTCAATTTTTTTTTTTCTTTTTAACTTTTTAATACCAATCAAATACAACATAAAAATAAAAATATAGTTATTTCTTTCCATTCACATCTTATACTCCCAAATATAAAAATAAAAATTATAACACTTTCAATTTTTATCGATTTTTATCTCTCTTTTTAAAAAGAAAAAAGATAAACTACTTATTATTGTAACAACACTTTCGATCGAGAGTACCAAAAGTAAAATCATACCATCCTAATATGAAAAACATACAATCATATTTATTTATTTATCTTTACCAAATACAATCTTATTTATCTTATATATTTATCTATGTATTGCTCCTCCTTTCATCTCTCTCCCTTTTTTTCCATTTCTTTTTCGTGGAACTCTCATGTGTCAGGTTTTGTGCTGAGTTGAGAAAGAAATGTATTTGGCCTGGTATGGGGGTAGTTCTTCCAACTTCCATGTGTTTGTCCTTTTGCTTAGGATTGATTTTGTCAACGTTTTAAATGATAGAGCAAAGACGGCACCGTTTTGTCTTTTAAAGGAGCGAATGTTGGAAACGGCACTTATTTTTAACCATGATGAGACACAGAAGAACAGGAACACAGATTCCGTTCCACATGTAAAAATAGTAAACCGTTAACGAAAGCAACAGCCCCCAATTAAAAAACGAAGTAGATATAGTTTGTCGATTCCTAAACTCCGACTGAATACATACATATATTTATGGTATGAAAAAAGTTGATTTTTTTTTTAGAATTGGGAGAAAATTAATTGTACAATTTCCAAATATCATATAGTCAAATTTTAATTATTATACTAATAATTAAAATTTATTTTGCTTTCACGGCCAAAAAAATCACCACTAAATTTACATACATATGGTTAAAAAAAATTTATACATAATAAATGTACCAATGAACCTATTATTTACTGTCACAGTTTTATCAAAAGCAAATTACAAAACTGCAAGTATAATAGTATCGCCCTAATGATCTTTATAAGTAAGAATCAATTTATATAATTATGGAACAAAATAAATAGAATAACCCTTTATTTTTTTAATAATATGTAAGTATATCGTAGCAAATACTTCATAATTGCCATCACTCAAATCTACAACATAATATATTTAAGATGTTATTGGAAGTCAATTAATCAAATTCGTTTGGTAAAAGAATTGCAATTTGGCAGCCGGAAAAAAAAAAAAATTAAATGCTCTGGAAATCTTTTTGATAATTGACATTGCTATATTTAAGTATAGTAAGAATAAGTGAGAAGATACAGTAAGATATTATCTAAGAAAGAAAATCGAGAAAAAATTAGAGAGAGAGAAAAATTATTAATAATAATAACAATATTATTATTATTATAATGTGACTGAAGGGGATGGAGAGAATTAAGTGGAAGGTTTATAAAAATACATAAAGACCCTTATAATGAAAAGATATCTTGAAAATTTAAGGATTATTTAGTAATTTAACAACTTAAAAAACTATATAATTAGCTTTTTATTTATAGTCATTTCTTTTCATTGCATTACCTCATAAATAAGAATTTCCCTCCCATTTTATTTTCTTTCCATTAATTTTCCCTTATTTTCCAATGTTCAATCTAATTCAATTTAAACCTTTCATATAAAAACTGATTTGAATTACTCATTTGATCCTAATTAATAGTAATCTTGATTTAACCAATTGATTCGATCGGATTAACCTAATTCTTATAAAATCCATCAATATACCAAGTTAAAATATATTATTTTTTCTTTTATTTTCTATAAAATATATCGTTTTGCTAAAAAAATAAAATTTGATCAAAGAAAAACAAGAAAAAATATTATAAGGAATTTCTTAATTTTTAATTCTCAAGAATGTAACTAATTTTTATTATTTTATATATAAATATAAATTATAATATAGTATTTTTATTAATTTTAGTTTGATCCCAATTGATCATCTCAACACTTATCCTCCGTATATTCTCAGACTTTCGATTTGAATTTGGTAATATTATTATTTTTCTTTAATTTTCAATATTTTTTTTTTCAGTCCAGTCAAAGTGTAAGCAATTTAACTAAGAGATAAAAGTTTTTTTAATGACGAAGGAAAAAGAATAGGAACAAAGTTTCTAATCCTATGTGCTTGCCCACTTCGTTCAAAACATAGAATTCAAATGACAAAAACAGAAATGGACTTTTAATAACGTTAGTTTACAACCGCGTACAAGTCAAACCTGATCATCATATGTCAGACTGCCCACGTCTATGTCAGTGCATGTTCACGTGTCTAGAAACAATTGGATCAAGTTTAGACCGCCGAATAAAATAACAAAATCCCACTAAAATCGAACACGAGGCAACCCTCAACTCTTTCTCTCTCTCTCTTTTTTTTTTTCTAATTTCTCTCTCATAAGTCTGCCAGTGATATATCATAGCCGACTTTCACTTTCCTTCTTTCTTTAAGGCCAGGGGTATCGATTGAAAAGAAAAGGAAAGGACTAGAAACTGTTTCCTTTTCTATTTCACTCGTAGATAAAGTTTTAATCTTTCAGACCACCCAACGGCCAACAAAACCCAAGTTAAATTCAGAGGAATAGAGGAAGCTCCTTTTTATCTCCTTCCTTTTTGACCGTAGATTTTGCATTCAATCAACCCTCCCTTACACACTGAGCGTAAGTTTCTTCGATTCTCTCTCTCTCTCTTTTTTCCCTATTGATCGTATTTTTCTTTTCTTCATTTGTAGTTTTAGGTTTTGCTATCACGTCTATACTGTTGATAGTTAATATCCGGAATTATGTGTTGATATATATATGTATATTGATGTTGGAAATGTTATCTTTTGACTTACATGTTAGTCTTTTTTTTATATATCTTTTAATTTTTTTTTTCTTGAACTGGTGGAATTGTTATTTGTATGGAATACGAGGGAAGTGGAGGTGTAATGGAATGGACAGGTCTCAAGACCTGACCTTTTGTTTCGCTGTTGGTGTTAGCATCTGGAATTTATATGAAATGGCTCGTTTTTTTTTTTAAATATATATATTGTAATAGTTGGATTTCGCTGAATTGGGTGATTAGCTCAGGAATTAGGAATTGAATCTTAGGATAATTAAGAATTTATTTGGACATTTGAAAGTATTCCTGCCATTTAAATTTTAAGCAATGGTGGGAACAGATGCCAAACTTGGGTAGTTTCCTTTCCTAGCCAAAAATCCTATCGACTTCGTTTTAGATGATTTACTTTAGTACATATCGTAGCAGAAGAATTGGAGAAATTGCTTTTAGCATTTTCCATACGAAAATTTGAAAATCAAGATGGACTTCCTAAATCAAGACAGTGAAAATTAAACTCTTCTTCTTCTTTCTTTCTTTCCCTTTTTTTTCCCCTTCTTTTTTCCTAAAATTGCTATATAGATGACTAATTACTTCTGAGTATGTTCATGGAGCTGAAGTTCTTGTATTGTATTTTCTACATTGAATGAACAGAATGGCTTCTAGTTTATATAAATTATCTATCTATGGAGCTGATCCCACCAACTGTTATAAGGTCGAATGGAGCTACCATAGTAGTTCTTTTTCCTCTTACTTGCATCAAGTTCTGAGTTTGTGTTTTCCTTTTTTCAATTGTTTTAGTTTCTCTTGTGCATGTGCCCAAGCTGTCTGATTAGGAATAGGAAGAACAATGCCTGTGTGCTTTCATCCATCATGCTCTTGCAAGATTCTATTTTAGTGCTTCTCAGACATTTTTATCAGTTTGTTACTTATTTGAAATTTTTAGCTTTAGGTTTGGTCCTTGTTATCCACCTATGACTCAGTGGCAAGAAAAGGCAAGCAGCTTCTTCTCTTCTTCTGGTAAGAGATAATTTCATCTACAGATAACTTACAGCACTTAGATACAATGATTTATTCTGACTTTTGAGTCATTGTAGGGGTAAAGCTGAGAGAAGCAGGGCAAACGGCTGGAACTTTTGTGGGTGGGGCAGCAAAGGATGCAAAGGGAAATGTTACTGAGGTGGCAGGACGAGTTGGTTCAGTGTTCAAGAGTCGGTGGGCAATTCTGCAGCAGCCATCAACGAGACGTGCTGTGCAAGAACGTCTCATTGAGGCTGCTGCATCAACTGGATCATTTTTGAGGAAGGGTATCTCTGAGACAAAAGATAAAGTAGTTCTAGGCAAGTCAAAGGTTGAAGAGGTATTAAGCTTTGAAATTATTTCCATTGATCATTCTGAATTATCTTGTTATCAGGTCATGCTTTTCAGAGTTTTTCTTTTTGGGATATGGTTTAGGAAATTAAAATAGATGACTTGTCCTATATAAAAAAAAAAAAAACTAGGCAGATCATTAATATGAATCTTTGAATAGATATTACTAGGAAATTATTATCGTTTAATTTTCAAAGTTGAGAAGGATATTCTTCGAAAACTATCTTTTTATTAATGAAGATTTCCTGGGTAAAGTTTTTATTTCTAAAGATTGGCCCTGGGTTTGTATAAATAAGTCATCTTAACAAGAGAAAGAAAGAAGCCAAAAATATCGCATTATATTATTTTGTTCATGAGATCGGAAGGTTTTCTTTAATGAAACTTGATAACTAGAGATTCGAGGGTTCTTTCCAACAAGCCCTCTACCCATTTTTTTTAATTTTAAATATATATATATATATATATATATAAATAATTATTCCACCCATGACTAGATCACGTTTCTAGGCTCATAACATTGTCATACTCTAAGTTCAAAGTTGAAAGTTTATGAGGTCTTTCTCTCTTTGAGGCCAATTCTAGCTATTTTCAACTATATAAGTTGGATTTGGTTGGAGAACCTTAACCAGAGACCAGGGTTGAAAAAAATAAAAAAGAAAAGAAAAAAGCTTCAAACTCATAGAGATGTCTTATTGCATATCTCCTTTCCTCCTCTTGTCATGATTCTTTTCCATCTTCCGACTTATGATATTCCTCTCCCCATTGCAGTATCGACCATAGAAATTCAGTCATTAAAACTCGAGATATGGTTTACTAAAAAATGATGGCATTATTTTTATTAGGGTCAAATTCTGGAAATTACATTCCATAGCTAATATCTTTTGACTTTTATACTTGAAAATGTTTGTTACTCTTCTTGAGATGTAAACTTTGATTGTAGGTTGAAAAGAAAAGCACCAATTGATATTAGGTTAATGCGGAGAAGAATCTACTTGTTGATTGCCCATTTTAGCCATCCTTTGTTAGGGAGTTTTCTGTTTAGATGGTAGATCAGTCTCATAAGTTACATTTGATACCATTCGAATGTTTTCTCTTTCGTATAAAATTGCAATCTGCATGAAATAGGGATATAAATAGGATGATGCTTTGTTCAGGTTGCCTCTCAAATTATTGTCTTGCTCTTAAATACCACACATTCATTGCACTCTCATACCCATAAAGGTGTACTACTGTACTTCATAATGTCTACCAGCCACATAGTGACTCCATCCTATGGTGCTTCATGCTGTAGCTGTAAATTTTTGTGCGTATGAAAGATCATAGGAGCTTGTATTGTAAGGACTAGCTGACTTAAATACCAAGTATTGTCTCACTAGAATTCATGGGGGAAAGTATGAGGCAAGGTCTTCAAACCTGACCTCGCCTTGTCTTTGGGAACATTTTTCTTAGACCTGTTTTCACCTAGTTGTGCATGCATACTCAACTTGTGTAATTAAATGTGAATTTGAGCTACACTGAGCTTTAACAACTTGTCTGGTTCAATGGAAATGGAAAACCTTTCTTTGGTTGATCTGAGCAGCATTATATGAACATATACTGGAGACACATTAACTTATTTCCAGAAAATGTGTTCTGCAGAAGAATGATGTCTAAATTTTGTATTGCTGACAAGTGGTGTGCTTTTTAGTTCTTATCTTTTAGTATGGCATTGCAAAAAATATTTGCCCTTCGCCATGAGTGGAAAAAACTATTAGCTATAGAAAATTGCAATTACTTAAGGTTTTTGTGTATCTGTTAAATGCTACTTCTTTCTTTCTCTCTCTTTTGTTAGGTAAAAGTTGCATTGATGGGAATCTGACCAAAATGCTTTTGTCAATAAATGAAAGATAAATGTTTTGGATCATTCTATATCTTTTACAGTTTAAGTGACTTATTTTAGTAATTATACTTCATATATGAAAACTTGTCAAATATTTAGCCATTGCTCAAGATTGTATGCTGTTAAGAAATTTTTTGTTAGATCCACGAACTCTGTTCAAATGCACTTAAGTGGGATGCTTATTTCTTTGATTATTTCCAGGTGGCAGCAAAGACTGCCCAGAAAAGTAAAACTATTTTGACTGACATTGAACGCTGGCAGAAGGTATTTTGTTCTTATCATATATCTCTCTCTAACAAACACACACGTGTGCACACATACAAACATGCTCAGGTGCATGCACACTCCCACACAAACTCACATCCATGGTGTAGATATTCTTGACATTCTTATCTGTACTTTTGATTGCAGGGAGTTGCAAGCACTGATGGTAAGCTATGATGGCAGCATCCTTAATTTTGGATTTGGTGTCTTTCCCTACTGTCTCAGAGTCAGAAGCCTCATGCTGTTTTTTCATATAGAATAATATCTTCTCCATTGATAGTATGGTTCTTTACGAATAATTTAATGGGTTCTGTTGACAGGTGCTCTAAGTAGCTTGTTAAGGACCCAAAAGAAAAACTTTTTATGTTTTCCAACATTCATTACACATTTTATGAAAAAATTAAGGGCATGTAATTGTGAAAAGTCCCATTATTTGGCATCCTGACACATGCTTCCTGGAACCTTTTTAACATTTTCTGAATTAAATATTAGGCAATTGATTGAGGTTCTTAGGGTGTGTTTATAAAGAATTACTTAGAGGAAGTACTTAATCTGCCATATTAGCAGACAACCCGTCTTTTTAAACAACTCTTTGCTTTATAAAAAAATACTTAATAAAAGTTACTCACTAAATTTTTTTACTCTTTTGCGGATCTCATATTATCATTATTTTAAAACACTATATAAAATATATTTAACGTAAATATTAAATGGTGTAAAAATTTTGCATTAATATTTCATATTATAATTATAATTTATTTATTATTACATGAAAATTAAAAAAAGAATTTAACAATTTAAAATAAAAATAATGTTATCCAATGGTGCAAATTTGTTGCACATCTCCAACATTGCAATGTGGACGCTGTGGGGTTCAACGCCCAATGGCCACTCTTTCGCATTTACTCAATTGAAATTAAAAGGAAAAAAAGTAGAAAGAAAAAAATGCAACGGCAAAATTGGCCAGCAAGGAGAATATTTGACACAAGTCAGATGTCTGGGAAAGAAAAATGATAAAATATGTTGGGCAGCAGGTACCTAGTTTGGTACCCGGATGCCTGTAAACAACTTTGAGTACGTGTCCTTCATAAGTGAAAGTGGGGTGCTTGTCATGGGAATCCGTGCTAAGCAACTCTTATAAAATTACTCTATTTAAATGCTTGCCAGCAATCTTTTCTGAGCTGTATTCGGTTGTTTCTACCTTCGATTATTACTTAACTAGTGTGTTTTTAACATCTTTGTTTGAGATTAAGAAATACTAAGGTCTTTGTTTGATCAGTCAATCTATTAGAACTGTTTTTGTCATGTTATAGTGGCATACATATAAGGTGGTCATAGCATTAACCATGGACATTTATTTTAAAACTTATTCGTGTGTGCTTTTTTCCTGGTGTTTGATTGGTAAATTCATTAACAAGTGTAGCTGACTTATCACTTGTATCTTGACTGCATGGTTGACACTGCTTTCTTGTTCATGTTTAGTTTTTGGAGTTCCTATTCAGGTTTCTGTGCAAAGGCAACAGTCCAGCAGGCCTGTTCCTCATGTTCTGGTCAAATGTGCTGATTATCTTGTTTTATCAGGTGATTAATTAGAGCCAGCACTTATCCCCAAAAATACATATAATAAATAAACAATACAGCCGGTATGTTATTTAGCTGCTAATATTCTGATTGCATTACTGGAACTGAGTAAGTTCTGTTTTGAGTTCCAGGATTAAATGCACTGGACTTGTTTAAGTCTGAAGGAGACAAGAAGGTCATCCAGCAATTGGTTTCACTGTTCAATATAGGTATTCAAAGCCTTTCTTATCCCAAATTTCACTTCAATGAATATTTAAATATCTCATATCGTCCTAATAAGTATACCTTTGCAGATTTGAATGCATCCCTTCCTGAAGGTGTAAATCCAGTGGACTTAGCAGTCTTGATCAAATGCTACCTTGCTAGCCTTCCAGAGCCTCTAATTACTTTTGAACTTTATGATGAGATCAGAGGTGCTCGTTCAAGTATTAATTCAATGAGAAACATACTGAAGAAGCTTCCAAATGTAAATTACATGACTCTGGAATATGTCACTGCACTTCTGCTACGTGTCAACCAGAAGTCGTCTCTTAACAAGGTAAAATGAATCACGGGAGTAACCAATCCTCCATTGCCAACAGACATTCTAATCAACAGAATTGCATGTGCACTTCTGTAAATGCATATCATTGAAATTGGATATATATGCTTAACAATTGTGCTCAGATTAGAAAAACCAAATTTTTGGAATTCGTTTATTTTTTCAAAGGAAGCTCAGATGACAGTATTTATAGGAGTCAATCATGTTTAAATTTGATCTTCCATGTTGAACTGCATATCTTCATGGTTAGAATTAACCACATGATCTTTCCTGTTATATAGTTTGTTGGTAATGCTTTGTTTACTGTGAGTTGTCAATGATTGTTGCTTAAACATGCGACCTTTAAATTAATTTTCAATGTGTCTAAACCATTGTTTGGAACTGGTCCGTGGTTCTTCACTCTTGATAGATGGATGCACGAAGCCTTTCTCTGGAGATGGCCCCTCTAGTTTTGTGGCAGAGAGGGCAACAACCGGAGTTTCACCTACAATACTTGAATAATGCTCGTAAAAGTCCGAAACACATGGATTCTCCTCCTGCTTACAGTGCATGGGATATGCTTGAAGGTTGGTTCGTCTCTTCTATTTTCGTTCATGGTTCTTATCCATTCAAATCCAAAGAGAAATCTCTTTCTGCCAAAGTGATATAAGTTGATCAAATCATACCCTTAAGATATTTCAATTCACTTGAATTATGTGGATGAGAGTATGCTGATTAGATATGTGCTTTATGCATTCAATTTTTTTTATAAAAAAAAAAAGAAAGAAAGAAAGAAAGAAGCTTGGTTGCCTATCATACCTTATGTACTCTGGTAGATATTTGACACAGTAGCCTTCCTTTTGAAAATGGGGTTCATCTTTTAGTAAAGTTGGCCAGAAAGAGAGAACAGCGGTCGCTTTCTCCATTTCTGAAAATTGACCCCTTTTTTTATCTGCAAATCCTTTACCTCATGACAGCAGAATGTGTGAACCAGAACTAATTATATTTTTTCAATCATGTTGTGGCTGCAGAAGAAGACGTGACAGCTGATGCGTCTTCTGCAATTCCTTTGGATGATGGTTCTCCAGTAGATTTCAGTGCTATTGAGGTTGTACAATGCTTGATAGAACATCATAATGCAATCTTCACGGATGCAAATGAGACAGTTTGGAGATGACTAGGATAGTCCACCATCCTGTACATAGTTGGGATTCATCTGCTTGAATGTTGGAACTTTTCAGTGAGTTTGCTGATTGTGGATAACAGGGCTATTTCCATCAAACTTAGGAATAGTATTGTAGGAAAGCTGTTGTATGGTGTTTCTGTACATGGCTTATGATGGTAGAGACACAGATTATTTTTCTCTTTTGTTTTTGAGTTATTTGAGGAACTTTCGATCATGCCATCACTTTATTTGCTTCAAGATCTCCATGGAGTTCTGTCCTTCCCTCCCTCACTCTAGGATTAGAAGGAAATTTATCTTTTTATTCCCATAGAAGTATATCTCATGCATTTTACTTAGTGTCTTTCCTACCTAGTTCTGAGTTGAGACGCCATGCCATTAGCCGTTCCTGATATGGATAGTTTTGGCGGTTTGATGAAAGATTGAAGTTACTCTCATGGTGAAGTTTCAACTATCAGTAAAATGAATTCACCCCAGAAAAAAACTCTCAGTAAAATGAATTCCCCCTATCTATTCATATTTGCGTTGGAATTCTTGAGCACAATAGTTAACAAAAAGATACAGATAGGGGAGTGAGAGCCAATCAAAGTCAGAGGAGCATCCTTGAATTCAGCCACCTTTTGTTTGCAGATGACTTAGTTCAGGCAACAGCTATCAAGAAATCAGCCTTTAGCATTACACAAGTTTTCACGGAATGGTCTGGGCTGAAAATAAACAACTTGAAAGTCCGAAGTTTTTTTCCCTTCAAATGTCACTGAAGAGATAAAAGGGTATGTTCTAGGTGTACTACAACTTCCAGAAACTACTGCTTTTGGAAAATACCTGGGATTCCCAACTGAAAATGGGCATAAATATAAACCTAAACATTGCTACCCACTAATTGAAAAAGTTAAGAACAAATTAGAGGGGTGGAAAGGAAAACTTCTTAGTACGGCAGGAAGGATCACGTTTGCAAGAACAGTGCTTCAAAGCCTATCCTTTTGTACCATGTGTGAGACCCTCAAAATTAATAACTATGACTTAATATTTAGATATGGTACAATTAGCGGCATTCCTCCATTTAAGCGAAAGATGTAAGCCATGCAATCCATCCTCTGAAAGTGATACGTAAAATTTAGGATGATTACGAAAATTATCCTATTAAATTTGAATTTTATAACGAAATTAGAAAAATTAATAAAAGTGATCTTACCAAGTTAAATTTAAGAAAATATAATATTAGATAATAATATAAGCAAATTGTTGTATGTAAATATAATATATGTTATTTATCAAAAATACGTAAAACAAGTTTCGAAAATTAACAAGTTATTAGATATAAATTATATAAATACTAAAAATTGTAAAATGTCATGAAATAATATTTAACAATGTTTATTTATACTAAATTTATTTTATGTATATAAATATAGACCTATAATTACCTAAAATAAATTAAATAATTAAAGACAAATAATAAATAAATCAAGAAAAAATAACGTGGCAGCTGGAAACACTTGGAATAGGTCGTGGCAATCTTGGCATAATAGTTTGGAAGACACGGGAGGGGTTTGGACACGTGGTACTTTGACAATTAGAATAAATAGGATATTTGTATGCTAAAAGTAGTTTTCACAACCCCCAACTTTTGCTATGAAACCCAGAACCTACTCTCAGAAGCCATTTTAGACAGATTGAAGCTTGGGAAAATTAGTGAGGAGTGAAGTGGGCTGAAGAATAATTTAGTATAAATTAAATAAATTCGTGTAAAATTTGGGCAAAATCTGGTTTAATGGGTTAAATGGCTACTAGAGTGGAACTATCACCACTACCTTGCATAGGAAGTAGTGCCTAATGTGGCCGAAAAAAGGTGAAAGATATGACAGTGGCTAGAGTTTCAGTTGTTAGTGAATTGTAAAATTTGATCCGATTTTTAATAAATACTAAATTTTGTTTAAAAATTATGAATTTTGGTTTTATTAGGTATTTTTGTGTGTAGAATTCAAAAGCCAAACCAATTTTTCCAAATTTTGAATGTAACTATGTGTTTCTTAAGAAATTGGATGCATGCAATGATTTTTGCTTGTATTTCCAAAAGGGCAAATGTCATAGTTTCAGTCTTGATTTTTGAGTATAAGATGCTAACATATTGTATTTTCATGCTATGTAATTAGTTCTCAAATTTTAAAGTTGGATGTTGAAGAAATTTTTGCTTATCATAAAAATAATGTGCTGCTAGGATATTTTTGCAAGTTTCCTAAGGATTCAACAAAGTTTATGTTACAATTTGAATTTTTTATAGTTTTGGCGATGCTAAACTAAAAGGAAATAATTTTCTTAAAGTAAATAAGATGTTTTCATAGCTAGTTGGATTGGTGAGAAGAAGGAAATCGTATATTTTATTCACTTAAACTAGTATATAATGTGGTATAAGGTGAGAGTTGTTAATATGGGAGGAAGCTAAGGTTGAGAATGGCATTTGATTGTTGATCTTGAGTATAATTGTGAGATTGTGTGTGTTGAAGTCATGGACAATGTAGCTGGAAAGTAAGTGTGTGCTAAATCAGAGGATGATTTTAAGATTCCTAAATAAGTTGTAATCAAAGGAAGAATCAAGGAATAAATCGGATGATGAATTAGAGGATAGCTAGGAGCAAACTATTAACAAGTGACCTAAAAACCCGAATACATAAAGGTAACAACACTTTAAACTTAGATTAGGGAATCAAACCATAACATAATGGTATATATTACTCGTATAGCTACTAAATTTGTTACTTAAATTATGGGAATTTGTAGTGAAGATGCAACTTATGTAGCACTTACATGACCGATAAGAAGTCTAGGTAAGTGAAATCGGTACTTTATCGCATTTTGAAATATTATTTAAGAATAGTTAGTAGCTATTTACTTATGCACGGCGTATGTGCTTGAATATTGTTTTGCTATTATAGATTGTTGAACTCCATATATTGTTGTTGATTGTTGAACTCCATATATTGTTGTTTTATACTCACTGCTTCATTGATTGGTTTGAAATTGCTTAACTCAAAAATAGTCTAACTTAATTTTAGCTTAATCCTCTAATATGACATGCATCGCAACCTACTAAAGAGTAACAGCTAAGATTCTTGAGCTAAATATGGATCCTTTTAATGATGATATCTAAAATGGTTTTTTTTTTTTTTTCTAACCTTAGTTAAACTAAGTGATAGGAGAAGAGGTTGTGGTAAGGTTGGGGGTTGTGGTTTGTGGTTTGTGGTTTGAAGGTTATCTTAGGCAAAGGGTGTTTTTCCTTACACAAGCCTCAATTTGGTTCTAATTCATGAATACATGATATTAAACTCCTCAACTTAGATAAAAGCAAGCGTAATTTCTCTAATCTTATGATGTATTAGATAACATTGTGCAATGATATTTGATTGAACATGCATTGCATATAAATAAACTTTCTTGAAAACCTTAGGTGCTTAATGATAGGTACATATTTCTATCTCTGTCTCACTTATTGAACATAATGTGGCTTATTCCGCTATAGTTTATTTTATAGGTTCTAAATAGATTTGCAAGCACATCACCCAGTTCTAGAATATTAAAGATCGGGTAAGGAGTGAGGATCAAGAAGAATTGGTCGAACTTTTACTTTATTTGTTGATTTTACTAATTTTTAAGAAAACTACCAGGGTCTCCTTGGCTCTCTAGTTTCCTATTACTAATTGTGTATGCTAAGCTCTGTAAACCTATGGTCTTTTTTATCAAAATCATTTTTTAGACATGTTATCTCTTCATATGAATACAATTTTGTAGCTCATTGTTTTGAGGTATCATACCACGTTTCATATTTGAAAATCGAATCTTTTTGAAGGATGAAACTACAAGTTCATTTTAAACGGTTCTTTCGACAAATTACACCATAGGTTCACATTAGACAGGTTTCGAATTAGATACTTCAAAGAAGTTAAGTCGAGTACGTCTTATGTGAATTAGATCTATAGTAGCAGTTGTAAGGTTAGCTTCTATCTTAAAATAGTTTACATAATGAATGTAAGCCCTATAACCAGGTATTTGGTATGTACAATTTAGGGTAATCAGGTAAGTTGTTTGATTGAACTCAAATTTTACGACGAAAATAGGGATATTAGTAAAAGTGATCACGTGAATTTGAATTTAGGAAAATAAATAATAAAATAATTAAAAATATTAATATTAAATTATATGTATAGTATTTTTTATTTATCAAAAACGTGTAAAACGAGTTTCAATAATTAACGAATCGATAAAGATAAATTTATGTACACTAAAAATCACAAAATAACATAAATAATATTTAGGAGTATTTATATTTATCATATATGTATTTATGTGTAGCTAAAAATACGTAAAATTATTTAAAATACCTTAACTAAGCTAAAATAATACTAAATAATTAAGGAAAATTCATAAAAATTAAGAAAAAATCAAGAAAAATATTAAGAAGTGAAGAAAATTCCAGAATAAGGGCATGGCAAGCTAGGATTGAAGATGAAAAGGTTAGTCAATTAAATTACTCTAACTAGAAAGTCAAAAAGAAGAAGATAAAGGGTACTTGTCAAGTAAAAAATTAAAGAAAAATACTTAACAACACTATAAATTCAGCAAGTCCCTATTGAAAATCATTTTAGTGGTAAGCTAAAAAAATCAAAGAGAAACCAAAGATAGAGTAGTAAGTAACTTTACCAAAAATTAGAAAAATAATGTGTAAATGGAGCTTGTAAGGAAAACCTACATCTAACAACCACTTGGAAACGAATGGCTATCACCACCACACCTTACCACCATCGTCTAAGCTAGCCGACACACTTAGGGCCACCATTGATGGTCGGAAGTTGATCGAACAAGTAAATCCAATTTCTAACCTAATTTTGTTTAATTTTGTAAAAATATTAAACGTGTTTAGAAAATTATGAAATTTGGTATTATGAGGTTTTTATATATGTAGATTTAGAGAAAAATATTAGTTTGATGAAGTTATAAATGGGAATGTATGGTGCTTAAGAAATCTTGAAAATACGAGTTTATTTTTATTTAGAAATAAATTACCTTAATAATATAGTTTTAAGCTCAAAATTTTTGTCTATTTAGAGTATTTAAAAGAGGGCTATTGAGAGATTTTTCATAAATTTATTTTTGAAATTTGTAGATAATTTTTATGCTTTAAAATGATATACAAAAAGAACGATTTTGAGTTAATTTAATAATAAAATAAATAATTACTGATTTAATATATAATTAGGCATTTTAGGATGTTGATTTCTGATATAGTATAATATTTGTAGCATTTAGAGTATTAGATATAATTATTAGGTATATTATGCAGTATATATGTAATAGGTGAAATGTTATATTTTAAGTTAATTTTGTGATTTATGGTTAATTAGGTATAAATTCTAATTTAGGATATAATTAGACATTTTGATACATTATTGGATGATGAAGGATGATATGTATAGTGTTAGAAGTATCAAATAGGTAATATAAGTGTATAATATGTAATAATACATAATATGTGTATATAGTAATTAAATGGATAAAAAATATTAGGTAAAAGTTAATGGTATTGTAATATTAAGAATATGATATAAATCTGATTTGGAAGGTGAATTTATGAAATTATATGAAAAATTTATATTACTCTTACAATGAGAGCTAATTCAGTAGTTAATAAGAATATAGTGTATCGTACGGGTCAAAATACTAGTTAAAGGCTAAATACGAAATTTAGAATATCCAAATGTATTATGATTAATTTCACATAATGATTTGAAATGAATTTTTAGGATTTGCATATAAAACCTATAATCGAAAACTGAATTCAAGCCTAATTTAAAAACCGATTTAGAAACTAAATCAAAACTTAGCCTAAATTAAGAATAATTATAAAAGATTTAAAAATCTAAATAATTAGATATAATAAAATCCTAAACTAAAGATAACATAAAGAATTATAGAATGAGACTTATATAAGATAGTTATATGAATACTAAAATAACATTTGTATTATAGTAATTATTGGCAATAGCTCGTGTAAATCGTACCTTGAGTGAATAAATGAGAAGTCTAGATAAGTTAGGATTGATACTTTATTGTATTTTGGGGTATTGTTTTATAATACTCGAAAACTTGTGATTATATTTGATTGTATTGGTTAGATAGTTAATTATGTGCATGCTTATGTGTGCTTGTTTCTAGACTTGATTATTGTAAGCCGTAAATATAAGTTAAGTAATTGTAAAATCGAACTCAGTATACAAAGTTTAAAGCGATCGATTAAATGATCCGATCAAGCCTAAATTATAAATTAAAACTAGAATTATTAATAAAAATGACTCCATAAGTTTAAATTTAAGAAAATAAATAATAAAATAAGAGAATATAAAATTTTTAAATTTTAAGTATATTACTCGTTATTTATCGGAAATGCGTAAAATGCATTCTAATAGCTAACAAATTGCTAGAGATAAATTATATATATATTAAAAATCCTAAAATGACCTAAATAATATTTAGGAGTGTTTACTTATACTCGACATGTATTTACGTGTAGGTAAAAGTACGTAAAATTACTCAAATTATCCGAAATTAGCTAAAAATTTGCTAAATAATAAAAGAAAATTATAAAAAATAAATCAAAGAAAAATTAGGAAAAAATCAAGGAAATAGGGAATGCTCCAGATCAAGTCGTAGTAGTTAGGGAAAGTAAAAAGAAAATTTAACCAATCAAAATCAAACACTTAAAAAGCAAAAATGAAAGAGGATAAGCTAAAAATCTTATCTAACTAATGCCTTAAAATTCCTTTATAGATCTATAAATAGCAAGAAAATTCTTTGAGCTTATTTGGTTTATTGGGACTTAGAAAAAATTGAGAGAATCGAAAATTGGAGAAGAGCTAGGGTTTTAGAAAAAAATTTCACAAAACCAAGCATTTAGGCCAAACCTATAGGTGACCACCAACTGGGACTAGACCACCACCACCACCACCCTACTCCAAACTGATCGCCTAGACCAACTGATATACCTTGAACCGGTGTTGGTGGCCGAAAGCTTAAAAACTAGGTGAGTCCCAAATCTCATCCAATTTTGCAAATTTTCTTAAAATTATTAATTCTACCTAGAAAATTATGAAATTTGTTATTATGATGTTTTATTGTATGTAGATTTAGGGAAAAATAATGATTAAGTTTAATCATGTCTATAAAAATAGGATTCTTAAGAAATTAGACAAAACTGAGCATATTTGAAATTATAAATAAATAGGCTTAGGAGTGTAGTTTAGAGCTCAAATTTTTTTTATAAAATACTTAAGTGATATAGAATAGTTCTATGAAGCCATTTTTCCAAAATTAATTTTCGAAAATTTTAAGTAATTTTTTGGTCTTAAAATGATGAGAAAATGAGTAATTTTGGATTAATTAAGTAATTAAATGATTAATTATTGATTTAGAAGGTAATTAGATATTTAAGGATATTAATCTCTGATGTGGAAACATAATCTTAGCATTTGGAGTGTTAATTGCAATCATTATGGGAATTATATAGTAAATATGGGTAATTTAGTAATGTGTGAAATTTGAATTTTAATAAATATAAAATAATAGGTTAAATTGGATAATATGATAATAATATTAGTATATATTAAATCTAGTATAAAAATTAATTTTAGATAATTATACAAAAATTGTAAAATTTTCTCACATTAAAAGTAAATCAGTACACTAATCAGAGTATACCGAGTAGGTTAGAATACTGAATTAAGACCCTGTATGATATTAGGATACTCAAGCTTAATATGATTAATTTCACATTAGAGTTCAAAATGTATTTTAGGATTACTTATAGTTAAAATCGAATTAGAACCTGAACTGGAATCAGATTTGAAAACCGAACCTCGAACTAACGTAAGATGAATTGTTAGTAAATGATAGGTATATAAGGAGAATTGAGTTAAATCATAACTTATAATTTGTATCATCTAAGTATAAGTACTAAAAAAAACGTATTTATATTATAGGACACATAGAGACAAGTCAACCTGCGGTAAGTGGTTGAGTAACTCAGAATTCCAAGTAAGTTAGGTTTAATACTTCATTATATTTTGCAGTACTATTTTAGAGTATTCAGAGACTTAGGTTCGTATATGATTGCGATTGTAAGTAGTCTTATGCATGTGCTTGTGTACCTAATTTCATACTAAAATCTGTATTATGTTTTATGACTATTGTGATTGGAGTGGTGTGGAATTGTCTGGTTACCCTAAACTAAATATAAACCTCATCGACTTAAATATCCTAAAATGACATGCATTGCAACCTTGTAAGGGATCATTAGGATTCTCCAACCAAATACCGATACCTTCAAAAAAGATAACGTTGGATAGCAAATTGGTCTTTTCCTCATCCTTAACCAAACTAAGTAACAAACAAGGAGGTCGCAGTGAGAATGAGGGTATTGGTTCGAAGGATAGTCTTAAGAGAAGCAGTGTCTCCATTACACAAACTTGGGTTTGATTGTAAACTGTTGTATAACATGAAAACTCCTCAACCTGGATTAGAGTGGGTGAAATTACTCTGATTTCATAATGGACCAAATTACGTTGTGTGATGGCACTTGTTTACTGCATTTCATGAAAATAATTGCTTGATAACCTTGATTATGCTTGTATACATTCATGAGTCTTCAATTTAACTTACTGAGCTATAGCTGCTCATACCCACATGGATTCTTTTATAGGTCCTAACTTCTGATTAATTATGCTACATTACAACTATCCAAATGTTAGCTCTCTTTTGAAGCTTTAGGGAGTGAGAATCAACTAGTCTATGATTAAGTTTTTGTTTAAGGTCTTGTTAGAATCTTTAAGATGAAGAACCGATGTACAATATGTAAACTTGCTAGTTGTTATGATATGATATAGAATCACATGGGAATTTTACAATAATGTATATGTAATTATATATATTGACTTAAGGTTTTAATTGTTATTGTAAATTTTAGTTAAATTCTTAAACAAACTATTTATTTTAAAACGAGGAGTCATTGACGTCTTGTGTAGATAGTATCTATGATAGGCACTGTGAGGTCAATTCTCGTTATAGGTTGGTTTATACGGTGGGGCTGTTGCAACTTTACAACTTTAGGGCGTAACAATTATATGATTCCAATTTGATGTTTTGGATTAAAAGTTGTATGATTTGTATGAAATGCTTAAATACTTTAAACTAGATCTAACTAAATATATAACTTGTAAGTTTAAAATGAACTTGCATAGCAACCCATTAGGGGAAATGTTTAGGGTTCTTTGACTAAATATTGACCCATTCGAAAGTGATAATGCTGGATAGCATAATTGGTTCCTTTTTCATCATTAGTTGAACTAAATGATAGAAGATGAGGTTGTGGTAAAGGCGAAGTTAATGATTCGAAGATAATTGTGAGAGGAGAGGTGTTTTTATTGCACAAGCTTGGGTTTGGTGAAGTCAATGTACGTTACACTCTTCAACCCAAATTAAAGTGAGTAAAATTTCTCTAATATCACGATGGACTAGATAACGTAGTGCAATGTCATTTGCTTGTCCATATATTGCATCTAACTAATTTGGTTGATAACCCTATTTGTGTTTGATATATAGTTTTAAGTTTCCGTCTCAACTTACTGAGTAGTTGGTTGCTCACATCCCTATAAATGTTGTTGCATATGCTAGCTAAAAAGTTGTTATATAACTAATTTGAAGCTAGCAACTGTTAAATCCTAGAGGTTAGGGATATAAAACTGAGAATAAATTATACTTTCAAGTTTGGATTTGATCTTTAAAGTTTTTAATATCAATTTATGTATTACTTGGTAGATTACGATTAAGTTACTAAATCTCATAAATATACTCAAGTTATTTTAGTGTAAATATGTATTTTTCATAATTTCATAGGTAAATAATATGTTTAATTTATAAATTGTTCACTTTAAAGCGGGTTAATTGTAGACGTCTTGTGTAAATCAAGTTTAAAATAACAGTTGTAAGGTCAGCTTTGCATGGCATAGTTATTACTGTTAGATATCTTTTATGGATTTTGATGATAATAAAAAGAGAGGAGAACACTAATGAATTAACAAGTGTACATGTATTTAGAAAGTTTAAAATTGCAAATTAAGGTGTATTTAGAAACTTATTCAGAAGGTTTGAATTGACTGAAAAAGAGATTAGTCTAAAAATCTTTACAAAGTGTTTCAAAAGCTTTTATAAGAAGAATTGGTACAACACTTTAAAAATCTGCTTAAAGACTTCAAAAAAAGAAGAAGACCGTTACTCTTTAGAAGGTTATTCAAAAAGTTGATCTAGATATGAGGCTGAATTTTAATTAATATCATATTTGAATTCAACAGGGCCTAACTCCATTAAATCAAGTGTATTAGGGAAATACACTTAATCCCGTTTCACTCAAGATGGAATCATAATCCTTGGGGATAATTTTAAGCGAAAATATAGTTGGATAAATTAAGATATGCACAAGAATGAATAAGAATAAAGTTGATTCGGATTTTTCTGGAGTTTCAAATTTTTTAATATGAAGCTTATCCAAAAGTTGCTAACAAAAGCATATCTTTTTAAATTCAAATCAAAAGCTTATCGAGTGGTTACGAATTAATAAATATCTGATTTAAACAAGATAAGGAGAGTTGTTTTTTAATTTAAAATGATCGAGATCTTCTAAAAAATATCCAAGGGATTATACTAAATAACTAATGGTTGGATAAAAGATAATTTTTAGATTTTTAGTTGTTGGAAAATCTCAATATAAAAGAGAAATAATTCAAAATGTAAGGATACTACTCTGAAAAAAGTCCTTGCAAAACAAAAAGTCTTGATTAGATTTTACCTTCGGAAGAGTCACAGAAAGTTCTTCAGAAAGTTTTTCAAATACTTCTTCAGAAAGTCTTTCAGATACTTCTTCAAAAAGTTTCACCGAAGCAAAATATATAACAATCATTATTTCTCTTTAGAGCAAAATTAATTGAGATTTATATCTTTATTCTCACTTATAATTTGTAATTATTATTTATTGTTTAAGTGTTGAGACAAGTACATTTATACTTTGTAAATTTGTATTAGTCTAGATTGTAGAGAGGCTAGATAGGCTAAATAGGCAGAGCAAAGTGTTATAAAGTCCATGTGTGATAAGAGCTTATGATATCTTTGTGATTTGATTTAGTAGATCAAGTGGAACAGCATTAGTGAAGTAGACCAGGTCTCCAGCAGTAAAGTTGGAAAAGAGTAATAGGTAGAAGGCCAAAACTCTATAAAATCTTTACTTGATATTCTTCTTCCTTACTCTTTTAATTTGCTTTATTAATTGTTTTATGTTTAATTATTAAATTATTATTGTTCACCATTATAAGTTGTTAAGAGGGGTAATTTTATTTTGCTTATATTGAAAAGTTTTTAAAAGTTTAAAGATATCAATTTACCTCCCTTATTGATATCTTATATGAGACTAACGGTTTCGACTTTGCCGCTTTAGAGCATGACAATGGGATTATTGTAAACTCTATCACTTCGAAGCATAACACCATACAAGTAATATCTCTTCCTGCAATAATTATTTAATAACTAGAAAGTATCGCTTGGAGATTCATTTAGAATGAAGAGTAACAAAAGCATAAAATTCATTGGATAAACTAGCAACTAATCACCTTATCTAAGGATAAAGGTGGACTAAGGTTGGACAATTTAGTAATTAGAAATAAGGCATAAGCATGAAAGAGATTATGCTAGTATATCGCAAAAACCAATGAAGGCAAAATTCTGTATAGCAAAGTATAATCTAGCCATTGATACTTAGCCAAAGCAACAACCTACATACTCATCTCCACTATGGAAAGAAATATGTGAGAGTACCTTGTGGGTTAAATGTTTAATAAGCTACAATTTAGGGAATGGTGAGATTACTTGGGACCAATACATAGAATACTCTAGGGCTATTATCACAAGTCTTTTATGGGCCATTCTAAACATGTGTGCTTGCTTTGAAGGTTAAAGATTGTTGGATATCACAATCCAATTAGGATGAAATTTTAATCACCTATCCAATCTTTAACTAGTTGTATACTGAAATTGGTCCAATGCATATCCAAGAGTCATTATTAGATCAAATACACTTTTCCTTGAATACTAAAGTAAATGTATCACTAATAGAATTCTATTGAGTAGTTGAACAAAAAATGGATTTGAGCATTCCTAGGTGCTAATGGAGATGGTAGAACATTTTACCACCTAAATTAAATTTATTTTTGTAGGGATGTCTTAATAATTGTCTTCCTACGAAGGAAAATATGCAGCGTATAATAACTTACATACTTACAAATTGCTCATGTTGTAACCACAACATAGAACAATTTGAGGAAAATGGAGAAATTGAGATTACCTCATTGAATAAGCCATTTTTTGAATGGATAAGAAAACATTAGCAGATTAAGAAGCCTTAGTGAACTCACTCGGATCTTATCATGCTCCGAAGTGACAGAATCGTAACAGTCTCGTAGTGCAATATAGAAGCTAATATTACAGTTGCTAACTTGAACCTTACTTATACAAAATATCCACGATTAACCCGCTTTAAAGTAAATAGTTTATAAATTAAACATGTTAATTATCTATGAAAATATGAAAAATTACTTACTAAGATTTAAATAATCTGAAATAATGTTTACAAGATTTAGGAATATAATCTTATTTACTTAAGAAATAGATAACTTGATATTAAGTGATTTTAAGTTAAGACTCAAAATTCTACAATTTTATATCCTTACTTCCTAGGATCTAGTAGTTGCTAGCTTCGAAGTAATGATAAGTCGCTTCTTAGTTAATACCTGCAACAATATCTATAGGTCTGTGAGTAACCAACCACTCAGTAAGTTAAGATAGAAACCTAAAACTATACATCAAGTATAAACAAAGCTATCAACTAAATTAGTTAGATGCAATGCATGTATAAGTAAATGCATGTATAAGTAAATGCTATCACATAACGTTATCTAATTCGTCGTGAAATTAGAAAAATTACAACCTTTCTAATTTGGGTTAAGGAGTTTAATGCACATTTCAATAGCTCATAACCAAACCCAAGCTTGTGTAATAGAGACATCACCTTTCCCATGACTACCTTCAAAGCATTAACTTAACTCTTGTAACGACCTCCTTTCTTATCACTTAATTTGACAAAGGATGAAGAAGAAACTAATTATACTATCCAGTACTATCTCTTTTGAAGGGGTCGATATTTGATTGGAGAACCCTAAATGTTTCCCCTAATGAGTTACTATAAAGGTCTACTTTAGACTTATAAGTTATATATTTAGTTAGATTCAATTTAAGGTGTTTAATTATTTTACACAAATCACACAAATTTCAATACAGAATATCAAACTAGAATCATTCCATTAAACTCAAAAACACACACATACAGGCATACGCATAGTCAACTATTTAACAAACACAACTAAATATAATTTCAAGCATCCGAGTACTAAAAAATACAAGAAAGTATCAATTTCAACTTACTTGAACTTCCTGCTTGCTTACTTAAGGTCCGACTGTAAGCTCCACAACCAATCATTCGAGGTTCTGATCAGCTAAAATATCTAATCGAGTCTAAATTATCAAATAAAGCTAAAAATATTAATAAAAATGATCTCATAAGTTTGAATTTAAGAAAATAAGTAATAAAGTAAAAGGATATAAAATTTTCAAATTTTAAGTATATTACTTGTTATTTATCGAAAATACGTAAAATGCATTCCGATAATTAACGAATTACTAAAGATAAATTATATGCATACTAAAAATCATAAAATGACCTAAATAATATTTAGGAATATTTATTTATACTATATATGAATTTACATGTAGGTAGAAATACACGTAATTACTTAAAATATGCAAAATGTGATAAAATAATATTAAATAATTAAATAAAATTCATAATTAATTAAGGAAAAATCAAGAAAAATATAGAAAAATGAGGAATATTCCAGAAGTGGGGCATGGCAATTTGAAAATTAAAGAAGGAATCAACCAATTAAAATGCAATAAATAGAAAGTGAAAAAAAGAAGAGATAAGGCAATTGTCTTGTTTAATTAATGCACAATAATTCCCTAACACCTCTATAAATAGCAAGAAAATTTCAGAAGCTCATTTGATTAGTTTAGAGAGTGAGAAAAATCGAGAGGGTTGAAATAGTGAGTGTTTGAATTAATTACAAAAAAATTTCTCAAATCTATGCAATTAGGACCCTAGAGGGGAACCAACACCTGACGAGCAACTGAGAGTGGATGGCCACCACCACTACATGGTGGTGGCAGCGCCCAGGTGGGTCGACACACCCATGGCCACCGACGATGGCCGGAGTCACCCATACCGGTGAGTTCGATTTCCAACGCGATTTTGTGTAATTTTGTAAAAATAGTAAATATTCTTAGAAAATTATGAATTTTGTTATTCTAGAATATTTTAGTATGTATTTTTTAGGAAAAATATTATTTTAATGAAAATATGTTTCGTGATATATAGTTCTTAAGAAATTATGCAAAATCGAGCAGGTTTTAAATTAGAAATAAATGACCTTAGGAGTGTAGTTTTGAGCTCAAAATTTTTTTGTAGATTACTTAAATGATATAGAATAGTGCTATAAAGCCTGTTTTCAAAAATTAATTTTCAAAATTTTTAGATAATTTTTAGGCCTTAAAATGAGGTATAAAATGAGTAATTTAGGGTTAATTAAGTAATTAAATAATTAATTACTGCTCTTGTGAATAATTATATGTTTTAGGATGTTGAAATCTGATGAAGTATGATACTTGTAGTATTTAGGGTGTTAGATATAATCATTAGGTTAATTATGTAGTAAATAAGTAATAGGAAAAAATAGCAAATTTTAAGTTAATTTTGTAAATTAGGGTAATTAGGTGCAAAATCTGATTTAGGATGAATTTAAACATTTTGAAATGATAATTGATGTTGGGAGATAGTAATTAGAGTGATAAAAATATTAGATGTGTATTATGTACATAATAAGTAATAGTATATAATACGCAATTATTAGAAATATAATAAATAGAAAATATTATAATAAAAATTGATATTATGATAATAATAGAAATATACAATAAATCTGATAGGAAACTTAAATTAGGGTAATTATATGAAAAATGTAAGATTTTCTCATAACGGGAGTAAATTCGGTGATTAAATTAGGATTCAGGTGTACCGCACGGACTAGAATACTAGTTGGAGACTAAAAATGATATTTAGGATATCTGAAGATAATGTGATTAATTTCACATTATTGGTCGAAATGATTTCTTAGGGTGTACATATAAATTTTCAACCAAAAATTGAGTTAAAAACCTAATTTAAAAATTGACATGAAAACTAAAACAGAACTTAACACGATTCAAGAATAATTGTAAAAGATTTAAGACCTAGATAATTAGGTATATTAAACCCTAAACAAAAGATAACAATAAGCGTTATAGAATAAACTAATTTATAATAGTTATATGAAAAACCGAAACCACGTTTGTGTTATAGGGATGATCGGCGATAGCCCGAGCAAGTGGGACCTCGAGTGAGGGAACGAAAAATCCAGGTAAGTTGGGATTAATACGATGTTGTATTTTGGAGGCTTGAGATTATACTTGGTTGTGTGCATGTGCTTGATTATGAGTAATGCTATAATTCTGTTTGTTGTTCTGGCTTGTATTATATAAAGTGATCGATCACCCTAAACTGAACTTAACAAAGATATGACTTGTAAATATAAATCGAATCTGCATAGCAACCCATTAGGGGAAACCTAGGATTCTCCAGCCAAATACTGACCTCTTCAAAAGGGATAACGCTGGATAGTATAATGGGTTTCTTCTTCATCTTTAGTCGAATTAAGTGACAAGTGAGGAGGTTGCGACAAGGGTAAAGTCAATGATTTAAAGGTAGTCGCGGGAGGAACAGTATCTCCATTGCACAAGCCTGGGTTTGGTTTGTGAGTTGTTGCATCAATAGCAACTCCTCAACCCAGATTAGAGTGAGCACAATTTTTCTAATCTCATGACGGGTCGGTCAACGTCGTGCGATGGCATTTGCTTGAACATATATTACACTAAATGATTTGGTTGATAACCTTGTTTGTGTTTGTGGTATAGTTTTAAGTCTTCTATCCTAACTTATTGAGCTATGGTTGCTTACATCCTTATAAACGTCGTTGCAGGTGCTGGCTAAGAAGCGGCTTATAACTACTTTGAAGCTAGCAACTGCTGGATCCTGGAGAGTGAGGAAAAATATTTGAAAAACAGACGTATATTTTTAAGGTCTAGGCTCTCATCTTAGAATTTTTCGTTTTTGAATAATGTATTAACTAGGAAATAGATTACGGTGAAACATTGTAAACATTAAATGTAATAACTGAATTTTAGTATATATATATATTTTTTTTTTCTCACTTTCTTAGGTAAATGATTTATTTAAATTACGAACTGTTTACTTCAAAGTAGGTTAGTCATGGATGCCTTGTGTAAATCAGGTTTAGGATAGCGGTTGTAAGGCCAACTTCTATCATAAAATGGTTTACACGGTCAGGTTGTTATGACTCAGCCGCTTTGGGGCGTGACAGCGACTCTCATAGGCTATCGTCGATAATCCTGATAATACAAATATTGTTTTAGTGCTCATATAACTATCTTATATAAGTTTTATTCTATAATTCTTTATGTTATCTTCAATATAGGGTTTTATTATACTTAATTATCTGAGTTTTTAAGTCTCTTACAACTATTCTTAATTTAAACTAAGTTTTAATTCAGTTTTCAAATCAGTTTTTGTTATGCCCCGAAGCAGTAGAGTTATAACAGTTTTATCGTGCAAACCATTCTAAGATAGAAGCTGATCATATAGTCGCTATCTTATACCTGATTTACATAAGACATCCACAACTAACCACTTTAAAGTATATAGTTCATAAGTTAAACATATTTTTACTTATGAACTTAAAAAAAAACATATACTTACATTAAGATAATTTGAGTACGTTTATAAGATTTAGTAGCCTAATCATAATTTATATGAGTAAGACATGATTTAATACTAAATATTTTAAAGATAGAGTTCAAACTTGAAAGTGTAATTGCTCCTCAGGTTATTATCCTCACTTCCCTAGAATCCAGTAGTTACTAAATTCAGAGTAGATGTAAGCCGCTTCCTAGTTGGCACTTGTAAAAACGTTTATAGAGATGTGAACAATCACAACTCAATAAGTTGGGATGGAGACTTAAAACTATACAACAAACACAAACAAAGTTATCAATCAAATTATTAGATGCAATGCATGTTCAAATAAATACCATCGCACAATATTATTTGACTCATCGTGACATTAGAGAAATTGCACCCATTCTAATCCGGGTTGAGAAGTTTCCATTAATGCAACAGCTGGTGACCAAACCCAAGCTTGTGTAATAGAGACGCCGCTTCTCCCACGACCACCTTTGAACCATTAACTTCACCCTTGCCGCAATCTTCTCACCTGTCACTTAATTTAACTAAGGATGAAGAAGGGACCAATTATACTATTCAGCGCTATCCCTTTCGAAAGGGTCGATATTTTGCTGAAAAACCCTAAGTTTCCCCTAATGGGTTGTGATGCAAATCTGATTTAGAATTATAAGTCATATATTTAGTTAAATCCAGTTTAAGGTGTTCAATCTTTTCAAACAATTCACACAATTACAAGCTAAAACAACGAACTAAATTTAACAAGCATAATCAAATACAATTTCAAGCCTTCGAGTATTACAAATTAATACTCCAAAATACAGTAATGTATTAATCTAAACTTACTTGAAATCCTCAATTGCTCAGTCAATTAGTTGTAGGTTGGCTCATCTTTGTGTGTCTTATAATGTAAAAACACTTTTTAGTACTTATGCTTTGATGATACATGTTTTAGGTTATGATTTAACTAAATTCTCCTATATACCTATTATTTACTAACAATTAATTCTACGTTAGTTTAGGGTTCGGTTTTTCCTGAATCTCATTCTAATTCAGGCTTTTAATTTGGTTTCAACTACGAATAAATTCTAGATTACGTTTTGAACCTTAATGTGAAATTAATCACATTAAGTTTGAGTATCATAATATCATACTAGGTTTTAATTCAATATTCTAGTGTACTCAGTACACTTTAATTATAATTAGTGTACTGGGTTTATTCTTGATGTGAGAAAATTTTATATTTTTTGGATAATTATCTAAAAATATGTTTTATACCAAATTTAATACGTATTAATATCATTATATTTTCCAATTTAACCCATTATTTTATAATTATCATAATCCGAATTGTACATATTATCATATAATCCATATTTATTACATAATCCCTATGATAATTACATTTAATACTCCAAGTACTATGATTATGTTACCACATTAGAAATTAACATTTCTTAACATCTAATTACCTTCTAAATCAGTAATTAGTCATTTAATTACTTAATTAGTTCAAAATTACTCATTTTCTCACCATTTTAGAGCTAAAAATTTACTTAAAAATTTTGAAAATTAATTTTAAAAAAATGGCTTCATAGCACTGTTTTATATTACTTAGGTAGTCTAAAGAAAAAAATTAAGCTCAAAACTACATTCCTAAATTTATTTATTTCTAATTCTAAATATGTTCAATTTTGCTCAATTTCTTAAACACCCTATATTTACAGACGTAATTAAATTTAGTCACTATTTTTACCTAAACCTACTTACAATAAAACATCAAAATAACAAAATTCATAATTTTCTGGAATGAATTAATAATTTTAACAAAATTGGCTGAAAATTAGACTCACTTGTCACTTGAGCTTCCGGCCACTAGCGATAACTTAGGGTTGGTTAGCCGATTTAGACGGTTAATTTGGGGTAGTGGCGATGGCGGTGTATGGGTTTGGCCTAATTGCTCTAATTGCACAGTTTTGTGTAATTTTTTTTTAAATCTTAATTTGTTTCTTAATTTTTGGTGCTCTCCAATTTTTTTCAACTTCAAACAAACCAAATAAGCTCCTGTAATTTTCTTGCTATTTATAGAGTTGTAAAAAAATTTTAGTGCATTAATTAGATAAGACAATAGCTTATCCTTTTCCATTTTGCTTTTTTTTTTTTATTGTATTGATTTAATTGGTCTAAATTTCCTTTTCTTTCCTCTAGTTGTCATGCCCCAATTCTGGATTGATCTCAACCTTTTTTATTTTTTATTTTTTTTCTTTGATTTTTTTTATAATTTTCTTTAATTATTTAACATTATTTTAGCCCATTTCGCGTATTTTAAGTAAATACGTGTATTTCTACCTACATATACATACATATATGGTATAAATAAATACTCCTAAATATTATTTAAGTTATTTTATGATTTTTAGTGTATATATAATTTATCTCTAGCGATTTATTAGTTATCAGAATACATTTTACGCATTTTCGATAAATAATAAGTAATATACTTAAAATTTGGAAATT
Source organism: Lumnitzera littorea (assembly GCA_024138015.1). NCBI lineage: Eukaryota > Viridiplantae > Streptophyta > Magnoliopsida > Myrtales > Combretaceae > Lumnitzera > Lumnitzera littorea. The sequence goes on along the minus strand of JAMXBB010000002.1, from coordinate 1,054,490 downwards.
TTATGTTATCTTATTTTATTACTTATTTTCTTAAATTCAAACTTGTGGAATTGTTTTTATTAATATTCCTAACTTCATCATAGAATCTGGGTTGAATTGAACAGTTTGCTCGATCGTCCTAAATTTTACAAACCGAATTCTAAGTAGCTAATTGTGGGGTTTATAGTTTTTAAATTAGGTTTTAATTTGGGTTCTTTTTATGGGTTTTATATGCAACCTTAGGAACTCATTCCAAACTATTATATGAAATTAATCACATTACACTTGGGTATCCTAAATCCTGTATTTAGTTTCTAAGTAGTATTATAGTTTGTACAGTACACCCAATTCCTAACTTAACTACCGAATTAGCTCCCGATATAAGAAAAATTTACATTTTTCATATAATAATCTAAATTTATATTTCATATTAGATTCTTATTATACTCCTAATATTATAATACCATAAATTCTTACGTAATATTTTATACTCATTTAATTTATATATATATATTATGTATTATTACATATTATACCCTTATATCATTTATCTAAGACTTCTAACACTATATATATAATCTTTTACCACCAATAATATTAAAAAATGCTTAACTATTATTTTAATCAAAATTTATACCTAATTAATATTCAAATCACAAAATTAGTGTAATTATACCATTTTACTCATTATTTATCACATAATACATACTTCTAATATTCCAAATACTACCAATATCATACCATATTAGCAATTAACACCCTAAAACACCTAATTTCATAGTAAATCAAAAATTTTACCAAATTAATATTAAATTACAAAATTAAGCTCAAATATTGCTTTTTATGAATGATTTTAAGGCCTAAAAATTAAGTAAAAATTAAAAAAAATTAAATTTAAGAAAAACTTTCATAGCATTGTAATATATATCCCAAATAGTCTATAAAAAAATTTTGAAGTCAAAACTATATCATTAAGGTCATTTAAATCTAAATAAAAAACTAGCTTGGGTTTAATTATTTCTTAAGAGCAGTATTCTAAGACCTAAATTTATCAAATTGAAAATTTTCCCTAAATTTACATACTAAACTATATCAGAATACCAAATTTTATAATTTTCTAAATATTTGTAACAAATTAAACAAAATTGGAAGGGAAACTTGGACTCACTGTTCGATGGATCTCTATTCATCAACAATAGTTACCACTGTATCGGTAGCCTTAGATGGTGGGGATGCTATCCAGTGGTGGTAGTCATTTCTCCTTAGGTGGTTATTGGATGTGGTTCTTTCCTTATATGCCCTATTCATGTATTATTTTTAAAATTTTTGATAAAATTACTTACTGCTCTCTCTTTAGTCTCTCTTCGAATTTTTTAACTTAACAACTGACCAAAATGAATTGAAGTAAGGACTTGTTGAATTTATAGTGTTGTTAGGTATTTTTCTTTAATTTTTCACTTGACAAGTGCCTCTTATCTTCTTCTTTTTCATCTTCTAATTGGATTAATTTAATTGACTAACCTTTTCATCTTCAATCTTAGCTTGTTAAGTCTAAACCTAGAGATTTCCACACCTTTCCACATATTTTCTTAATTTTTCTTAATTAATTTAGTATTATTTAACATATTTAAGGTATTTTAAGTAATTTCAAGTATTTTTATCTATACATAAATACATATATAGTATAAATAAATACTCATAAATATTATTTAAATTATTTTATGATTTTTAGTATACATATAACTTATCTTTATCGATTCATTAGTTATCAGAACTTGTTTTACATATTTTCGATAAAACAACTGATGATATACATATAACTCAATATTATAATAATTAATTATTTTATTATTTATTTTCCTAAATTCAAACTCACGGGATTACTTTTACTAATATTCATAGTTTCATCGTAAAATTTGGATTTGAACGAACAACTTATTTGATCTTCTTAAATTTTACTGATCAAATCTCGAATAGAGCTCATATATCCACCCAAGGTTATTACCTTTACCTTCACCATTTGGTATATCCAGCATGATAATAAGGAGACTAGTCACTTGACTTTGCATCAAAAAATCAAAATGAAGGTGCACGAGTATTAGACAATATTAAGAATGAAGAATAAAATTTATACAATTAAAACACGTAACTTTACATGGTCTCCCCCAAAGAAGGATGGATAAAAATTAATATAGATGCCTCCATCATTAGTACAATAGACCATTCGACTATTGGAGGCATTATTAGAGTAGAAAAAGGCCTTTGGATCATGGGATTCTATAAGAAAGTAGGCAAAATAGATACCCTACAGGCAAAGCAATGGGCGATTTACTGGGCAGCATACCATTCGAAACTAATGGGCTTACACATGTTGAAATCAACCCAGCAGATACTAAAAGCATAACAAAACAATTTAAAATCAAAGCACTTACACGTTGTTTCTGCTTGCAGGGGAAGGCTATCATGTCATCTATTAACAACCTTCTAATTGATGTCGCCTATCGTAAAGAAATTAAGGTTTTAGATGTGCTAGCATGGAAGGCACATCTAAGAGAAGAAGTTAAAGAAAGGGTCTTCTTTGTTTCACCTGAGGAACTATTGCCTTTGCTTGAAGAAGATAAATGGGTTGTTTTTAGGAGAGATTATCGACCTCTTCCTAGTTTAGATTAATGTCAAAGTATGTGTATGTATGTTAAGGTCTATATCAGCCTTTATTTTATTCATGCTGGGTCATGAGTCTTGTTTTTGTCAGTTAAGGATACTGTTATGTTTAGTTGTTTATGTCTCTCTGTTTATCTTACTATTGTCTTTCCAAGTCCCATATGCATGGGTGTGTTTATTTACTTTCCTTGTACTAATTGTCGTTAATTAATGAAATCTTAGTTTGGAAAAAAAAAAAAACCAAAGTATTGTGAAAATTTATTTGTATTTGCATTTCTATTGTAATTTCATATTAAATAAAATTTTTATGTCATTGTTAACAATAACAAACGTGGAAAGAAAAATATTGTGGGGGTGTTGGGTACAGATGTAAGTGCCACGTGCGTGTCATGTGTGGAGTTGCGCTACACGTGACCAAGGAAAAAACTTGAGTGACTCGCACGGGATGATCAGGAGAGAAGCGTAGGGAGAAGGAGTAGGAAATCTTAGTAAGGATCTACCACGTATGGTGACAGGTGGAAGAGCACGATGGCATCAAACTCCAAGATTAATGAAAAACGAGGTGGTATTCTTGAAGTATTTAAGTGTTTGATCTTTAAGGCAAAGTTTCAGCGGAGTAACGGCGTTAATGACCATTTTTCTTCTCCTCAAATGAGGATGTGAGTAGGGTATTTATAGGAAAGGGTAATTGATCACATCCATCAGATCATAACGGTCATTAATGGCTGAGATTGAAGCCTCTTATTAATGGATCTTAAGTGGGCTATTTTCATGGGTTTAGGCCCAAGTAAAGGTTTTATTTATTATTCTAGTGTGAGCCAAACCAAGAAAGGTTGGATCGAATGGACTGATCTAATAGACCCTACTCTAAGCCTACCATGCAAAGTCTCCATTGATTATCCCAATAATTTATGGGCTTGGCTCCTTGAGCCCTATCACTTTAGCTCGAGGAGTTAAATTCATTTGATTAATAGCCTTAAAGCCCAATATCAAATTTGGCCCTCTACACTTTACCCCTTAACTAAAGTCCTTCAGACGAAGTTGAAGGAGTTTAGGCATTGAGTGAACCTTTTAAATAACTCAGGTACGTGCGCGCTATTAAACAGCTGCGTCGCTGCTAAATTACTTTGAGAATTGTTTTAGTGCGCAAGTCCGTAGCACCTCTTAATTGTGTGTCAAGACTTAGTTGGGTTACATTGTATGTTGCCCCCAAGGCAACACTATGAAATAAGTCTTCTTTAAGCTGTCTCTTCTTAAGCTGATTTGTCTCTTCTATTTGACCCATATGACTTATTGACTCCTTTTGAGTTGAATTTGCACGCTAGGTTCATATTAGCGATCTAATCGGGTCGACTCCGTATATCATTGTCACCTTGATTTTTCTTTTCATATAAGAGCACTCTTCTTATACGGTCTTCCTATATAAAAAGCTTTGTGTAAATAAAATTTCATTTGCTGTGCTACGATTGGTAAGCATGGTGGTCCCGCTAGCTGGTTAGTGGGCAGGGGTCAAGGCGACAGCATCCCTTGTGGGGTTTCAGGGGCAACACCCCGGAAACTAAACGAAATTCCAAATCTCTATTTAGAGAAATTCTTCAAAAAGTATTGGAATATCAACATTTGACCTTCATTTTTTTTCTGTTGAACCTAGATTTTTTTTTTTAGGGTTGTTTCTCCAACTTACTCAAAGTCATGCCCATTGTTTGTCCCATTTTTTATTTATTTATTTTTTTTAGCCCCACCCCATTGTAAATTTGATAAGTGCCCCTTTGCTTTTTTCTTTTGTGCTACCTAACAGCAGCTTTTTCGTTTTTCTTTTGCTAGCCATTTTCCAAGATTGGACACAATGGCCACCATGTATTTCTTCCTCCCATTTCGTCTGTTCTTAAGACAAGTTCATTGAAGAGAAGTAAGATTTGGAGTTCCATCAGCTTTGTTCTTAGAGACAGTAGCTTCATTCTTGAGATGGAGGTGGAGAACAAAGACGAAAGGCTCCATTAGCTTGAATCTCAATGACGGAGACGAAAAGCAAGGATAAAATAAGGTTCCATCAGCTTCATTCTTGAAGATGGAGATAGAAAACATGGGCAAAAGATTCCATTTGCTTGATTTTGATTTACGGAGACGAAGATAGAAACCTTAGAGACGGAAAACAAAGACAAAAGGTTCCAATGCAATGTTCGATGCAAGGCCATTTTATTCATAGGTGGTTTGGGTAAAGGACAGCAACTGTGCTTATTCTCCTTTTCAGGTAAAGACTAAAAATTGATCACGATGAGTCTTACCCTTCTTCTTCTTCTTTTTTTTTTTTTCAGCTCGTCCTTTCTTATTTATCTCTCTCATCATTTCTTCGTAGAGTTCTTTTTCGACACAGCTAGAGTTGATCTCATCCGTTTCATTCACTGCGTTATTACTCAACATGTGTTTCAATTGGAAGGAGTTGGTCTAAAGATCCAACAGTGGTAAGCTTCTTGAACGATTGGCTTGTTAAGTACATATTTTATTTCAATCTTGATATAAATTTTACTAGCTCACTGTCTGATACTTCACATGCCCAAACACTTAGTAATAAATAATCAAAGCCCAATCCTTAACTCTTTTGTTTGCATCATTACCTCAGTTCGCATAGAAGTGTACTACGTAGCCCAACATATTTATTTTTGTAGATTAAAACCAAAAGGTGTAGCCATTATATGCTCTAGACAAGGATAAAGTATATTCCTTATTCCCTTGTAAGACTAATACTCCTTAAGGTAAGTTCTTATTATCCTTTCCTTACAGTAAATTAGAGGTAACATTACTCTTCATTTTCACAAAACTCAATACAACATGAATAACATTTTTGGTTCTCCTTTGGAGCTGATGTAGGACCCACTTTTCCCCTTTACTTAGAATGAATTTGTAACCATGTATTTGCCTTTGTGAGTAATATACTTTCTATCGTGTCAATAGCCCTAATAGATTTGACCAATGTGAGCTCCAAACCTTAGCATACAACACCACATATCTAGCATCAAATATGCTCCCTTTCTTATGAAACGAACATTTTCTCATTGTCTATCCTTTGCAGGTAACACAATTAATATTTAGAAGTCTGCAATCACATTTTGAGTTGCCACTATCTTGAACTCGTCAAAGTCAACAAATCAGCTCAGTTTAAAGAATATCTCTTTACCACCTGGATGAGAACTACTTGCAACCCGGGGGTTAAAAGTCTGCGATCATAACTTAAGGATCACATCTCGAACTAGTAATAGTTAGCAAATTGGTATGGTTTAAAGAGGATAGACTTTTTACCACCTGGACCGTGACTATTTGCCAACTGAAGGTCAGGAGTTTGCAGTTGTAGCTTGAGTACCGATCTTCATCAGCGGGTGATAGCAAAGAGGTATAACACTTATGTCATATGCGGCCTCCTTTTGTAACCTCCATAAAGCTAATTACAACTTGTAACATAAATTGAACGTGAATTTCAAATTGTAGAGGCATGCACACACAAGTATACGAGGGTCAAGCATAAGTTGAGCACCTACGATTTGAACATGAGTCTAAGACACGAGCATGTGAGAGTAACATACTTGAGTTAGACATAACCTCCCTTTAACATAATTACCCATGGAGTAATATTAAAACGAACTTCACTGCCCCCCAATACAAACATGTGGAATAATCATGTAAAAGGACAATGAGGCCTCCACGTAACCATAAAATGTGAATTTGAACATTAACCTTGAACATAAGTGAATAAGACTAGAGCACGAGTTCGCGAGCTCAGCGTGACATAAATCTTGCACTTGAACACATGAGGATTGAACACTTCAATTCAACGTAGTCTCTTTAGCTCAAGCATATGTATGCTTCCATCATGAGCACTTTTAAACTTTCTATATGAGCACACATGAGTTAAGTATGCAACTTGAGTACAACACTTTTGGTATTTAAGCTGAACGTGAGTCTCATCATATGCATCGAACATAAGCCTTAATACATGAGCCTTGATCATGAGTAAATGTAAGGGTCGCATTTGAACATTGAACATGATAGTGAATATGAGTCTTGAACATGAGGGTCGAACGTAAGTAAGTGTGAGCCATAGTCACGAGTCTTCAACTCAAAGTAAATCTTTAATACGACACAATCTATGAATGTAACATGAGGTTTAAATATGGAATGAATCTTAAACATGTCACATGTATTGAACATGATATCGCACGAGGCCTATATGTAACGTGAGGCTTGAATACAACATGAGTTTTGAACATGATGCGAGGTTTGAGCATCACATGAGTCATGAAAACTACATAACTCTTGAACACAACATTGGACATGATGTGAGCACTAAACGCAATGTGAGGTCCCATTACACGAGTTGAATATGAGGCGTTGAACGTTACTCTTCTAATACGAACATGTGCTGGAAAACATCTATTACACCCTGAAGTCGCAGAGTCGTAACAGTCTCGCCGTGTAAACCATTCTATGATAATAACTGGCCTCATAGTACTTACCGTAAACATGATCTACACAAGGCATCGACAACTCTTCGCTTTGAAGTAAACAGTCCAATTAAATGTTTAACTACAATTATGGTAAATATCACAAATTTTTTATAAACATATATAATTATATATAAAGTCTACAGAACTTTCCAAAAAACTTTACATAAACATAACGGTTCACTAATTTACATAACAACTATCAGTCTTTCATCATCAACCTATAAAGGACACTCTAGCTACACATCCACTACTAAGTAAATTGAACCTTACACCCCTGGCTTCAAAAGAACTAACCTCTGGATAATTGTAAGGTAGCATAATACTTGAAGTATTCAGAAATCAAGACCTGCAAAAGGATCTATAAGGATATAAGCAACTACAGCTCAGTAAGTTGAATTGGAGACTCATGAATGTATACAAACAAGATTATCAAACAATTATTTTCATGCAATGCAACAATCAAGTGTCATCGCACAATGTAGTCCGGTCCGTTGTGAAATCAAAGAAATTTCATCTGCTCTAATCCGGGTTGAGGAGTTTCCATGTTATGCAGCAGTTGTCACGCCCCGAAGCGACAGAGTCATAATAACCCCGCCATGTAAACCATTTTAAGATAGAAGTTGGCCTTACAACTACTATCCTAGACCTGATCTACACAAGGTGTCCACGACTAACTCGCTTTGAAATAAATAGTTTGTAATTTAAATAAATCATTTATCTAAGAAAGTGAGGAAATATATATATATATATATATATTCACTATAATTCGGTTATTGCAATTAAAGTTTACAATATTTCTCCGTAATATATTTCCTAGTTATTACATTATTCAGAAATAAAAAATAATTCTAAAATAAAAGCTTAAACCTTAAAAATATATGTTTAGTCTTCAAATGTTTTTCCTCACTCCCTAGGATCCAACAGTTGCTAGCTTCAGAGTAGTTGTATACCGCTTCTTAGCCAGCACCTGCACAACGTCTATAGGGATGTGAGCAACCACAACTCAGTAAGTTAAGATGGAGCACTTAAAACTATATCATAAACACAACAAGGTTATCAATTAACTTATTAGGTGCAATGCATGTGTAGGCAAATACCATCGCACGACGTTGTCCAGCCAGTCGTGAGATTAGAGAAATTGCGCCCGCTTTAATCCGGGTTGAGGAGTTGTTGTTAATGCAACAGCTCACGACCAAACCCAGACTTGTGTAATGGAGACCTTGCTCCTCCCGTGACTACCTTCGAACCATTGACTTCACCCTCGCCGCGACCTCCTCACCCGTCACTTAGTTCGACTGAGGATGAAGAAGGGACCCTCTGCAATCCTGTGCTATCTCTTTCGAAGGGGTTGATATTTGGTCGGAGAATCCTAGGTTTCCCCTAATGGGTTGCCATGCAGGTTCGATTGTAATTACAAGTCGTATATTTGATTAGGTCCAGTTTAGGATGATCATTCATTTCATACAAATCATACAATACATGCCAGAACAACAAACAGAATTATAACATCACTCATAATTAAACACATGCACACAACCAATTATCTAATAAGCATAACCAAGCATAATCTTAAGCCTCTAAAATACAACATCGTATTAATCCCAACTCATCTCGACTCTTCGCTCACTTACTTGAGGTCCGACTTGCTCAGGCCATCGCCGATCATCCCTATAACACAAACGTGGTTTCAGTTTTTCATATAACTATTATAAGTTCACTTTATCCTATAACGCTTATTGTTATGTTTTGTTTAGGGTTTAATATGCCTAATTATCTAGGTCTTAAGTCTTTTACAATTATTCTAGGTTTGGGGCTAGGTTCGGGTTTGGTTTCTGCATCAATTTCTAAATTAGGTTTTAATTCGATTTCTAAGTATTGTTTTATATTCGAACCCTAGAAATTCGTTTCAACTCATAATGTGAAATTAATCATATTACTTCTCGATTTCCTAAATACCATCATTACCTCTAATTAGTATTTTATTCTACCCGGTACATTTAAATCCTTATTAATGTACTGAATTTATTCTTGATGTGAGAAATTTTTACATCTTTCATATAATTAAATAAATTCAATTTTTCTATCAATTTTATTATATATCCCTATTATTTATATAATATCAATTTTTATCTTAATATTTTTTATTTATTATATTTCCAATAATTGTGTATTATGTACTATTACTTATCATGTACATAATACACATATAATATTTTTATCACTCTAATTACTATCTCCCAACATCAATTATCATTTCAAAATGTCTAAATTCATCCTAAATCAGATTTTACATCTAATTATCCTAATTTACAAAATTAACTTAAAATGTAGTATTTTTCTCTATTACTCATTTACTACATAATTAACCTAATAATTACATCTAATACCCTAAATGCTGCAAGTATCATACTCCATCAGATTTCAACATCCTAAAACATATACTTATTCACTAAATCAGTAATTAACTATTTAATTACTTTATTAACCCTAAATTACCCATTTTATGTCTCATTTTAAGGTCTAAAAATTATCTAAAAATTTCAAAAATTAATTTTGAAAATGAGCTTTATAGCACTATTCTATATCATCTAAGTAGCCTACGCAAAAATTTTGGGTTCAAAACTGCACTCCTAAGGTCATTTATTTTTAAATCGAAATATGCTTGATTTTGCATGATTTCTTAAGGACTATATATCACGAAACATAGTTTTATCAAAATAATATTTTTCCTAAAAACTACATACAAAAATATTCTAGAATAACAAAATTTATAATTTTCTAAGAATATTTACTATTTTTTAAAAAATTACACAAAATTGGGCTAGAAATCAGACTCACCAGTTTAGGTGGCTCCGGCCACCGCCGGCCGCCGTGGCTTTATCGGTCGGTCTGGGCGCTGCCACTACCGTGTGGTAGTGGTGGCCGTCTACTCCTAGGTACTCGTCTGGTATGAGTTCCCTTTAAGGCCCTAATTGCACAGTTTTTCCTATTTTTTTTTTCTAACCTTAATTTTTCTCTCAATTTCGCCTCTCTCTATTTTTCTTACTCTCCAAACTGCCCAAGTGAGCTCTGTGATTTTTTTCCCTATTTATAGAGCTTTGTGGTAATTAATGTCCATTAAATTGGACATGACATTGTCCAAATCCCTTAATTTTTGGTTTTTGTGTTACTCTAATTTAATTGGTTGATTTTTTTATTATTTTTCCCAACTGCCACAACCCAATTCTGGATCATTCCTTATTTTTTTCTAATTTTTCTTTATTTTTCCTTAATTAATTATGAATTTTATTTAATTATTTAGTATTATTTTAGCACATTTCACGTATTTTAAGTAATTACGCGTATTTCTACATACATGTAAATTCATATATAATAAAAATAAATATTCCTAAATATTTTTTAGGTTATTTTATGATTTTTAGTATATATATAATTTATCTCTAGTAATTTATTAGTTATTGGATTACATTTTTCGCCTTTTTGATAATTAACAATTATTATACTTAAAATTTGAAAATTTTATAGTCTCCTATTTTATTACTTATTTTCTTAAATTTGAATTTACGGGATCGAATTTACTAATATTTCTAGCTTTACTTATAATTTAGATTTGATCGGATCTTTCAGCCGATCGAAACTTTAAGTGACTGATTATGGGGCTTATAGCAGCTCACAACTAAACCCAGGCTTGTACAATGGAGACATCGCTTCTCCCATGACTACCTTCGAACCATTGACTTCACCCTTGCTGCGACCTTCTCTCTTGTCACTTAGTTCGACTAAGGATGAAGAAGGAACCATTATGCAATCCTACGTTATCCTTTTCGAAAGGGTCGGTATTTGGTTGAAGAATCCTAATGATCCTCCTAACGGGTTGCAACGCATGACATTTTAGGTCATTAGAATCGAATAATATTAAATTTCATTTAGGGTTTTTAATCAATTTCACACCAATTTAATCATAACACAAAATCAATCATATTGCAAATTTCAGCACGAATTCAGATACATCAAACATATGCGTAAACTACTTACAATCATAACCATATACAATCCTAAGTCTCCGAGTACCATAAAAATAGTCCTTTAATACAGTAACTATTAACCCAACTTACTTAGAATTTCTCAATCGTTCGATCACTTAGTTGTAAGCTGATTCGTCTCTAGGTATCTTATAATACAAATAGGTCTTTTTAGTATTTATACTTTAAGGATTCATATTCTAAGTTATAATTTAACTCATTTTTTTCTATATATACCTATTATGTACTAATGATTCATTCTATCTTATTTTGGGGTTCGGTTCCTAAATTAGATTTTAGTTTTGATTCTGGAATCTTAAATATACTCAAATCCTAATGTGAAATTAATCACATTAAGCTCCAGTACTCTAATATCCTATTGGGTCTTCATTTAGTATTCTAAACTGTTCAGTACGTACTAATTCTAATTAGAGTACCGGATTTATTCCCGATGTGAGAAAATCTTACATTTTTTATACAATTACCTAAAATTAAAGTTTGTTTCAAATTTAGTATATTCTAATTTTTATTATTATATTATCTAAATAACCCTAATTTTTCATATTTATTAAATTTCCAATTCCACATATTCCTAATTTCCTATAATTACTACCTAATTCCTAAATTAATTACACTTAATACACCAAAGGTTAGGATTAGGTTTCCACAATAGATATTAACATCCCTAAATATCTAATTACTATCTAAATCAGTAATTAATCATTTAATCACTTAATTAACCTAAAATTGGCCAATTTTTCCATCATTTTAGAGCTAAAAATTTATTTAAAAATTTTGAAAATTAAATTTTAAAAAATGGCTTCATAGCATTGTTCTATATCACTTAAGCATTCTACAGAAAAAATTTGAGCTCCAAACTACACTCCTAAACCTATTTATTTCTAGTTCTAATCATGCTCGGTTTTGTTTAATTTGTTAAGAACCTTATATTTTCAGATATGATTAAACTCAATCACTATTTTTCCCTAAATCTACATACAATAAAACCGTAGAATAATGAGTTTCATAATTTTCTGGGCAAAATAAATAATTTTAAGAAATTATACAAAACTAGAGCAGATAAGGGATACACCTGGTTCAATGCCTTTTGGCTGTCCAACACCGATCCAAGTGTGTCGGCCGGTTAAGACGGTGGGTCTGGAGTGGGGTGGTGGTGGTGTGTAGGTTTAGCTCACTAGCCTTAACTGCATAGTTTTCTTTTCTTTTCTTCTCTAGTTTTTCTCTTGAATTTCGATGCTCTCTATTTTTCTCTAATTTCTAACTGTCTAAGGGAGTTCTGTAAATTTTTTCTCTATTTATAGAGCTTTGTGGTAATTAATGTGTATTAAATTAGATAAGACATTGTCCAAATCCCTTAGTTTTTGACTTTTGTGTTGCTTGATTTTGATTGGGTAATTTTTTTTCTGCACTTCCTGACTTGCCACGACTACATTCACCTCATTCTTGATTCCTCTAATTTTTTCTTAATTAATTAGTAATTTTTCTTAATTATTTAATAAGTTTTTAGATAATTTAAGAAATTTCGCGTATTTTCATCTACATATAAATACATGTGGGTTACTTGTGAACATTCCTAATTATTATTTAGATCATTCTATAATTTTTAGTATACATATAATCTATCTCTTGTAATTTATTAGTTATTAGATTACATTTTTCGCATTTTCGATAATTAACAATTATTATACTTAAAATTTAAAAATTTTATAATCTCCTACTTTATTACTTATTTTCTTAAATTCAAGTTTACGGGGTCGTTTTTACTAATTTTTCTATCCATAGTTTATAATTTGGGTTTGATCAGATCCTTTAATCGATCGCCCTAAACTTTGTGTTCTAAGTTCAATCCTACCGTCACTTGGCTTAACTTTAGGGCTTACAACATCATCATAAGCATGTGAACTGTGCGTAGTATCACTGATCTCATGTGTGAATTGCGTATTGTCATCATGTATTGCAAGAATCCTTGTACGTATGTGTCATCTCTAGTTTTCGTAATTGATGTCATACTTTTCGAATGCACCTTACTTCTATTAACTCCCTTGCTCCTCTTCATTTACAGGTGCTCACTTTCTTTCATATAGATGTCACTGCTGCTTTTAGGGATCATCGACATGGGTAAAGGATCTAGCAAGAGCCGCTCTCGTAGCAACAATACTGATAAGAACAATGTAATTTTATCATATTTTAAGGATCATATCCCAACAGCCCGCTTACCTCGAGATAAGTAAGTGGACCCAATTATTGAAGGTAACTTCTTCCGGTGAGATATAAAGAGGCAGGATACACATCCACATCCACCTAAGGATGGCAAGCTGCGTTTCATAAGACAAGAACCTTCAATACATAAGAGGGTTGAGATAGAAGTGAATTCTGTGCTGCATTTTAGAAATGAGAAGAAAGAAATCCCTCTCTCAAATAGTAGTTTTGATAGCCCAAAGCATATAGTGAATGGCTGGTTGTCTTGGGTGATGTACATTTTCAAGAATCTCGTATATACATCCATTTTAGAAGAAGCGGGGGTGTATTCCATATAGGTGTCTTCTCGTTTAACTTTGCACCGCCTGCAAGAAATAGAAACTTGGTGAGCTATCATGTCCTGTTAGAGCATTTACTCACAAACCTTTGTAACAGCGTAGGGTGAGATCACTCTAATACTAGAGGATGTTGCAGACCTTCTAAGCCTTCCTAATCTTGGATTAACCGACATCACCACAACTTTAATCTTGGAAGACAATCGAGCATTGATTAAACTATTAGAAGTGGACAAAAGAGAAGTTCTAGATACTCGCAAGTATGGTATGCTTAGTGCATGGATCAAGCATTTCTTTAGGCCAAACAAAAGTGATAAGATGGGGCCTCGATATCAGTACAAGTAAGTTCCTACATTTTGATGTGGCATAGTCATTGTTTACCCTTTTTCTTGTTGATGTTTACTTTATGACCCTAACCTAGTATGTCTTGTCTTATGTTTTAGGTATGAGTTTGAAGTTTTCATTGCTTGTTGGTTGTCATTGTTTGTATTCCCAGGAGGGCCTTGAAAAAAGCGTTAGTCCTCGACTCTTCCACTTAGCTATTCATATTGTGCGAGGGGAATGTTTTGCTTTGGAGCCTTTCTACTTGGGTTCCTTGTATAGGCGTTTGGACCTCTTTCATGAAGCTTCGATACACTCGCAAGGAAGATACATTGTAGTGTCATACGTAGACTTGGTATTTCTTCATATGTTCTTCTACGAGTGTTATAGGAGATATTTTGGTCTCCCGCTTACACATTCTAATGCCGTCAGGCCCCGAGCTTGGGGATGAGTTAATAGAAAACTCCCAAGTACTTTGAAGAATGTCATTGATACTTGTTATGAGCTCAACTTTCATCTATATACAAAGGAATTACCTGAATATGAATGGTACTTAGAAATCTACCCTTCCGGTTTAGAGGACTTGGTAAACTTAATAAAGCTTCATGATGAGCTTTCTGATATTGAGGTAGAGTTTATCTTATGGAGTACACCTGGGGGTCTTTCGTCACTTCATGATTGGGTCGATGCTTCTAGTTGCTTCCTTGAGTGTAGTGTCATGAAGTACTCACCTCATTGGGTTGCTTGACAATTGGGGTTTGATTAAAGAGTACCTCATGATTTGATCATTAGCTAAAGTTTTGATCAGTTTTGCAAGATGTTCAGACTTGAGAGCCGGAAAAACATTCATGGGAGGATTGGACAATTATTCTTTCCTTTTATGAGTTGTTCTAGGGTTGCTTCGCGTGGTTGGCTCACATATTGAAAGAATTGCTTAGATGGGTTTAAGAAGTATGTCTTAGAGACAGCTGAAGGGGATTTGCCTAAAATAGTCATTCGAAGATATGAATTTCACTTTCGACTTAAGGAAGACCCAAAATCATCTAATAATGCGAAGTCGTTTAATGATGCTCGAGGTAAATCACAAAGCGAATGTTCACCCTCTCCCCTATTGATCATTAGACAATCTAAGCGTAGCCGCATTCATGAGGTAGTATTATTGTTACACTCTCCTTCCTCCTTTTTAATACACTAGTATCTTCTTAAAACTTACTCTTCTTAGTTTTCTCAATTTTATGTATGTCACAGGAGCAAAAGGGAAAGGAGAAGGATGTCACTTCTACTAAACAGAAAGTGATGAAGCATCATCTTGATGGAGCAAGCGGTAGTGTCCTTAAAGGGACTTCTTTAAGTCAAAGTATCCCTCTTATCACTCGTTCTTTTCCAAGTCGCTATGGTATGGGAAAGGTACTTCAAGCTAAAGATCCACCTACTGTTACCAAGATTGTGGATGAAGGAGAAGATGATGTTGAGTTGGTTGATTATGGGGATTCTCTTGAACACGCAAATGATGATAGAGAAAATTCTGTGACAAACATCGATGATGACCAAAAGGGACAATTCAATGATAGAACAGACTCCATAAAACAAGCTGATGAAGATACCTATGGTAATATTAGAATCCTTGATGTATTCAATATTATTGACAATTGTGAAGATAGTGAATTTTTACTCTTAGAGGAAAGTGTGATCCAGGCGTTTACTGATGCTTTGATGGGTGCGGGATTTTGTAATGAAGAGATACATTTTGCTCCTAATGCTTCCATGGATGCTACTATAGTTAGCAATGTTTCTACCCTTTATAGTGACGCGACTTCGCCTGTTCCAGGGGATCTTACATCATCACTCCCCCTAGAGATTAGAATAATACAATATGGAGATAAAGGATCAGCAAACAAGATGGTAGTGAGCTCAGAAGATACTTCCTCCTTTCATGGCTTTATGATACCTTCTGACCTCTTAGCACCACTGGAGCGCTCATATAAGATGGAGGGGGATTTTTGGGTAAGATCGGTCTATTTGGATTCCAATGTGACTACTCATATCTTGGGCCTACTTGAGCAAGTTGTAGGGTTGTTTGATGAGGCTTGGCGCTCGCTATCCACAGAAAATCTTGAACTTTTGATTAGTGGTGTCACTGTAACACGTGCCTTCAGGTTTAAGCTCAACAAGATGGAAATCATTGTAGTTGAAGCTCAAAAGGTATTGTGTAGTTGAGATGTTGAGGAAAGATGTGAACTACTCAAAGCTAAACTTGCAAATGCAGAACTTGAGAGAGAAGAGTGTCTGGCAGGCACAGATCTTGATTCTACTATAGCATCTAATGTTAAGTATTGATAGTATTACTTTTGTTCTCTTTGCACCCACCACCCCCTCTCCCTCCCCTTCCCCCTTTTTTTAATGGAGTGTAAGGACTTGTTAAGCTTAATATGTGTAGTTTTGCTTCTCGCTTATTTGAGATCAATGCCTTTACATGGAACATCATGAATTGACGTGAGTTGTTTGTTAATTTAGTAAGCCCTTAAAAGTTCACATCATTATGCGCTTAGAAAACATTACATTTCCTTAGCGGTACTTTACATGATAGTTTACTTCATGGCTTGGTAAATTTTCAAGAAAACCTTGCGCAGTGGAAGTGTATTCCATTTGCAAGCAAGGATTCGAATATATGATCCGACAGTATGGAGATATTGATTGGAGCGAGGACTGTTAGTTCCATTAGACAGTCACGTCGTGAGTTAAGGGGGTATTACCTACTACTTAACTATTTTTACATGCTCCATGAACGTATACTCAAATAGTGTAAGCCATTGTCTTATTCAATAGAACATCATATAGTGCGCCTAGGAGTCAAAGCTTCAACTAGTCGACAACTCATATGATAGATGTATATTGCGCACTTAGGAGGCAAGTCTCTTACTAAGAAATAGCATTACAAACACCAATACTTTGTTGTTATTATTATTTTTTAACCCGAGGTGCGCAAAGGAGATAATAGTAGGAATAGATATGCAAAACAAGCTCGTATAGCTCAAGCTGTAAGTTTATTCATTTAACTTTATCATAGTTTCCTTTCTACAAATGGAACTTTTTGATATATTGAAAATTGATAGGAGCAATAATAGCATCCGTGTTGGGATTCCTGAGTTTACAATATCCACTTTCGTATACTTCCTCAACTACGAAAAGTCCTTCTCATTTTGGTGTAAACTTGGGCGCTGGGGTACCTCGGCGCACATGTTCAACTACACGAAGTATGACATCGCCTTATTGGAACGATCTCTTTCTCACCAAACGGTTATATGCTACTCCAAGCCTATGTTGATAATTGATGAGATTATATTTGGCAATATCACGCCTTCCGTCTAATGCTTTCAGATCCATCACTCGTAATATGTCGGGTTTGAGCTCAGTATTAATTGCCAACCTAGTAGATGGGATCAAGACTTTTATGGGAACTACTGCCTCAGTCCCATAAACTAGAGAAAAAGGAGTTGTTTGCGTCGGCCTTCGTTTAGATGTCTTATGGGCCCAAAGCGTTAACAGTAACTTATCATGCCATGCCTTATGATTATCATGAACCATGCGACTAAGTATCTTCAATAAGCTCTTGTTAGTGGCCTTAGCTTGTCCATTTCCTTTCGGGTAATACGACGTAGACTTTACATGGTCAATATTATAGGAAACTAGTAGTTGGCAAACATGCAAATTGATAAAAGGAGTGCCATTGTCAAATAAAATACGCTTTGAGATCCTAAACCTACATATGATATTCTCTTTCATGAAACCCGCAATTGCTAGTCCTGTAGCTTTCCTTAAAGGAGTTGCCTCTACTCATTTCGTAAAGCATTCTGTTTCTGCCAAAATCCAGGTACATTCTCTCGATGGTGGATGTATAGGTCCAATAAGGTCAAAAGCCTATGTGTGAAAAGGCCAAGGAGTTGTGATGCTATAGAGTGTAACCGCAAGAGCGTGAATGGCATCTCCATGCTGTTGACAGACAACGCACTTCTTAGTGAAGTTGAAAGCGTCCACTTCCATTATTGGCCAATAGTATCCTCTATCGAGTAGATAATAATATAGTTTCCTTCCTCTTTGATGCTCCCAGTACTCTCTAGCATGCGCCTCAGTTAAAACCATTTTCGTTTCAAGAGGAGCGATATACTTTAGGGGTTTTCCCATAAATGATACTCTATAAAGCTCACCTTTGTGCATAAGATACTTCCTAGCTTTTCGCTTTACAAGCTTAACATCCGTACTATTCATCGGCAATACATTGTTCCTCAAGTAATCAATATATGAGCACCTCCAATCATCAACACTAGATACAAAATTACACTCACTTTGGTCAGGAAGCTTAGAACATTTAAGGTAATGTACTTGTACTTATACTTGAAGTGCGTCTTTAGCCATCGATGGCCAATAATACCTTACCGCTAAATACGACGATATAGTGGTGGCCTTTTCTCCCCACACCAGATCTAGTGATACTTGTCTAGCTAAAGACGAGCTTCCTTAAAACCAATATATCGAGAAAGAACACCTTTTGGGCCCTTATAATATAACATTCCGTTGAATTTAACGAAATTCTTCAGAGCCAAAATAGAAGCCGCATCAGGGTGCGCTAACTATTCCATAAATGGACCATGCCAATCATCTTGCATATCTTCATTCTTACTAACAAAATTTAAAGTTGTACATGGGATAGATTTCATAACTACTTGGATTTTCACATTACTACTAAAATCTTGAATTGGCATTTTAGATGCCAGTGTGGCCAATGCATCAGCATACCTATTTGCCGATTGACTCGTGTGCTTGTATCGTATAGAATTAAAATTTTTTACCATAACCTGTACTATAGCCCTATAAGGTACAAGTGTAGGTTCCTTCAATCTAAACTCACCCGTGGCTTGTTTAATGATTAAATTTGAATCACCTCAAATACACAAATTATGCGCTCCAACTCCTCGTGCTGACAACAAACCAAGTAATACTGCCTAGTACTCGGCTTCATTATTGGTGCATCGAAAATTAAGTTTAAATGCTAAGGGTATCTCTTGACGCTCAGGTGATGTTAATACGATTCTTGCTCCCCAGCCTTGATTTCCTGCGGAACCATCAAATTGAAGTGTCCATTCACCATCTTGAAGTGTCCATTCACCATCTGCCTCAGCTATCAGAGTATCTTCATGAAATTCACCTGGTATTACGTCTTCAGTCGAGCCCTCTTTGGCATTTAGGAAGTGTGCTAATAAATCGGCCCGGGTTTGTGACTTGATGGTCTTAGGGGATTTCATTGAGATATCAAATTCCTCAAGAAGGAGTAACCACTTAGCGACTCGTCCTAATGAAGCCAGTCGTGACAATAAAACTTGATTAGATCCGAACGAGTTGCCAAATTGATCTTATGTGCAAGGAAGTAATGTTGTAACTTCTGCATGGCAAATACCAATGCGAGACAATGTTTCTCATAAGTTAGGTACTTGACCTCGTTGCCTTGAAGGGTTCGGCTCAGATAGTATATAGGTTGCTTTCGACCATCAACTTCTTGCATAAGCAGGGCTCCAACGGACTTGTCAGTAAATGTAAGATATAAAATCAATGGCAATTCTTTGACGAGCATGGTCATGGTTTGAGGAGAAGTCAAGATCATCTTGATCTTTTGAATTGCCTCCTCGTGGACCTATTCCCATTTGAATGAAATTCCTTTCCTCAAAAGTTAGTGCAATGGGTATGAAATCTCAGCAACTAATATAAACCTTTTGACATAAGAGACTTTTCTCATTAAAGTTTTTAGTTCCTTTAAAATAGTAGGGGATGGTATTGCTCTTATAGCTTGTGTTTTCGTAGGATCAACATCAATTCCTTTTCGATGGACGACAAAACCTAAAAATTTCCCTGAGGACACTCCAAAAACACATTTGAGAGGATTCATGCGAAGCTTATATACCCGACATCGTTCAAAAATCTTTTGTAGATGAACTACGTGATCATGCGACCTTTTAGACTTGATGACTATATCATTGACATAATCCTCCATAAAGTCATGCATCTTGTCATGGAATATAGCGGTCATTGCCTTTTGATATGTGGCGCCTGCATTCTTAAGCCCAAATGGCATGACGGTATAATAAAAATTTCCAATTGGTGTCCGAAAGGCAGTACACTCTGCATCCCCAATTGCTATCTTAATTTGATTATAACCACTGAATCTATCTATAAATGAGAATAAATTATGTCCCGCAGTTGTGTCTATCAGAGTATTGACGTTTGGTAAAGGAAATTCGTCTTTAGGATAAGCCTTGTTTAGATCCCGGAAGTCCATACATACTCTTATCTGTCTATTCTTCTTTCTTATAGGGACAATATTGGCAAGCTAAGTAAGACGTTGGATGGGCCTTATAAATCCAGCTCGTAATAGCTTCTTGACTTCTTACTTAATTTGGACTTCAATCTCAGGGCGAAAAACCTTTTGTCCTTGTTTTACAGGTGTAACTCCCAGGGTAATGCTTAATCTGTATACTATGAGATTAAGGTTCAATCCTGGCATCTCTTCATAAGTCCATGCAAATACGTCTCTATATTCTCTTAGCAATTTGACAATATGAACTTTTATTTTTTGTGGGAGGCTCTTGCTTATGAAGATTGGCCGCTGCGACTCTCCCAATCGCGTTAGATCCAATTCTTCTATTTCCTCAGCCTATGGCTTCATTTGGTCTTGTAGTTGTTGCGGGGTAGGTTGGACCTCTTGTACTGGTATGAGATCCAAAGAGGAAAAATATACCTCTTCAAACCCTGAGACCGTCACAAGTGGTATACTCTTCTTCCGTCTTCTCGAATGAAGCTTTTAATTCCTTTAGGCTGCTTGTTCTTCTTCTTTCCCCTATGACACTCGCGCATCTTTCTTTTCTTCTGTTGACCATCTTGAATTTCTTCCTATATAGGTAAAGGGATACCAATCGGCTTAGCTATTGTGGTTTCCCCTTCTTTAGCAAATTCATCAAAGTAGGCTGACTTAGTAAAATATGATTCGTGTTGCTCGAAAGGATTCTTGGTAGTTTGAATAAATACATCCTTCCCTTTCTAATGGCCTTTAATACATTGATGCAGTGTGGATGGGACCAAGTTGTGATTGTGCAGCCATTTCTTACCGATGAGTAGATGGTATTGGACCGGCGCATTAATCACATGAAAGGTAATAGTACTATGGATAGGGCTAACCTTGAGATCAATATTAACATACCCAATAGAATCTATAGGGGCATGTCTAAATCTATTTATTGATATAGGCTGTTTAACCAATCGTCGGATATCAATTCTAGCAGTCTTCAAAGTACTCATTTACATGATATTTAATAAAAAACTATTATCAATGAATGTTCTCTTGACTGGGGACCCGTTAAGCACACCTTATATCTTTTTGCCAACAAAAACTCAATATTAAAAGGAACAAAAGAATCTCTAATTATTACCAAACGGAAGGAATGATATCAAAACAACGCAATTATTTAAAAATTAGTTTATTTATAACTAAAAGGTAAATTTCTCTACTCCATTATTCACTTAATATAAGGATAGGTATATAATTAAGGAATAGTTAGAGGTAATGTATTTGTAGAAAATGAAGTAATAAATAAATGGGAAAATTAAACAAGAGCATTATCATTTGATTTTAAGTTTAAATTGAGGATTGAATTTTGAAGTGCTTCAAATAGCTCAAATAGAGAATGCATATTGTGTTATGTGAATCAAATAGAGGATTAGATTTTTAATTAATAAAAATAGAGGATAAACGTTAAGATAAAACCTATTTTTTTTTTTTTTTGAATTTTAATACTTTATATGACTCATTTATTATAATGTCAATCAATATTCTAACCAATTGAAAGTTTTATTCTTTATTTAAATGTAACGTAATATTAACCATCTGTTTAGACAATTTGTAATTCTCCCGTGAATAAATAAAAGCAAATATAACTATCCAATGGGCCGTGGGTTGATTCGGATTGACTTTATCAAAATTGAATTTTGACCAGTTTCATGGCAAGTCTTTTTAAGAGGGTTTCGTGACAAGTCTTATTGCCTCGTGTAGGATAATATCCCATTTCTCATTTGTACGTTTTGCGCCACTGCTCCGGGTTTAGAGGGACATATATATAATACCGATCGGGAATTCAAAAAGCATGGATCGAAATGGTGCTGGTGGTGCTATATCATATTCATCGCAGGTGATGTCATGCTCCGATTTTATATTGGATCATGTCGGCGAAATTGTTCTCTCCGCAAATTCAGATACTTTATTCTGGAAGTCGCTCGAATCACCTGACATCGTGAGTTCTACTCTTCGAGGTTTACATTTCTCCTCATTATTCCTACTTTATATATTCTGGGTTGTGTTTTTGGGGCCAACCCTTCTATTCATTATCTAAATGTCTCCACTTTCACGATTTTATTGATGCTGGTAACAATCCTTGTCATTGAAAGTTTTGATCTTTATAATCTCTTGACACATCGTTGCGAACTCATAATTTGAAAGTTCGCATCTTTCTTCCAATGTTGATGCTCTGGATTGTGTTTCTGGGTTTGGCCAAAAGAAAAAAAAAAGGGATTGTGTTTCTGGGGCTACCCCAACTATCGATTATTTGAAAGAAAAGATTTTTATGATTTTAGTAATGTTGATAATGATCTGTGAAGTTGAAAGTTTTGATTTTATAATGCTTTAGCACATTGTTGTGATTGCAATGTTCTATCTGGTTCTGGAGTTCTTATTCTATTATGTTCATTTGTAATAGGATCGATCCACTTGTTTTGGCAGACGTAATACCACTGTTCCGACCGAGATTAAGTTTGCCGATATCTACGCTGTTGAGTTCATTGACCGTGGGTTAGTGCATGAATGGGATTTATCTGATGCTGCAAGATGCCTTTTGGCCCACAACTGTCCGGTTAGTAATAGTTCTCTTTAGATATGGCAACGGAATTCCCCACACCCATCTCGTTAGATTGTTGTTCAATGAATTTTTATATCATGCCCCCCACCCCTCCTAGAATGATAGCTTACGTGTAGGAGATTGTCTTTGATGGTACAGATTTACAGCTTTGTGGTTCATGGTTTCCAGAAGTCGAAAACGCAGCCTTCTTTATGGGTTCTAGTCACCTACACATTTGGACACAAAGATATGCAGACCTGTCAGACGTGGTTTAATCATATTAGTGCTGTTTTGGACAAAGAAGTGGCAAGGCCAAAAAATCTCCTGGTGAGATGAGACTTCTAATCATTGAACTTCATGTTGTGGGTTGGTGCATCATCTGTACTGATTGATTTTGAGCGAGGCATCAGAAATGACTCTTGGTAATATGCTTTTGCTTGTCAGGTGTTTGTTCATCCACGGAGTGGAAAAGGAAGTGGCTGTCAGACTTGGGAGACCGTTGCTCCTATATTTGGTCATGCTAAAGTGAAAACGAAGGTGATTTCTTCTACCCTAGTGAGAAATACTCAAACTTACAGCAATATTCAGATAGTAGTTCTACATTTTTATTTGATTATTCTCTCCTTTCTTGAAAAACTCCCATCTATTTCATTTGCGAATAATTCAGTCACCTTCTTGGCATCTTGCATATATCTCTCTACTAGAGATTTATGTAAACAAATTGCTTTTTTCCTGAAAAGCAGCTTGTCAAAAAGTAATTTAGACGAATCCATTGTGAAAGTGCATCTTGAAGATACGATTTAGTTTTGTTCTGAGGTGTTTGTAAAAAACAAAGAAAAAACACCTTGTGCCTGTGTTTACTTGAAAATGCATTTTCAATATGCATTTTTCTTCCTCTTGTTTTCTTTTCCATCCCCTCTTATCAGCTGTAAATTGCTCATCAACCTTGGTATGAACTTCTCAAAGTTCTTGTCCAATAAGCAACCTCCCAGCCCTTAAAAATGATGAGCTAAAATACAATAAATTCAACTGGTAAACAACGCAATAATCCATCATAAAACATCATCTTACAGACCTTTGCAAAAAAGTTTACATATTTGTCCAACTTGCATAAACAGATGACTCCACTTTATAGGTATCAAAATGCATTGCTGATTATTTGGATTGTTTACGATTTGGAACAAAACATAAACTAAATTTAGTAAGCACTAACCTCTAGAAAAAGTCAGGAACATCATCGTCTTTGATGTGTTTAGCCAAAAATTTTTGTTGCACAGCTTCATTTGGTTTCCTTTTTGACTTGCTGCTATGAGATGTTTCTGCTGCCATCTTATTTATTCAGGCATGTCAATCCGAGTCCAACATGAAGGGTTGCTTTTTGAGGAAAAGCATTATCTAGCTGTGTTTTCTTTACAAGATATTGACCAAAACTAAACCATATCCTCAAGATGCATTTTCATGACCTGCTTTTAAAACTACCATGTCCCAAATTACTTTCCCACAAACTGCTTTTTAAATATTATTTATTTCAATAAAAGAATAATTTTACTCAATTCTCCTCCCTACTATGCCGTTGCACTTTCTGTAAGTGTGTGAAGGACCGAATGAAAATGTTAGTGGTTTTAGAAGGTGATTGAATGGAGTTGAGATCTTCAGGCATATTTCTTATGTCCCATCAAGTTTTCTTCTTTTTTAAAAGGATTCTCAAGTTGTTTCAGTGCACGACTTTGATTGTTGTACTTTGTAGAGTATTTGTTGGATATTGATGATTGAATGATAAATAAAAGTAAACAACTAGGACTCCTTTGATTTAATGATCTTAAACAGTTTTGGGACAGCAGAGTGGCTTTTCTTTTTCCTATTCATTGATTTGAGCTATTTAGCTGCGAGAGATATATGCCAATCTTGATAGTTGCTTTGATTTCAGGTAATTGTAACTCAAAGGGCAGGACATGCATTTGATGTGATGGTTGGTATAACAAATGATGAGCTCAGACTGTATGATGGTGTTATAGCTGTTGTAAGTATGATATAGTTTATATTTATCAACATGTGTTTAATGGCTTTTCTTCTAGATGGTTTGATGATAATGTGAAGATGATTGTGGCAATGTATGTAAACAATTTAAGTAGCAAGTATTATAGACTTGGTTCATCAAAATGTTAATTCGTTGCCATTCTAAGCGATGACTTTCTCTCTATATATTGATAGGTTAATACATCAGTACTTGTCAATATTTGGTAATCTGCCTTCTTGATTAGAAATTTGTCTTGATTGTAACTCATTTTGTCTTTTTTTTTAGGGAGGCGATGGCTTCTTTAATGAAATACTCAATGGTCTTTTATCCTCACGGTATAAAGCTCCTTATCCACCCGCTCCAACAGATTTTCTCGAATCTCTTAGAGATGATGGCAATTCTCTTCATACTAACTCAAGAGAAACGGTTGTTGGGATTACTCATCAAAATGAGCATCCATCATTCCTAATCTCATCTAGTGACTCAAGACTCTCAGGTATTCAGTCTAATCATGAAAATTTACATTTTGTAACTAATTAGTCACCATAATACATCATTGTAGTAGAGGATGGCCATTAATATGGTTCATCATTTTGACATTTTCAAAAAAATCGATATCAACTGATGAATAATGTTCAGCTATTGATATAGTAAATAAAAACATTCGGTTTTGCTTTAGGATCTTAGCCATGCCAAGTATAGAGAGTCAAATTTAATATTAGGCTTAATGTTTATTGATTTAATAAATTCGACTTATTGGGTTAAGGTGACAGAGCTCGAGTAGTTAAGCTATCGGGATGTTCAAGGAAAATTTGGCATGGTGAACTTGGAGTAGGGTCCATTAGATCGATCGGTTTGATCCAATCTT
This sequence comes from Lumnitzera littorea, assembly GCA_024138015.1. Taxonomy (NCBI): domain Eukaryota; kingdom Viridiplantae; phylum Streptophyta; class Magnoliopsida; order Myrtales; family Combretaceae; genus Lumnitzera; species Lumnitzera littorea. The sequence goes on along the minus strand of JAMXBB010000002.1, from coordinate 1,028,635 downwards.
TCTTGGTTTGGCCTACACTAAAATAATGAATAAAACTTTTATTTGAGCTTAAATCCATGAAAATAATCCGCACTAATAAAGGGCTTCAATCTTAACCATTATTCAGCATTATGATTTAACAGATGTAATTAACTACCCTTCTCCATAAATACCCTTTCCTCTTTCATTTGAATAGAGGGAGAATTGGCGCTAACGCTATTATTCTGTTGAATTCTCATCGTAAAAGATTAAATACTCAAATACATCAAGAAACATTACCCCGTTCTTCATTATTAGTGGAGTTTGATGCCTTCGAGCTCTTTCACTTGTCACTAAAATGTTAGAGCTTTATTGAGATCGCCTATTCTTCCTCCTTACACTTCTCTCTTGGTCAGTCCGTATAAGTCACTTAAATAATTTCTCTAGCTATGTGCAGCGCGATTTCACACATAGCATGCACGTGATCCCTGTATCTGTACTCGTGTCCTTACATTTTCTGATTACTTCACTGGAGAGAGAAGATTTGATGCTCACATTATGGTATTTTCAAGGCGAAGACAACTCAATTCTGTTGATGGAAATAATCAAGAGCAAGATGTTGCTATTGTGACTTATGACTAGAATCAACTTCCAGTTGAAGACACGAGCCAAGGAGATGGCATACAGGAAGGTATCTTTGATAATGCGCAATTGACACGAGCTACGAGAAACTAATCGGACCTTAGGCAAACTCATGGCGATGTTCGCCCTATGTGCGCTTGCTTTGGTTGCCTTTATTGTCGTACAATAAGGAGCAACTTTCTCGAATTCTTCTAATGTATTACAATAATACACTTTACTTAACCCTTTTGCTGTCAATGAGCATGTCAACCTACAACTACGCAATATTTATTACCTAAAGCAAGGGATTAGGGAGTTTAGATTGGAGTAGGGAGTTTAGATTGGAGGCTCGTTATTCTCACGTGCTATACTATGTGTTAACACCAATGAACCCTATGTCTATAAGATTTACACCTGTGAATCTTGCTTCTATGCACCCTCCTCTTGCAATGTCACTGAGGGTAGAAGTGTTGGTTTAGAGAGGTTTATTTGTAACCAAAGAAGATTTAGACATGTATTTAAAGAAGATACAAGCAAAGTTTGCAGTTGGGATACCAAAACTCAAGCTTTTATATCGCTAACGTATTGCTGCAAAAGTGTATTATAAGGATTATGTTAGCACAAAGTTCATACTATTTAATGGCAAGAAAGGAAGTGTTATGAAACATTTGTTGAAATTCATCCAGACGTTGGAAGTATATGGTCTAGATGACGATTTGAAATTAAAGGAATTTTTTAAGTTGCTCATTGAGGATGCATATACTTGGTATGTTAATTTTTAGATTTGTGGGGTAATATGTGTAAGATGTTTTTAGAGAAATTTTTTTCTATTGAAGAAAGAGTTATCCTTACTGATAAGGAAAGGATTTGCCAAAGGTTCAAAGAAGATCTTATGGACTATATCAAGCGCTTTAGGGAGCATTCGCTAGATATACAAGATGTTTGTGATGAAAGGGAGTTGGGTAAAATCTGTATGAATGTTTCTTGAGTATGCAGTTTGTCTTGAGAATCTTTTCTTGACTTCCTTTGTTGCGTTAGTTGAAAATGCGTGAAGGACCAATAACTTAATGGCATGACAAAGAAGCGAAGTTGTAAGATTTAATAAGCGCACTTTGTCTGTAAACATTGCTCAAAGTAAGTCACCAAAGGGAGCAAAGAAACAAAGAAATGATAAGATTACTAACATTAGGCTATCTTTGACATACCTTTGTCCTATGGCCAAAGTGTATCAAATGATTGACCAGTAGCTTTATGATGGGAATATCAAGCTCCTGAAGGTCAAGCGCTTCCCTACAAATAAGGAAAAGAATGACCCTAAGTATTGTAGATTTTATCGAATTATCGATCACCTAATTAAGGATTGTTTCACTTTGAAGAAAATATTCAACGATCAAGTTGCATGAGGTGAGTTGATCATTGATAATAATGATGTTAGAAATGATCCACCTCCCGTACACAACAATCGAAGGGGTGCTATCAACGCTATTAGCTATGATCCCGTCACTACAAAAGTAATTGATGTCCAAGCTACTGGAAATGATGAAGATAAAGGAAATTCGATTGAAGCTCAAGATGACGAACACCCACCTGTCGTTGCAACTTTGCTGAAGGCAACTAATTTAGGAATTTCTTTAATCTCTTGGGATTTAACGAGAGAGCTCGGCTTGCAGCAGCAACTGCACTTGCACAGATCTCTAAGAGTCAATATGCGGAGTGTAGTGCAGTACAACCTGTAAAGAGGATGGTTACGGCACATGAAAATGCGATCTTATTTATTGATGTAGACATGTGTAAAGAATTTCAATTACAATCGCCCCTTATATATGGAAGTTGTGTTTAATGGGTGCCCAGTTACGAGAACATTCATTGATAATGGTTTTTTACTAAATATTATGCTAATGAGTACTTTTCAGGGGTTGGAATTGACACTCGACGGTAGGTTAAGCAGCTTATCTCAATAAACGGATTTAGCCATGTCCTTACAGGTTCTCTTGGGTATGTTAACGTTGATCTCAATGTTGGGCCTACCTATGATACTACTACCTTTTATGTGATCGATGCACTAATTTAATATCATTTGCTCATCGGTAGGAAGTGGCTGCATGAATACAACTTGATCCCTTTGACATTGCATCAATGTATCAAGGGTCATTGGAAAGGAAATGATGTGTTTATTTCAGCTACCAAGAATCCTTTTGAACAACATGAATCATACTTTACTAAGTCGACTTATTTTGATGGATTTGTTGAGGAAAGTGAAACCGTAATAGTCAAGCCATCTGTTGTCCCATTGCCTATATGGGAAGAAGTTCAAGGGGGCTAACAAAAGAAGAGAAGGATGCACGGATGTTGTGGGGGAAGGAAAAAGAACAAGCGGGCTAAGGGAATTGATAGCTTCATCTAAGAAGACGGAAGAACGGTGTACGGTTTATGATGGTTTGAGGGGTTTAAAGAGGCACATCTCTCCTCTTCAAATCCAATACTAGTATAAGAAGTCTAAACCGCCTCACAATAACTACAGGTTGAGGTAATAGAAGAATTGGATCTAGTACGATTAGGAAAGTTATAGTGGCCAATCTTTATAAGCAAGAGCCTCCCACGAGAAATAAATGTTTATATTATTGAATTGCTAAAAGAATATAGAGATGTGTTTGCATGAACCTACGAAGAGATGCTAGGATTGGACCCTAATCTCATAGTATACAGACTAAGTATTGTTACGGGAATCACACCTGTTAAGCAAGGACAAAGGGTTTTCTGCCTAGAAATAAAGTGCAAATTAAGCAAGAAGTCAAGAAGTTATTACGAGCTAAATTCATAAGGCTCATTCAACATTCTACTTGGCATACCAATATTGTTCCTGTAAGAAAGAAGAATAGGCAGATAAGAGTATGTGTGAACTTTCGGGATTTAAACAATGCTTACCTAAGGATGACTTTCTTCTACCAAACATTGATATTATGATAGACGAGACTATATGATATGACTTGTTCTCATTTATGGATGAATTTAGTGGTTACAATCAGATTAAGATGGCAATTAGGGACACGAAGTGAATCGCCTTTCGAATACCAATTGGAAATTTTTATTATACTGTCATGCTATTTAGACTTAAGAATGTGGGTATTACTTATCAAAGGGCAATAATCGCTATATTCCATGACATGATGCATGACTTCATAAAAGATTATGTTGATGATATAGTTATTAAGTCCAGGAGAGCACTTGATCACCTGGTTCGTTTGCAAAAGGTTTTTGAACAGTGTTGACTGTATAAGCTCCACATGAACTCTCTCGAGTGTGTGTTTGGAGTATCTTCAGGAAAGTTCTTGGGATTTGTTGTCCATTAAAAAGGAGTCGATGTTGATCCTGCAAATATACAAGCTATAAAATTGATGTTATTCCTCGCCACTTTAAAGGAACTAAAAGCTTTCATGGGAAATGTCTTCTATATTAGAAGATTTATACCTACATTTGCTAAGATCTCATACCTATTGCACTAACTTTTAAAAAAGAGAACTTCATTTGAATGGGAACGGATCCATAAGGAGGCAATTCAAAAGATTAAGATGGTCTTAACTTGCCCTCAAACAATGACCATGCCTATTAAAGAATTGCAATTGATCTTATATCTTACTTCTATCAATAGGTCTATCGGAGCCTTAGTTGTACAAGAGATAGATGGTCAAGAATGACTTGTGTACTATTTGAGTTGAATCTTTCAAGAGAGTAAGGTCAATTACTTGGTTTGTGAGAAGCATTGCCTTGCATTGGTATTTGCCATGTAGAAATTACGGTACTACTTCCTTGCACATAAGATCAATTTGGTAACTCCTTCGAATCTGATCAAGTATTTATTGTTATGACCAATTTTATCAGGACGAGTTGCTAAGTGGCTACTCTTTCTTGGATAATTTGACATTTTAGTACAATCTCCTGAAACCATTAAGTCACAAGTCTTGGTCGATTTATTAGCATACTTCTCAAATGCTCAAAAAAGCTTAATTATAGATACAATATCAGTTGAGTTTTATGAAGATTTTTTGATGGTTGAAGCGGATAGTGAATGGATGCTTTAATTTAATGGTTCTGCAGGGAATCAAGATTGGGATGCAAGAATTGTATCGAACTCATCTAAAGGTCAAGAGATACCATTGGCATTTAAACTTAATTTTCGATGTACTAATAATAAAACTGAATAGGAGGCATTATTATTGGGCTTATTATTTGTAAGAGTAGTTGGAGCATGTCATCTGTATATTCGAGGCGATTCGAATTTGATCATTAAATAGGCTACGGGTGAATTTGGCTTAAGAGAACCTATACTTGCGCCTTATAGGGCCACAATACAAGCTATAGTTAGAAAGTTTAACTTTATGCGATACGAGCATACAACCCAATCAATGAATAGATATGTTAATGCATTGGCCACATTAGCATCTAATATCCCAATTTAAGATGCAAATGATAAGGTGAGTGTTTAAGTAGTCAAGAAATCCATATCGTGCATGGCTTTGAATTTTATTGATGAGAATGAAGAGTTGCAAGACGATTGGCATGTCTCACTGATGGATTAGATGGCGCATCTTAGTGCAGCTTTTGTTTCAACCTTAAAGAATTTTATCGAAATTAATGAGATGTTATATTATAAGGGGCTAGAAGGTGTTTTGTCTCGATATATTGGTTCTAAAGTAGCTTATCTCAAGTTAGATAAGTATTACTGGATTTGGTGTGGAGAAGAAGGGCTATTACTGTATTGCCGTATTCAATGTGTGGGCTATTATTAGCCATCAATGGCTAACGATGCGTTTCAGGTGCAAATGCATTGCCCTAAATATTTTGAGCTCCTCGACTAGAGTGAGTGCAATTTTGTATCTAGTGTTGAGGATTGGAGGCGCTTGTACATTGGTTATTTGAGAAACAGTGTGCTACCAATGAATAGTACGGATGCTAAACTCGTAAAGCAAAAGGCCAGAAAGTATTTTATGCATGAAAACGAGTTTTATAGAGTATCATTTATGAGAAGACCTTTAAAGAGCATTGCTCTTCCTAAAACAGAAACAATTTTAACTAAGGTGCATATTAGAGAGTGCAGGGAACACCAAATAGGAAGGAAACTATATTATTACCTACTTAGTAGAGGATACTATTGGCCAACGATGGAAATTGATGCTTTCAACTTCATCAAGAATTGTATTGTTTGTCAATGGCTCGGCAATACCATTTATGCTCCTACGCTAACACTCCATAGTATCACGACTCCTTAGCTTTTTAACACTTGGGCTTTTGATCTTGTTGGGCTTATACATCCATGATCGAGAGGATGTATTTAGATTCTAGCAGGAACTGAATGCTCCATAAAGTAGATAGAGACAACTCCTTTAAAGAAGGCGATGGGACCAGCAGTTGCAAGTTTCATGAAAGAGAATATTATAGAATCCCTAAGTGTATTTTATCTGATAACGGTACTCCTTTCATCAATTCGCATCTTTGCCAACTGTTAACTTTTTATAATATTGATCATGTAAAGTCTACGCCTTATTACTCGAAAAGAAATGTATAAGCCAAGGCCATTAACAAGAGCTTATTGAAGGTAATCAGTTGTATGGCATATGATAATCATAAGGAATGGTATAGTAAGTTACTCATAGCGCTTTGAGCCTATAGGACATCCAAATGAAGGTTAACACAAGCAATGCCTTTCTTTTTGGTTTATGGGGCTGAGGCAGTAGTTCTAATAGAAGTCTTGATTTCATTTGCCAAGTTGGCCGTGAATGCCGAATTGGGACCTGATCATTATGAATGATGGACTTGGAAGTATTAGATGAAAGGCGTGATATTGCCAAACGCAACCTTGTCAACTATCAGTATAGACTTGAAGTGGTGTATGATCGTCTAGTGAGAAAGAGATCATACTAATAGTGACGTCGTACTTCATGCAGCTGAGCATGTATGCCGAGGTACTTTAGCGCTCAAGTTTACGCCTAAGTGGGAAGGATCTTTCATAGTTGAAAAAGTGTATGAAAGTGAATATTGCAAACTTAGGAATCTTAGGATAGATACTATTATTACTCCTGTTAACTTTCAATATGTCAAAAGTTCCATTTGTAAAGAGGAGACTATAGTAAAGATTAATGAATGAAGCTTATAGCTTGAGTTGTATGAGCTCGTTTTGTATATTTATTTCTATTATTATCTCTTTTGTGCACTATGCGTTAGATGGAACAATAACAAAGTATTGGTGTTTATAATGCTTCTACTTGATAAGAGACTTGCCTTCTAAATGTGCAATATACATCTATCATATAAGTTGCTAACTGGTTGAGATTTTGATTCCCAACCATACTATATGATGCTTTGTCAAATAGGACAATGGCTTACATTGTATAAGTATGCATTTGTAAAGCATGTCAAAATAGTTAAGCAGTAGGTAATATCCCTTTAACTTATGACATGATTGTCTAATGGAACTAATATTTCTAGTTGCAATCAATACCTTCGTATTATTGGATTATATATTTGAATCGTTGTTTGTAAGTGAGAACACACTTCCAATACGCAAGGTTTTCTCAAAAAATTTAGCTAGCCATGATTATTGTCTTCTATCCAAAGAGTGCTGCTAAGGAAAGGTAATATTTTTTTTTTAAGTGCATGATGATGTAAATTTTTAAGAGTTGGCTAAGTCAATAGGTAACTCATGTTAACTCATGATGTCCCATATAAAAGCTAGTACATGCTAACTTCCGAGGGATCTCAAACAAGCGAGAAGCTAAACAATACATATGAGGTTCAACAAGGCCATATACCATGTGAAAAAAATGAATGCAAAGAAAGTAAGAGCAACCCTATGGAGACTCAACACTAGATGCTATAGTAGAATCAAGATTTGTACTTTTAAGATGCCTCTCTCTCTTAAGTCCCGCCTTTGCAAGTTTGGCTTTGAGTAGTTTGCATCTTTCCTCAATGTCTCGACTACCCAATACTTTTCGAGTCTCAACTGCAATAATCTCCATCTTATTGATCTTGAATTTGAAAACACATGTTGCAGTAATACTACTAGTAAAAAGTTCGAGATTCTCTATAAACAATAAGTGCTAAGCCTCATCAAATAGTCTTATGGTTTGCCTAAGTAGGCCCAAGACATGAGTAATTATATTAGAGCTCAAATAGACGGACCTTGTCCAAAAGTTTCCCTCTATCCTATGCAAACGCTCCAATAGTGCTAAGAGATTACATGGTATGGTGAAGCCACGAAAGGAGGTGGTATCTTTGGTGCTCACTACCACCTTAATTGCGGTTCTTTTGTCTCTATGTTGCAATGTTCTAGTTTCTAGGGAGGGAGGACTTTAGAGCTTGCCTCAAGCAAGATCGATCGAGAGAACAAGGATATCGTTGATCCCTCTTGCATCCATAACAGTATTCTCACTCTTAATGTTTACCTCATCACCATAAAGACCCGCACGTATCAAGATTTTAGCATATGCTCGGATCTTCCCTTCCTTGTGGTCATCAAATTTGTTTGTATCCTCGAAGTTTTCAAAAAGTTATGATTTACTATCGGTCTTGTTATCATTGTAAGGTATGCGATGTATTTCTTTACCATTGCTACTCTCCTGGCCAATTGTAAGCTTTAGGGAACCTTCTCTCGTGCCATCGTCTTCATCCCGTTCCAAGAGTCTCCTCTCGTATCATCACAATCATCTTGCTCCGACGTATCTTCACTCGTGACGTCAGTGCTATCTTGCTTGGTAGACTGTTCCAAATCAACCAACTTAACCCTTATGTTTTGATTTCCAGTTTCGGTAGTGTTATGATGATATTCAGATAGGGATATCTTATCCAAACTGTATCAGTTTGGGAAAGGGTGAATCATAGCAGGGGCAAATTTTGATGATCCAATATCGTTCAATATATTAGAAATCTTTTGATTAGAGCCTAGCTTACTTGATGTTTGCTTAATTGGCACATGATTGCAATCTTCTACATCCTGTATAGAGGAACACAAGAAAAAGAGAATGTGAGAAAGATATCTATATGCAGAAAATATTAAAGAGTAAAAAATTATAGCTAAAAAGAAAGGGAGGAGAGACGCCTTAAGGAAGAAATGTTATACCTCAAAGGTGTGAGTGCGAGTGCGTTTTGCTTACCTTATGACAAGTAGGAGAGGGTCACTACCTTGTGTTTTTCCCTATGCGCTCTTAGAAATCTTCTCTTTATCCTTAGGAAAACGTGAATAAAAATTGTACTTGTGAGGCACCATTTCAAGAATGTCATTTTTTATGGTTGTGGACACATACTTCTTCAAATGCTTTAAGTAATCTCCCCAATATGTCAGCCACTTAGTAGAAGTGACTTTAGAATGGTCAGTAGAAGGGAAATACAACTGTCTCACCTTCGATTAGATATTCTTGAAGCTGTTTGGCTGTAGGTCGTTGTAACATTTGTCGAAGTCTTCGTTAATTTTTATTTGACAAAGAACACCTTGATCATACCCTAGCTGGCACGCGACTCGATGAGGGGGATAAAGTATAACTTTCTTCTCCAAAAAATGGTTAGGAGGCTCTTCCCTATCATGCAATGAAGGGATGCCCCTCAGGCGTACACCATAGTATAAATCTAGCATCAATAGCAATAATTATATCGCGGGCATCTACTAAATGGAAGAATTCCCTTTCCTTATCAATTATCTTGAACAACTTTGATTTTGGCTTCTTATCAACCCATGCCCAAGCTTAAGGCTCTGGGGGATTCCGTTTCTTCATAGTCTAGTAAAATATCTTCTATAGTGCTCACAAAGAAACAATTCTAAGAATATCAAGTCCGCATAAGATACTACTACATAACGTTCTTTGGAGAGCACTGAGGCTTCATAATAAAGATCTAAGCGTCGATACAAAGAACCTAGATAGAAAGGACCTAAAGTAAATTGCTCTCTATGAGCGATATAAATAACTAAATGGAAGAATCGTAGGCTAACTCTATCTTCTGGACCATCGGGAAATATGTACAGAGAAATCCAATAAGATAAGAATGCCTCGAGCTCGTTCCTATAAGGAAATCAGAGAACGAATGAATTAAGTAAGAATAATAGTTTGGGCATGAACAATGATGAGGTTGCAAAATAAATGGGTACTTACTCGTTCTAAGAGTGAGGACCTTCTTTCTTGGTCCCATTCTCCTTGAAAAAAATGCTTAAACACCATTGAGAGTATGTGGCCTCCTTTCTAGTATTGATGGCCACTTTCAAGTCATCCTCTTAAGGCCATTAGTGTTTCTTGATCGCCTTCTGATACAGAAGCTTTTGCAATATTAGTCGATCCCAAATCACAAAGTTGCAACAATATGATTACATCATCTAAGGTTGGGGTGATCTTGTTTCAAGAGGTTATGAAAGTATGGGATTGAATATTCTAGCGAGTAATAAAAGCCCTTCATTAGCTCACATTGTTTATCTTGCCAATCAACTTTAACGAAATAAATATGGGAGAAAAACATTTGCTTTCAACAATTTGCCCACATACCTTGAATCATTCAAGTTGTAGTCCACTCATTGTGCCCATCCTTCTATAGGTTGCCGTGGGTGTAGAAACTGATTCTCAAATAGCGAAAGTTCTTTCCTTTCATTCTTCAACCGTAATATAGAGCTTCCCTCTAAGGGCTTACTTTCACTTTGCTTTGGTTCCTACTTGATGAAGTGTAATGGACTATTTGTAGGGGGTTAAGTACATATATTTCGTTTCCTCATTTCAATCTAGAAACTGTCTTTTGAAGTAGTCACATTTGTCCACTTGTCTCGAAGTAGAGGAATTTTGGGCACTCGACTAGTTGAAAATGATAGCTCATCACTTTCTTTCTTCTTCTTGGTCTTGCTGCTACATGACTTGTTCACCGTAGAATCTTTACCTATCTTTCGTTTAACCCTTAAAGTGTCAGCAACACCAAATGTGGTTCTTTACCACTTGGGGGAGGAGAGAAGAAATGAAACAATGAAATGATTCCATAACCTGCAACATATGGTAAATGAAGAATGATTAGCATTACACTAAAGTGTGAAGTGTTAAATATATTGATACTTCAAAGAGCTTTATTTATCAATGAAGGTATGCGGATTTGAGCAATATTATGAAACTTAAAATATACGCTCAATTATCCATGGGGCAAGCCCATATGTTGAGGATTTTCTATTATTTGACAATGCCAATACAACTTAAACTTAGCAATAGACTGAATGACGGCCACAACATGGCAACAATACTTAAATGCATCATAAAGACATGGTGCATAGGCATATAATGACGACCTTCGAAATGTAATGGAATTTGGAAGACATATTATAGCTAACATCTCAGCAACAAATTCAAGTCCATCCGATACAAATTCAAGGCTATGGGTAAGAAATTGCAAAGTGATATTAAAATTAACATTATTTTATGAAAAGTTGTTCTGATGAAGAAAGATGAATGAATATCAGAATCTCACATAATGGTCAAGTAAAATGCACAAGTTGATGTGATGCAATATCATCATTTTGTAAGAAGCAACAAACGGCATTGAACTAAGGGGAAGACTTCACATCTAAGTTATAATCATCATCAAAGGAGTATATATACAACAACGAGAAATGGATAGAGCACATCCTAATCACTTAAATTAGATGTGACTAAAACACACGATGAAGGTCCTGTTGAACACCTGGTGTGCTCTTTCATGATGACATTATCATCAATTGGTGACAAAAAGCGAAGTGCTGACTTTGGATTAGTCTCTACATGATATAAACGCGATTTCTAACAAAAAGCATCTTATGTTGTGTATAATAATAGGCATTTCATCCACTATTGCGAGTTGCTATCCTTGACCATGATGGCATTTGATTCCCAAAATTGAATATTGATGCTATCTGGAAATTCAAAGCGTTGGCCGTCATCCAAATTAAAAGAAAGTGAAAAAGAAAATACGGAAGGAAAAGAAAAATCCTCATCAATGAAAGGATTATGTATAGCATCCCATCTTACTCACCATTTGGATAACATGTCTGAGCTCTACTCCATTTGTACAATTACATATAGGCAACACCTCATGAATTATTTTATTTTTTTTCACTTTCCCAAACAGTACATGTGGAGCTCTCAAACCTTCATTACCTTATCTTTTCCTCGAAAAATTTGAAGCTTGTCCTTGTCAATAGCCTATGTCATCGATTTCGCTCCTCTGTCCCAACCTCGCAATAATATAAAACAACAGCTCTCTCTCTCTTTCGATGGCCTTGATTAATTCGCATCTTAGGTGAGTCTGCCTAAGATAAACACTACCTTGCCCTTTTTTCCATAAATTAAAATGTCTAATTTCAATCGGGACATTTCCCTCGTGCCGAAGTCCCTCTTATAATTTTGTAGGACTCGAATATTTTTTAGAAATCAAATGACTGTGAAAGATTCATTCTTAGAGAATGCAATGACATCAGTTATGTCAATTGTGGGGAATTTAAGTATGCTGTTTAGGCTGTTGTTTAAGCATGGCACATTTAAGAGAGTAAGTGTAATGGCAGAACATCAAAATATCTGACGAAGTTAGTGACGCATAAACATGGTATTTCTCTGAAGGCCAGCGTGGATTGAAGACATTGATTCCGGCCATGCAACCGCCCTAACTAAATATGGTTTTTTGGACTACGTCGACTTTTGCTTATGCGAATGGGAATCCTAAATCCAGGCCTATGAAGTATTTTGTTTTTGTGTTAAGAGAAGTTGTGTTGTTGAATACGTATACTTACTCATCGACGTTTCGAGCTTGCGAAGGTTTGTATCAGTTAAGATAGCTTCATTGTAGAATGATAAAGGTTAACTTAGAGTCTGATGTTTTGGTCTGAAGTGCTTTTATCGGCAATTACTCGAAGTGAATTGAAAAATTTTTTGAATGTCTTCAGCAAGATGAGGACTAAAGTTTTGGTCGTTAGGAACTTGATATCGGGGGATTTTTGCTTGGAATAGTGACGGAGAAGTGATCTTATTTACTCACATATATTTACATATATATGTAATCACATATTGCCTATTTTTGGGGAAAGTATTGTGATTAGGGAGAAAAGGATTCGAATTTCTCGTCTTCTTGGCTAGCCAACTTAGATCAAACTCTGTTTGGGTGTTTGCTTCTAATGACAAAGTGAGTGTTGATCAAGTCGGAGACCAGATGGGCTACTTTAATCGGATTTGCAGTGTGTCCAAATGTACAGCAATAACTTTGTTACTCTTCTCTTTTCACTACAAACATACTGCGAAAGAAAAGGTCCTGAATTTGAATGGGTAATGTAGCAATGGATACCATTTAATAGTGCTTGAATTCTTAAGGGAAATAGAGATGCAACAAGGACATTCTTTCTTATAGTAGTCTCGTGCAGCAGATGATTAAACAAATATGAGTATTTTTCTTCATGTTGCATACATGAGCATGTGATTGCCAAGTGCAAATCATCTTTGTATGAAATCAAGTTCATATTGAGCAAGTTAATTATCAAACTAAGCAAGATTAGATTATCATGTTCATTAACATTTGAGCTTTACCTTTGAAGATATCTTAGCGTGGATCGTTGTATGGCTAGTTAGCAAAAAATTATCTCAGTGGACATATAACAAAGTTAACAAGTAGGGAATAGGGCAATATCTCACACAACACACGATGTGGAGATGCAGGATCGATTCAGAACGTGGCGACAAAGCTAAAGAAATGAAATCATTCATATCAACTTTTCAATCCTATTGTCTACAAGAAAGGTGAGACGAGCAACTAGTCTCGGCCTTTAAGTTCAAGTGCAGTGTTGCTAGGCTCCACCTTCAAAATCTCATTGTTGGCATTGTTACAATAATGGCCTCACCGCACCTTCGGACTCCGAACATAGCTCTGACTCTTCATGCATCAACAATAACTCCAGCCCCTAATGGCTCTGTGTTGCATCACCTTCGCAATAGATGAAACACTACTGGCCCCACGTTTAGGACTCTTAGTGATCTCGCCTACCTTTAAGAATAACTTCGTCTGCCTTCGAGTTAACAAGCGAAACATCATCGATGCTGCATCGGGATCTTCAGGTGATTTCACTTGCCTTCAATGGCTGCCTTTGATGGCTCACAAGCTCCTTATCTCCTTCTTTATGTGATTTAGTTCTCTTAATGTTTGGACACTCAGTTGCAAAAAGGAACATATATGTGTGAGTTGCTGGGTTCACTGTGGAAAAGAAGAAGAAAATATCCAAATGCAGTAAATAACCATGAAAACGGAGCAGAGAGGAAAGAAAAGAGCTGTGTTTATGGAGCGATTTGAAGCTTACTTGTTGCCAAAATTGTGGGAGCTATTAAACCATAATACATAAGAAGAGGAAAATGAAATGTATATGCAAATGTCTTTTGCAATGGCGACTAAGTGATGCTAGAAAGTGTAGAAGTCCTTTAGCTGAATCTGTCCTCTGAATTGACTGTTAAGTTTCGCATATTTGTCTACCTTGGAGGAACACAGCAAAAAGAAGAGGAAAAAGATGTACTCTATAGAGGATTGTCGCTTGCTACGATATAGGGTTTGTCCAATTTGAGGATAGCCTAAAAAGGACACCTATCAAATTTTTAGTGGAGGTAGTTAAAAAAAAAGGATGATATCGTATCTCGTCCTTTGTCTTCTTTCCTCTAGGCAATACTTAGTTTTGAACCTTTGATGACTAGAACATCATTTGTAGATCTTTTGCTATTCTTTCGGATGATATCCAGTAAATGTAATTTCTCACCTAATGGACAACGAGGAATAATGTATGGCTTCATTGGATTTGAAGATGTACATTTAAAGAAATAATATATATATCGTAGCGGGATTAGATCGTTGAGGTCTTGTTGAAGAAGTGAAATATATACGTGTTGTTTCGAAGCTGAGCAAAATTGGAAAGAAAGCTCGTGTGTCCTCTTGTTGAGTGTTTCCTCTCTTTGGGTGACTCAATGAATTAAGGAAAATCCAAAGTGGTATCCTTAACGTCCTCTTTGTCAATAGATGGTAAATGGATATGCTTTGAGGTCTCATGGTGGCATTGTTTCGAAGGAAATGTAATTGTTAAAAAAAAATAAAATAATTGATGGAAAACATGAAAGCCTAAGTGTTTTCACATTGCTATTTGCTCGAGAAAGGTGTTATGATAGAATTCTTAGGATAATATAATGATATGGTATCTTTGGGATTGAGTCTTCTTTTAGTTGATGGAATTCTTAATAATTACGGTCACATGATTCTGTTAGCCAGAGTTTAGCAATCTCATGGAAAATTGGAGATAAGGGTTACAGTAATGGCCATAAGGAAACAATTGAAGAAAAAATGGCATGATATAGCTCATAAAAGAATCGTGTTCTATGGTTTTAAACAACGTATGTATCAACTTCTTATTGACAAGTTGCTCAAATTCACTCTTGTCAACTCCAATGACAACTAATTGAAATTAATGAATCCAATTATTATGTTGTTGACTCTTTTGTATGAAGCGACAGTATGTGTGACGAAATGGACTAGCTATCAATCAACTATCCTTATTTCGTGCTTCAAGATGCAGAACATTATGTTATTAATCAAATTGAGCATTATATCAAGTATTGCGTTATTCCCCCTTTGCTAGAAGAATTCACTTTCAAGATTAAACTCCCAAAATATTACATCTGGTTACAATTCGTTCATATAATTACAGTTCAAGGCGTTCATTAACTATGTATATATGAAGGTTTAACAAGAAGAATTCTACTATATGAGAAGAAAATCGAGGCAATATTAGTGCATAAAAGCTAGCTTAGTAAGGTTTGTGGAGTTATTTTCAAAGTCCCACTCAATGGAACAAATAGTTCATGTAGATTGGGTCAAAGGGATGAATCACCTCACAAAGAAGATCTATTTTGGAGGGACAATTTAAAGAAGATTTATTACAAAGTATCGTCTTGAGGGCAATATATAACCTAATCTAGTTGAGGCATGACACACAATTGAGAAGTGTTGCGAACTCGTGCACTAAAACAATCCTTAAATTAATCTGGCAGCGACTCAGTTATTTAATAGCGTATGCGCTTTAGTCATCTGAAAGGCTCATTCGATGTTTAAACCCTTTTGACTTCGTTCGAAAAACTTTGGCCAGGAGATAAAATTTAGAAGGTCAAATTTAATATCAGGTTTAAAGCCTATTGATTAAATGGATTCGACTCCTTAGGTTAAGGTGACAAGGTACAAGGAGTTGAGTTTATGAATTATCGGGATGATCAAGAGAGATTTGATATAGTAGGCTTAGAGTAAGGTCTGTTGAATCGGTCTATCCGATCCACCCTTTTTTGGTTTGGCTCACACTAAAATAGTGAATAAAACTTTTATTTGAGCGTAAACATATGAAAATAGTCCACTCAAAATCAACTAATAAAAGGCTTTAATCTTAATTATTTTTTACCATCATAATTTGACGAATGTGATTAACTATTCTTCTCTATAAATACCTCTTTTTCTCTTTCATTTGAATAGAGAGAGAATTGGTGCTAACGCTGTTATTCTGTTGAATACTCATCATAAAAGATCAAATATCCAAATACGCCAAGAAACATTACCTCGTTCTTCATTATTAGTAGAGTTTGATGCTTTCGAGCTCCTCCACTTGTCACTAAAATATTAGAGCTTTATTGAGATCGCTTACTCTTTTTTTTTACACTTCTCTCTTGGTCATCTTATATGAGTTATTCAAGTCATTTTTTTAACCACGTGCAGCGTGCACCCCTACACTAGGAAACCTGATTGGGCTGTGTAATCACTAGATTTTCTTATATTTTTTGGTTTCCTTCCTATTCTGCCAATATCTTTCTACAATATTCTTTGTGCAATGCTTTTTTCCCTCATGTCATCTTATAGTTAATCACTGTCATTTAAGCACAGATAGAAGAATCCTCTTTCACTTGCATGTGGCCAAGTCGTTACTGTTTATGTAATGATTTGTCTTATCTAACCTAGGTCGATGCCATTTGTGCTAGAGTTGTCTAAATTGGATAGTAGTCTTTATACATTAAAATTTTACCATAAGATAAACATGGTAAAAAGAGAAGCTAGGTTGTTAACATTACAAGGGTTGCCCTTCTCATTTTCTCCTTTCTATTATCTCATATGCCATTCAATAAATTTTGTTGTGGAGCAAATGATGATTTATTCAGAAGAGTTCAGTTTCCTCTTTCTTGTCAAAGTAGCTATCTTGAAACAAAAACATTTTACTGCACATCTCTATTATGAATTTTGGCAGAATAATTTATATGTTTAAAAAGGAGCTAATACTGGCTGATGAAACTCTTCAGACGAGGAATCTGAGTTCCTACTCCTTATTCAGCGGCTTAGGTTCGGAATCATTCCTGCTGGTTCAACTGATGCCATAGTGATTTGGTATGTGCTTCGAAAGTAAAAATAATATGTGGGGCAATCTGAACTTTGGTTGCATCATGTAATGTCCTACTTTTTGATTCCATAAAAATCCAAGGTTATTCAATATCTAGGATAATTAGCTGGAATTTGTTGCCCTTTTTTGGACTCTCCTTTCACATCATTGAAATATGAAACTACAAATTACTTGAAGTTAAGATTTTTGGTGGGTATAAAATTTTATACATCATTAAAGCAGGGGATCTCAAGTGATTTTTTGTTGTCATTTGACTCCTTTTGAGTTCTTCACAATGCCTCAATGAATTGGCCTACAAGTGTGAGTAAGTATATAGATTATTACGATTCTTATATTTTATCTGTAATCTTGAGCATTTAGATGAGTTTGTAATTATGTAAAAGTTAATGATTTAAAACATGGATAAGACATCTTTGAATGCCACAACCATGATAAAGTTGCACTAGAGTTCAAACCTCACTTTTTGTCACTAGTAGAAATATAATCAATCAGGTATGAGGATATGCTGCATTGACAAACAAAAAATGTACTCCACAATGGGAGAGTGATAGTTTCTCTACAAATCAAAATTACCTTATCTTAATTATTCCTAGTTTCTGTCTCATCCGCTGAATATTTTAATCAATTATTAACGTATGTTTTCAACTCTTATACTGCTTTGGTGCTTATTCTAGACTGGTATATCTCTTATGCAGTACTACTGGAGCTCGAGATCCAGTAACATCAGCTTTACACATTGTACTGGGTAAAAGGGTGTCCCTTGATATAGCGCAAATTGTTAGATGGAGAACAACATCTACATCAAAGGTTGAACCTTGTGTACGATATGCAGCTTCTTTCGCTGGGTAGTTTCTCCTAAATTATTAACGTCATCATTCTGCAAGTGAAACTATCCTTTGACATATTGTGCAGCTTCTCTTTTCTCTGTTCTTTGTGTATTCCTCATGTACTTGAATGTTTTTATTAGTAGTCTTGCTTCATCATCTTTCCATAAAATCAACATAGAATGTTTTAGTAGTCAAGCATATCTTCCTCCATGTTCACTTGGGTGGAATAATCATTCCATTCCTCTACTATTCCACATAAAGTTGTTATTATAGTACTTAGTTGAATTTTAGACACTGAATAGTTATTTGGTATGAAATGCTATGACGCAAAATATTGATTAGCAATTCATTCATGTCCTTATCTTATGAATTGCTATTCAATGATCTATTTATCATCTTTGCTATAAATGCTCCATTGCCATAAATATGCTTATCCTTGTAAACATCACTTCACTACTCTAATATAAGGGGTGCAATGGATATTTTGATTTTATTCCAATTTAATTCCTTATGCTGTTTTATGTCAATTAAATTGTATAATGAACATGTAATAGCTATTGCATTTCTCTTCCATTTGTATTGAGTTATAATTCAATCCTTGTTCCATACGATGAAGTGAACAGGTGGTAAGTTAATCAAATTATGAGTCAACAGCTTCGTTTTCCAGAATTTCTTTTGCCTGATTATTCATTGGAATGTAGGTCTGGGTTATATAATTTGTTATGGAAGAGATAGAGGGACATCAAAGTTTTAAAGCTCTGTTATTCCTTGATAGACTGCAGGGTCTCCCAAAAGCAATATGGGCACATTAAATTTTTCACATGAAAATGCACCAGTTATGGGTGTATTTTGGTTTCCAACTTAGCTTTATGAAGGTGGAGGTCATGAACAGAGATGGACAATTTCAGCCATTGCTCTTAATCAGAATTTTGTGGGCTGTTTCTTGCATTTATTTTAGTAATCATGTGTATTTCAGTTGTAGGCATGTCTTATAGTCTTGTCCAAAATCTGGTTTCATATTTTCATTGCCCCTAATTTTTCTTGAATGCAGGTATGGATTCTATGGAGATGTCATTACTGAAAGTGAAAAGTACCGTTGGATGGGTCCTAGGCGTTATGATTATGCAGGAACAAAGGTGTTTTTGAGGCACAGGTAAGATTATTAATCTGACTGTTGCCTATGATCAGAATATTAGCTGCACTTAGGAACTCTGTTGTCAGTGTGCTTGTTAAATATACCACAGAGGGAAATTGGAGTGAAAATTAGGATGATAGGAAGGCAAGTGTCTTCCTTGCTAGAACATGTCGGTTCATTTTGGCAAATGCTCATGTAAACTGGATTCATTCTTTGTGAACAGGGATGCCTTGCAAATCATGCAACATCTTTTGTCCTAGTGTATCTATAATGTAATTTCATGGTTTGCAGATCCTATGAAGCAGAAGTAGCATACCTAGAAGTTAAATCTGAAGAATGTGGTCCAGACAGATGTCATGAAGGTGGCCATTCATGGGCCTTGTGGGGTTCAAATAAACGTCAAAGAATTATTTGCTGTGCTAACTGCAGTGTTTGTAATGCAAAGCCTGCAGTAGATTCCAGATCAACACCACACTCATATCAAGATGATGCAAATTGGTTGAGATGCAAAGGTCATTTCCTTAGCATTGGTGGTGCAGTTATTGCATGCCGAAATGAAAGATCACCAGATGGTCTGGTGGCTGATGCACACCTTGCAGATGGCCTTATCCATCTCATATTGATCAAGGACTGTCCTCGAGCCTTCTATTTGTGGTAATACTGGGAATCCTACCCTCACTACCTTTTTTTGTGTGTCTGTGTATGAGTCATGTACATGCATGTTCCTTCCCTCTTCCTTTTTTTTCCCCCTGTAATTAGTATACTTGCATGTTCGCTTCTGTGCATACATGTTATTTGTTTTTAGTAAGAGGCCTGAATTACATAACTCTCCAGCATGTATAGTTGCTACCACGCGATCATGTTCTCCCTCCTTTGAACAGTTTACATCGACTTTTATATGCATATAACGAGCTCACATTTCTTAGGCATGAAAATACTTTTTAAGTTGAAGGTTATCAATTCTGATGAAATATATCTTCACACTGATGAGCTGTCATCAACAGGCATCTTATGCAGCTTGCAAAGAAAAATGGAGATCCTCTGAAGTGCAACTTTGTTGAGTACCATAAGGTCAACTCTCCACCATTTTGTCATTCGTACTATATTCTCTTTCTGCTTGAGTTGATTCGCTTACATATTTGGGCTGCCATAAAAACAGACTTTGGCTTTTACATTCAAGTCTTCCGGCAAGAGCAGCATGTGGAACGTGGATGGTGAGCTCTTTGAAGCCCACCAACTCTCTGCACAAGTATTTCGCGGCCTTGTCTCTTTATTTGCAGCTGGTCCTCAAGTATAATAAAGAGAATAGTTGGACATTTTTTTTTGGAGGGTATACTGCCTAAGCTGTTCAATTAAGACGATAGAAAGCCACATTTGTACAAGTATTTCAAGAAAAGAAGGAACAGAAAACTCAGTTTTGTATTCAGAAATCGGTGGTTGCGTTATCACACTTCCTGGTTCCTCGGGACAATGTCTGTCTATATGTAAGATTAGCATGTGGCCGGCCCTGCCTGCACCACAGTAGGGATGAAAATAACGGTTGAATAAGCTCGCCCCTTTCATAGTGTAACTATGTACAAGTGCTTCTCAAGCAGCAAAGGGCCTAAAGTTGGTCGAAGAACCTATGTTGTAATGTGTATGTTGCTAGGCTCTGCTTCAAATTTTTCTTGAGAAACGGATCTTCAACAATTCTTCAATACTTTTTCTTTCCTTTTTATTTTCTCCTCCAGAACACAACATCAAATGCTTGCAATGTTGCTATCCTCCTGGAGGGTTGAGAAAGCACTTCATTGAATGCAAAATAACGAAAGGAAAAATGTCATGTTTGTTTCTGCAGATTGTAAGCCGTATCCAAATTTTATATATTAGAGCAAAGTCACTCGAGTTATGTCACAGTTGATCCAATGAATTGGGAGGCAAGATGCATGCAATCGTGCGGAACATGTAGTCCCAAAAAGATTGCTGGTCGAAACAGTTGAAAAGACCCGTTAAAATGCCTTACAGCATATATGTAGTACGACTCCATTGATGTCCACAAGCGGCTGCTGTTGGAACTTTTCCACATGAAAAGATTATTCTTAAGAGTGCAGATGCTGAACGACAAATCCAATTTCCCTAACAAAAGAGAAGAAAGATGAATGACCTACTCAACACGAATTTCTTCCTATGTTACCATTTCTTAGGTGCACCAGATGCCTGCCTTAAAATTATTAGAGCATTCGGACTTGTACTCTTCTGTAATTCAGTCTTTCAAGCTTGTAAATGTATCTAATGTAACACGTGGAAGAAACACTGAAATAACACTAATTAGTTCGGTGGCTGTATTATCTCAGGAATGAAATCATTATTAACAAAGCTTCTTCTGGAACTGTTCTTTGACATTTGGAAATGTCAACTCATTGACAGACTGCTAAAGTCAAAGTGCATGGTTAACTTATTATCTTAGTTATGCAGACATGCGCTCAACTAAGGTTCCGCTACCCTAGGGCGGAAATCAGGTGGAAACATTCCAACCTACTCTTATCCACAGTGCTCAAGCATAACGTAGATTATTCAGAAGCATTATAACATCCCATTAACGCTAATCCACGTTTATATTTGTTTGCTAATTCTATGTTGATTATCCTTTTGTTTTACGTTATTTTTAGTGCTACTAGCACTTTTCGGAAGTAAACTTTCTAAGGTGGACATGTCTTTCTCTACAAAGACAAAAAATATTTCTATGTCAACTTACAAAACAAGAATACTTCCATTTCAACTATCATAATTCCTTCCCCACAACCCCCCCGGGAAATTTCTTTTTGACCTTCACGATATACTCTTATTTTTTGGCGGGGCATTGGAAATATACATACTTCATACAGTGTGCATTTGTGAGTTTTACTATGAAACTTATAGGAACATTCGTTTATAGCAGCAAATCTCTGGTGATGCACAACTTAAGAAAATTCTGATGTTTCCCTTCCAAATTTTCATCTATATTATGACATTTCACCTTTTGGAACATTCAAATTGGTTGTTAAAATTGCTTGTCAAGCTGTGGAAAACAAAACGTTTAATCAATGCTTCATGTAAACTTATACACAGCTTTTCGCCAAGAACTTGCATGCACTGTTTCTAACATGTGAATCTCAACTCTTGAATCAACATATAGCAATTTGTGATTTGAATAGAAAAGGATGGAATAATAATTATGAGAAGGAAAACTAATAGGGTTTTCTTTCTTTCTTCGCTTGATTGGTTAGTGATAAAGATTTGTTAACTAATAAATATAATACCTTACCTCTCTAATGGGCTAAGTCTTTAGCTGGATTATTTGTGGTGCTAAATCTTAACTTTTAGAATTACTGAAAAAAGGAACGTCGAGAACTCTTGAAAAACATATGCAAGGGTAACCATCTCAAATGGCTCAATGCCAGACCAGATCGACCAATTTTTATGTTTGAACAAATGCACTGGCCAAGAGTAATACTATTTTAATGCATGTCTGCAGGTTTAGCGGCTAAAGTACATCTGTAGCCTGATTTCAATATTCGGGCTACCTCCGTCTTTATGTCATAAAATAATCAGCAGAAGACAATCCTTCTGTTTAAAGATTTTATATTAGAAGTTCGTGAGTATGCTTAACAAGCCATTGTTATTCAAAAGAACGGAATAGTAGTCTGTCCTGCAGTTTGAAGTTCCAAAACTGTTTCTATTCCTTATATCAGTGATATGTATATTTTCCTTCCCATTCCAGGACTTGGTTGTTGAAACTGCATTTCCAACATATCATGCACAATTGGCTTTCTGTTCTCTCTCATACGGACATTACTTGGGGTAGATTGCTTCTCAAATTCTATGACTGAAGTTCAGTTTCCTCTCATGTTTGCTCTTCTAACACATGAAAGGAAACTTCAATTCCGTATGCTGATACCATTTACTCCAGGAAAATGCATTCTGATAATTCTTTTTATTTTTTGAGTTTCTGTTGTGAACATTGCAGAAAATTGAAATTGATATCAGAGAAGATACAGAAAATGGATGGAAATAAAATCAAGGAGCCAGAGGTCCAAATGCCATTACAAGCTCCTGTCTCCTGTAGTTGCTCTTGCTATTAATGGGAAAAGAAAGAGCAAATATGTTGTCAAGTGGGCACTGGAAAACTTTGTTCCAGAAGGAAAGATTGTGTTCAAAATGATCCATTCGGCCGCCAATAACTACAGTGACAACACCAAGTATGTGAATCTTGTCGTTCTAAAAATTAGCTTCTTAGTTTGCTTACAGAAAAGATTTGTTATGACAAACCACTTCTGTTGAAGTATAAACTTCAGGTCCTTGAATTTTGAAATAAAAGAATCCTTTAAAGTAAAATTAACCCTGAGTTTATTTCAGAAAAACAACATAACGTTGTCATGAAGTAGTATTCATACATAAAGTGGAAATTCCATTAAGAAAATTCTGTTTATAGCCATCTGAACTGTTTTGTCTACCAGTGGGAAGCTCTATCCTCATCATGCAAGTGCGAGATGATGTTGCTGCTGCATACAAGAAAGAAATGGAATGGGAGACAAATGAGATGCTGCATCCTTACAAGATAATGTGTGTCAAGCAAAAGGTTGATTTTTGGCCTTTTAGCCTCATCTCCTTCCCATTTTATAAGGACTATGGACCTTATATTTACTGTCAAAGTTCAAGAAATAGAACTGATCATTGTCTGATTGCAAGTCCAGGTTCTTGTGGATATTGCGGTGATTGAGTCAGATGATGTGGCAAGAGCACTTGCAGAGGAGATTAACAGGAGTGCCATTAACAAGCTTGTAATGGGAGCATCTACACCTGGAGGAATATTTTCAAGGTAACCCCGAAAATTTTGATTTGATTTGAAGAATTTCTGTCCTACTGCTCCTTGGTGGTGCATTAGAAATGACAGATTATGTTTCCTCATATACAATCCTCATTCAATCAATTTTTTTCCATGCGGTATCCCCACTGCAGTTGATTGTAGCATAAACTAAAATAAAAACAACAAGAGCACTGCTGGTGAAGATATTTATCCTTTGACTAGAAGATTTTTCTTTATTTTTTGTCTATTTTTTCTTTTGGCTCATTGAAGTTACTGATATCATTAGCATACATGGGCTACATGCAGAAAAACCGAGTTACTGTCATCTAAAATCTCAGAATGCACTCCGAGCGTCTGTACAATTTATGTAATAGGAAAGGGGAAATTGATTTCCATACGCCCATCAGAGATGGAGAGTAATAGAAGCATCAAAGAAGACAACAGTGATAGTAGCTCCGCCAGTGGGTCCTCATCTTACGCTCCTAGATCACAAAGAGGTATTCACTACTGGATTTTGAATCCATATGGATAAAGTGATTACTTAAGAAGATTAGTTCACATGCTGATAGAATAGGAAAAGGAGGATGCATTCTGCATCTCCCGCATATTGGTTATTGGCAGGCCAAAATGTTAGATTGACAGGATCTTTTCAAGAAGATGTCAGATCGTATTTTATTCTTTGCAAGTTTTATCTAAGCTAATTTATGTAATCTCGATAACTAGCCTCATGTAGAAAGGATTAAGCGTGTTTTTAATAAGGAGATTATATCTTGCAGTGAAAACATTACACATCTACTGGTGAAGAAGTCAAATAATTATTTAAAAAGCCCAGAAATGCACCCATCAAAGGTGTATAGTTGTGAAGTACACATAAAGATCTTGGTGCATGCTCATGCTTGTCTTTCCCCTACTAAATATGCAGGCTCTATAATCATTCTATAATTATTCCAAGTATAGATCCAAGTCTAACAAGAATAGTTCTGCCGAGAGTAACTATTTTCAAAGCCAATCGGTAAATTGTGAGGAAGGGAACAGTGCTACTAGTCATATAAGTTATTCTAGCTTTGGTAATTCAATAAACCAGGTTCCCATTTGCAGAGATCGATGAACGGAGCTCATTCAAGGATGTTTGATCAAGGATCTAATTCAGATGCTTTTTCAGAATATGCAAATGACGGTCAGGTATATTTCCATTGTCCCTGATTTGTTTGACAATGGTAACACTCTTCGAGATTTGTCAAATTACAAATGGTTAGATTACATCAGTATGTATGCATGATGGAGATACTTGATCAAGCCAGTACAATGACTTTCATGAACTTTCTGCAACTCATGTTATGAAAATTCATTCTTATGCTATGCGAGGCTCCAAGATCCCACCCTACCCAGTAAGAAAATGAGGATTTCATTCATTGATTTTTAAAAGTAGCTGGGACAAAAAGTTGATCCTGTGAATGCAAGTTTTATTTTCTCCTGTAATATGACAGCATTGTTCTAGGTAACAGTCAAGATCTCTCTCAATATCAAATTCAAAGGAACTAAAACCGCAACTTGTCTTGAATTACGTTATATGTTTGTTATAAGGACATTCAGATGGAATAATTGTTTGTAATGTTAAGTACAATAGACATAGAAGTGAATTATTCAATTGCAGAACTCTATATCCAGGTTAACCTCAACTTTGAGCTGGAAAAGCTTCGAACTGAACTCAAGCAAGTGATGGGAATGTATGCCATGGCTCAAAGTCAGAAAACCGATGCCTTTCAAAAGGTTAGTTCGTAAAATTTGCACATTTACACTTTCACTGTTTAGTTATACGTTAGACAGAGCTCAATGGACTGGGGAAGATAAACAGTGTATTCACTACCCAGTATGTAGTCTTTTGTTTGTTGTAATCATGTGTTATTGTTCTTTGGAGAGGACACACCGTTGTAGCAAAAATAATGACCTGGCTATTTCCCATATTTCACAATTGTCACATGATTGCACTTGTGCTCATTTCCTTGTTGGACAAATTCACTAGAAAATCATAACCATCTTGATTGTTTCTCAGTAAAATTTTGTGCTTAAAAGTCTTTGAGATTTCTCATTAACTTTCCCATTCAGTGAAGATGAATCTAATATGAAAACATGTAAGATCTGATGAATTATGAGTTAAACACGTGTTTAGAAAACACATGATATCTTATTCACATCTCGTGGAAAACCCTTTTCCAGCTGTTTAGCCCTATTCCTCTTTAGGATATTTTAGTCACAGGAACCAAGACATTTATTTGTTCATTCCTGGTTCAATTTATTTCCCCATTTCTCACCCTATGAATGACCATCCGAACAAATAAGTAGATGAAAAAGAACCTTCAACCAAGGTCCCCTGCCCAATTGATTTCTTGATGGTTGACTACTATAACTTAATTAGCATGCGTATATACTTAGTACTGACATCCATTTGTCAGCTCTGCACTGTCTTTTTCTGTAATGCAACAAACACACTGCAACTAACTTACTTCAGAAAAGTTAGGTTCTGTAGTTAATACATCATATTAGAGTTATTATTTGTGTTTCCACACTTCATTGCCTTTTTTAGCAAGGATTTGGCAACTTTTTCATTCCATTTACGAAGGATATGGGATTCTTTTTCAAGCTAAATTCCAAATTTTGTTGGATCCTATGCAAAGCTTTCCTCATGATTTCCTTTTTATTTGAGAGAAGAAACTTCCCAGGAGTACAACCATATATTTCTTTTTCATTCTGTCCTTCGACCACCATAACCTGTTTATTCTATCAATTTAGCTAAAAAACCTAAACGAATGGCAATTGGAAGAAGAAAAAAGGTTGATAGGGGCCAAGTTAAAGGAGGAGAAGGCCAAAGAACTAGCAAGAGAGGAGATGGAGAAGTATGAAGCTGCTAAAGGAGAATTTGAGTACTCGAAACAATGTGCTCAGAGAGAAGAGTTCTGAAAGTTAGCAGCAAAGATAAAATCTCTGCATGATGCGAAAGAGAAGGAGAAGATAGCTAACACTCTGACAGGTCAAATGCAGCAATACCAGATATTTACCTGGGATGAGAATATTTCTGCTACATCTTCATTTTCTGAAAGTCTTAAGATGGGAATGGGAGCTTATGGAACTGTTTACAAGTGCAGTTTACATCACACTAACGTAGCTGTGAAAGTTCTCCACTCAAAAGAGAGTTCCAAGTCCAGGCAATTCCAGCAGGAGGTAGCGACTTTACTTTTCTAAAAGCACATGGAATAATATGCTAAAGTTGTAAATTTTACAAAGTAACATCACGTAAGCGAAATAACTTGATCCTATGTTCTCCTCATGAATTAGATTGAACTAATCGCTTAGTCATGTCACTTAAGCAGTATTTGAGGATTAAACAACCTGAGATATTCTTGATCTTTTCTAATGTTTCAGCGTTCAACCTGTATTGCAGATTATGATTTTGAGCAAAATTCGTCATCCAAATTTGGTCCTCCTTATTGGTGCGTGTCCTGATCTCGGTTGCCTTACTTACGAATACATGGAAAATGGTAACCTAGAGGAAAGGCTGCTTCAGAAAAAGGGTTCGCCTCCATTCCCATGGTATGATAGATACCGCATTGCCTGGGAAGTAGCAAGTGCTCTTATTTTTCTACACAATGCAAAGCCAAGACCGATCATCCACCGAGAACTAAAGCCTACAAACATACTTCTTGATCATAATCTTGTGAGCGAGATTGGAGATGTTGGACTAGCAACCATGCTACATGCTGACCCCTTTATAGCCACAGCCACGGTATTCGGGGATACAGGGCCAGTCGGGACACTTTGCTACATAGATCGTGAGTATCAGAGGACTGGATCAATATCCCCAAAGTCTGATGTGTATGCTTTTGGGATAGTTATCTTTCAACTGCTTACAGCAAAGCCAGCAATTGCAATATCGCATACCGTGGAAAGAGCAATAAATGAAGGATCCCTAATGAATGTCCTGGATGCAGATGCTGGCAATTGGCCGGTTGAGAAGACAAAAGAGTTGGCTGTACTGGGATTGAGCTGTGCAGAATTACGACGTAGAGACAGGCCTAACCAGAAAGATCTTCTTCCTATTCTCGATAAATTGAAAGAGGTCGCAGAGAGGGCAAGAGATATAGCTACCACTGCCCCCCTAACCACTTCATCTGTCCAATAAGCAAGGTATTCTATTGAAACTGTTTACCTGAACAGAGTCAACAAGGAAAGAATTCTTTGGAGCCTTGATTTCATAACATCTATTCGTTTGCTGGATGTAATGACTGACCCTTGTGTTGCTGCGGACGGTTACACGTATGACCGTAGAGCAATTGGAACAGTGGCTTGAAGACAACGAGAAATCCCCAATGACGAATTTGGTGCTTCACAATAAGTGCCTGATTCCAAATTATACTCTCCTTTCCGCCATCCAGGACAGGAAGTCGAAAAAACACTAAGATCAAGATCAAGTGGTCCTCCTCATTTATCATATTTTCGGCCTTAGCACATTTTAAAGAAGTGTTGAAACTCTATTGAAATTACCCCTACAAAAGGATCAAAGCATCCAACCGATCATCAAGAACAAGTAAGAACATCGGATTTATTCCATTATCGTACGAGTGCATTCGAGAAACTAGGTTTTCTTCTTAACAACGTTTCTTCATGTGTCATTAGTTTAAAACTTCTCTAAGCAGACCAAAACACTTTTTTTTACATCATCGGTTAGTTATAACAACTCGACTATATGGACTTCATACAAGTAACATAACATGCCGGAAAAGAAAATTTGCGGCAAGTGC
The DNA here is from genome assembly GCA_024138015.1 of Lumnitzera littorea. Taxonomy (NCBI): domain Eukaryota; kingdom Viridiplantae; phylum Streptophyta; class Magnoliopsida; order Myrtales; family Combretaceae; genus Lumnitzera; species Lumnitzera littorea. The sequence goes on along the minus strand of JAMXBB010000002.1, from coordinate 1,000,038 downwards.
AACTCAATTTTGCAGTTTTAATTTGGCAGACTGTGAACAAAAAAATTCCATAGAATGGATAATTTACTATGAAAAATTGTATAATTTACCTTTCAATAGTAAATTAGATTTTCAAGAAATTTAAATTTAAGAAATATAATTAAAAAATTACAAGATCTATTAAAATTTTCTAATAAATTAATTTTGTTTCCATCAACCTGCAACAGACACTATATAATCTACTCTGTATGCGTCACTGAACACGAACCAGTTTGTCAACGAGGGCTGCCTTCCCTCCTGTTCACCACTCGGTAGAGAGTTGGAGCCGAAAAACGTTGATTTTGAATTGCATTAATCGGCCAGAAACTCTACAACTACCGGTATGGAGCCACGTCGGTCTAGTTTAGCGTATTGTGCTGGGACCAGCATTTTCTACCCTCTCACTTCGTTCGAGCTATTATTATTCCTGGTCGAACTAATCACTTCATACCTGGTTTCGTCAAAATGAAATCACAGTTGGGATGAATTCCCACTCCCTTTTTTTTCCCCGATTTGTCTTAAGAAAAACAAGATTTAAGAAAATGAAAATAGGTTACTATATTCTGATATGATTGGAATTCTTAAGAAATATAACAAGGGTGTACTAATTATTATTTTGTTTAGTTGGATTAATAAATAATTTAAGAATAGACACGTAATAAGATTTTAATAACAAAATTACCCTTAATCTATTTTCTTTCTCAAATAATTCTAAAGTAATAGATGGTGGTGGTAAAAATTGATTGCTAGGATAAAGGCAATAGTAATGGTCGATGGTAGTTGTGAGCGATGGTGGCGGTGGTTAATGGTAGTGGCGATGGTCGGGTAGTGACTTGGAGGTGAGGTAAGGGTACTTATGGTAATGGTGACGACAATAATAGTGGTGATGATAGGCGGCGGCGGCGGCGGCGGCAACGACAATAGCCGTGGCAATGATGATGGGCGATGATGGTGGTAGCAAGGTGATGGTAATAATGTTGGTGGTGGTGATAGTAACAGCGATAGTAAGTGCTGATGGTCGGTGATTAGTAGTAATAGCGGCGATGTTAATAGTGGTGGCGGCGATTGCTGTGGCAACTGCGACAATGGTGGTAACAGTGGTCGGCGGTGGTGGTAACAGTAGTAGTGGTTAGTAGTGGTAATGGTAATAGTATGAGTTTATTTTTGGGAAAAAAAAAGTAAAATTTTGTAAGAAATTATGATTCGTTGGTTGAATTAATGAATTTTTATTACTTAATTTTACATAATAGAGATTCTTAAAACAAAAAATTAAGTGAACGCTATAATAAGAAATAAAGAGGAAATTGAATTTCAATTCTTCTCAAGTGAACGAGGCATATGTAGCAATAGTTATTATCCATCGAATATGAAAGAGGATGTTGTAAATGATGGTCGATATAGATACAATGTTGTTTACTTTGTGTTGTTGCTAGAACTTCATATTGGACTTATACAAAATAAAAATAAAAAAAGGGTAAGAGTGGTGGTGAGGTTGTGCTACATTACCACTCCAATGCTTAGATTAGGAAAAAAAATCCAAAAAATGTGTGAAGGATAAAGTGTATATGGTTATGTGGATTAGAGAGAGTTTAAAAGAATTAACAATCCAACTACCCATGCATGATGTTTAACTATTTGGACTATATCTCGATTTTGGAAAGTGGGGTAGAATAGAGGTTGCTTGATAAAGATTTGCCTAACCACCTATTCCCTTTGTCGTAATTCAAGTATTTGAGCTCTTGGGCAAGGCTTGATAGCCCAAAATCTTATAGCTTTTTTTCTGATTTGTTCTAATCTATTTCAAGCTCTTCTAACTCATTATGAGCTATTTTAAGGGTATACGAGCTCAATACTTAGTTATAGTTCAACCTTTTTTTCTTTTTATTTTTTTGCCAATTAGGTTAGAGCTTATGAGAGATGGTATTTGAATCTTGATTTATTCTAATGAAAACCCAATAATGATACCATTAGATTACAACGATTTTAGTATAATTCAATCTTGTGAAGCAGGCCATATTGGGCATAAACAACATTGCCTCAACATTTCTATAGATCGACAAGTGGGTAAGCACTTAAACTAATACTAGAAATAACTTAAGACTCAAGAACTTGGATGGCAAGCATTCCTGCGATGTCCATGGATTTTTTATGCTACTCTGCTCTTGTCTCGGCTAAGAAACTAGGGATATTAACATCTGAATTGGAAAGAAGACGAATGATGCAAAGGTTCATGTCCTTTCTAAGTTTTGTCTCGCACCTTATAATAATATCACTTGCAACTTGTAGCCGAAATTTGTTTAATGATATCAGAAATTATAAGAGATACATAGCAAATCTAAAGTCATAGAATTACTGATCTTCATTCATATGGAAGAAAAACCAAATGTATAGAACCCGTGGCATTATTTTAATATAAGCATTATCATTGCTCTCCTCAAAATCATTTGGCCATTAATGTGCATGAATAAGATGTCTGACCCCAACCCAATGTTCCTGGAAAAATTCGAGTCGCACATTTGGATATTTTATCATGGTTATATTATTGGAAGGATGGCATGTGATGATTGTGGAGAGAATATTAGTATTCATGTTTCAATTATCTAAAATCCAGAATTATTTGATATCTACTGAAACGTATTCATACATGTCACCATCATTTGGGAATACCCACTTCTGATATATATTATTACGTCCGCTGCAAAGCACGGCAGTGAGACTGGTCAGCAGTCACCAGTAGCAGTAGAAGGGAACTGAATTGACATTCGATCGGTATTCAGACAGATCACATCGCCCCGGTTGATTGAGATCTTTTAGATTATGCTTGGAAATATACCTAATTATTTAATAATCATTCACCTTATCAACAGATTCTTCCATTAGTCACCTCCAACGAAAAACTATGGCCATTAAATAACTTTTCCTTATGGAGTCAATGCGTACATTAATTCCTTATCTTGTATGGGCCTATATGTCAACTTCAATATTTGAGATACGGCAATGAGATATAATGCACAAAATCAGGACTCATGAAATTTCATGACGCTTCGTTGAGTTTGAGATTTAATTAGAGTAAATTACAACAAACGTACCTTAAAAACAATAAAACGCAACAGTTAGACTTCCTTAAAAATATCGAAACTGGAAATATTTCCCCCCTAAATCGGTAGTAAATTGGTATACACACATACATATATATATATATATATATATATAAAATTAAGTTGAACACCGTGCAAAGACTTAAGTAGCTTCATTGATGAAGTCCTCTAGTAGCCGTTGGTTTAGACTCAATGACTTCGATCAATTGAATTACCACATCGTCAAATTGAAGTTACGGTGTGTTTAGTTTGATAAATAGAATAAAAGAGGAATTGAATTGCAATTACTATATAATGAAATAAAGGTGTAATAAAAAATTATTAGATATTACAATGTTTAGTTGAATATAGTAGAATCGTCATTACATTATTTAATTGATAAATTTTAATAGGAAATGAGACATTAATAGAAAGTATAGTGACTAAAATACCCTTATTAAATTATATAATAAAATAAATTATAAAACCAATTAAAATGGGAGAAACAAAAGGAACAAAGGAAGATTCCATCAACAGCATAACTATTAGTAATTAAACTAAAATTTCAGCTTAACTTATTTTAACCATTAAAAATTATGGACAACATGCTAAAATATAAATAAAAAAGGAAGAAGAAAGACAAAGTAGATGCTCTTCAATATTTAAATATAACATCTAATAGTCAACACAAAAATAAATCACTTGATTTTTTTTCCTAAAGGTTATGAGAATATTTCAAATAATAGTAGAATTATAGGATTGGGATCCATATCATCTAGCTTCAAAAGAACCTTTTTTCTTATACTCTATGACCATAAATCCTTTGCTTTCTCCTTGGCTTCTTCACACTTGGATTTCTACCCGTACAAGTTCGACTTCTCTAATCTTGAAACTCTAGCCCCAAATTCACAATAACCTTGAATCCCCAATCTCGAAACCTTAACCTTAATTTGAAAAGGAAGTAATGAAACAGAACTGCAAAGAATTGCTAGTACAATCTAACCAAAATCGTTTCTCAACGAAATCTAGTATGAATTTCGCATCTCTCTAACTCTAACTTCTTTCTCATGAGATTGACTATGAATAGAGGAAGATTGTATGGGCTTGAAGGATGGCACAATTGATTGATCGTGAGTAGTAGGTATGGGTTATGAGAGTGATGGGGGTTTGAAAAAGAGAGTGGGTTTGTATTTGCTATAAAAAGTAAGGGCAAAGTTTATAACATTTTATTTTTAGTAGGGGTAGAATTGGAATGAGAAATCAGAAATGAGAGGAGAATTGGGATTCAGAACTTTAGGTCATGAATGCAGATTTAGTGTTTTTAGGGAATAAGGATTCTATAGAATGACGATTACATGGTCCTCTTTTACAAGTCAACCATGTAATTAAAAGCCCATGAGTAATAATGAGGGAATGGCATTCCCCTGAAGTAAACATGTCCTTATTTTTCTATGGATAGCTAGCTTATCAGCACTAGCTATTATGGGAATAAGGAAAAGCCCCACTTAACTAATGTCTTAGATAATTTCTTAGATCATTGAATAGCTAGCTCTCTTTGAAGAAATAGCATCAATGAAACTTTGTCATTTAATGCCTACCTCTTCTATTTGCTACAAGGATAGCTTCTCCATTAGTTAAGGTTCAGTAGTTATACTGTTAGTTTCCTCTAAGCTGCCACTTAGTTGTAAACAAATATAATTATGTTTTAATTATAAAACCATTAAAAGGAATTTAGGATACATTAGAAATGCTCTATGAAGGAAAGAGAGAGTTAGAAATTTTGAAATAAGCTAACTTTTTCAAAATTTTTAATTTTTTGAAATGGAACCTTAGTGAAAATGTTCAACAATAGTATATAAGGTTTATGAATATCAATGCATCAAATTAACTGTTTCGATGCACTAATTTATTATTGAATAATTCAATAAAGGGGGTTTTTAGTAGAATGGGCATTGAATTAATTGAAATTAGATTATAGTTAGTAGGCGTGAACGGATAACTTGGTTATATAAGGTATCCACCTGTATTCTGCTAGATTGAGAAGGTTTCGAATGAATATCAAGAGTCACAAGTTAGATTCTAAATAGCAATTTTTCAAAACCTACTTTTATGAGATAGGATATAAGTATGAAGTTTTCATACTCTATATCTACCTTGATACTTATACTCCTATACATGAAAGTACATAGAGTACGTATTCTATGATACCTTATACCTGTCCTTTAAAATTTATAAAATAATATGATATATATTAATGATTAAAAAATTACATTACTAACAATTTAGAAATAATGTTGTATTAATGTTTAAAAAAAGGGATTAAACTCTATAAAGACCCTAAACCTAAAACTAATAATTGAAATCTAAAAATAGTAACTATAAACATCAAGAAGTAGTATTGGTCATTAGTTTTAAAGAACTTGTGTATTTTTTCTTTTATGTAAGCATTCTCGTGCATTTGTCATTTAATTATTTTGCTAATAAAGAGTGTTATTTTTAACATTAGGTTTATGCAATATTAGAAAAGCAATCTTTTGGCATGAAAAAGAAGAAATATGACTAGAGATTGCTAAATAGAAAATATGCAAAGTTGAAACTTATAGGAAAATGAAAAAAAGTTATAGGTTTCATAAAGTGCCATATATCCCTATTAGTTTTATAAGGTATATGGTGGTTTTAGGGTAATTTATGATAGGTTCCGATCCCAAATATTTAAAAACTTATAGAATAAAATACATGGAGGATCTTATATCTTAATCATCTTGTATTTACTCACCTTTAGTGCTTGCCAACGATGGCCTTTTTTTTTTTTCTACTAATGAATCAAATTAACTATTAAAGAGTACTACTCTATTGTTGGGGAATTACTGTTCAAGAAGGGTTTTATTGTAATTCAAGGGTTATTAGAGCACAGATTGAATCAATCAACCCTAAGCTATATTTAGTAATGACTATTCCTTTTGCCACAAATCGTTAGAGACTCAATCTATGTACTCAGTAGCCTCACTATTGACGGTAAAGTTGTCATGCCAATATTTTTATTGTTAAGATTTAGTGTTGACAAGACATTTATTATGAGGTTATCGATAGTGAGGTTACACATTCATTGATAAATGATAAATAATAAACATTAGTGGTAATATGATATGGTTATTATTTTAAATGGGAATTTATCCACAACAATTTAACTATTTATATGTAATGCTGGCCGGTACCAAAGTTATATCTCAAAAGATTATCAGCATCTCGTTTTTTGCAAGAGGTCAAAAGATTTTCGGATCCAGATCTTCAGAAAACCTCTGTACAAGTAATTCTTTGATTCAATTTTCGCCCAAAGTAATATTCTTTGATTAAAGCCCCTTTTCTTTTATAAAAAGAAAAAGCAAAGTATATTGGTGTTACTAAGAAAAGAAAAAGTGGGGAGTGGGGCTCGTGGAAGAGAAGAATACGTCAGAAAGACACACCCTCCCCCGCTCCCCCACCCCCACAGGACACAAGCAGTGGCAGCAGGGAACTTTTGGCTGTGCCACCATCAACCTATACATACATACATACATACATATATATATAATATCATCAACTTGGATTTAGATATATATGTATAAAAAAACCCCTCCTTAACCATTAACCCTAACCATATAATTGAGGAGAGAAGTGACAGCACAGTTTACACACTGCACATGCCTCCAGATCTGTCCTTTTCTTCTTAGGTTTCTAAATTCACTTTTTTTTTTTTACTTCTCTTATATATCGAAACGAGGGGATTTCAACCCAATTCATCTTTTTTAAGTCTTCCATTTCCATCAACATAAACTCTCTCTCTCTCCTTGACTCAATTCCCGAAATTCACTTTCTCAGTTTTATGTTCTTATTTCCTTGTTTCCTTTCTCACTTCTCAGACATTACTCTTACATAATCTCGGCTTCTAAAACTACAACCCCACACACACAAAGTTCTCTTCTATCATCTTCTGCTTGTCATATCCTGCCTCCTTCAAATTGCATGTTATTATTAAATATACAATCACAACAGATCCAAATGGATTAAAATTAAACCCACAAATGGTTGTAGTGCAGCTAGGATTTAAAACCACCAGGTTCCATTTGTTTTCTCTCATCATCATGAAATGAAGGACCTCAACATGCTTATTAAACTCATCCTAGGACTAGGCTTGCCTGCTCTTGTAGTATTCCTAGTACTCATACTATACTACAGCTTGAAAATACGGATCACACATAATCTTGGGGATGTAGAGAACATCAATTCAGATAGGAAACAACAAGAGGAGACTCAGGAAGAGGAGTTGATCATATTCCAAGGGGGTGAAGACCTCAGCATAGTGGATATATTGGATGCTCCTGGAGAAGTCATAGGAAAATCCAATTATGGGACACTATACAGGGCCTTGTTGCAGAGGAACAACTCCATTAGTCTGCTGAGGTTCTTGAGGCCAATGTGCACTGTCGGGGGTGAAGAGTTTGTGGAGGTGGTAGAATTCCTGGGGAGAATCAGGCATCCTAATTTGGTCCCTCTTCTCGGTTTTTACTCCGGTCCGCGAGGTGAAAAGCTTCTGGTCTATCCTTTCTGTAGGAGGGGCAATCTAGCAGATTTCATTAGAGGTACTCTTTTATTATTATTATTATTTAAATAATAAACTCGAATCCTTTTTTTCAATCTTCTAATTTTGGTATTTGTTCATTTCTTTCTGTAGTGCCCTCCTGTCGGCAGGACTAGGAGGCTGTTGAATTTCTTCTAGGATAATGACTTGTTCCCCCTCATTAACATAGGACAATGACTTGGAAGAAAAGGAAAATTTCATCTTATTTCCAACAGTTACTTTACACTTAACCAAAAAAAAAAATCTACAAGAAATTTTCTATCTTTTTTTTTTTTTCTCTGTAACTTCTTAACAAACGTCGAAATGAATAGTAATAGTTTTCTTTTTTTCCTATCTTAGTTCTGATACATTTCTACGTTCTTAGCTATAATAGGAAATGATTAATCAAGCAACTCTGGACGAGATATTTTGTCTCCGTATGAAATTAGAATTCTTGCATGAGTTAGGTCAGGCAACGGGGAGTATAGGATGAAAATTTTATGATGTAATACCTAATAAGTTTTCTTTCAATACATTGGGATGTCCACTGACAGTATAGAAAGGATGGTGTAATGATACCAAGACGAAGAGATCACCAAGCATGATTAGCGGTGTTCAATTATTAAGTTTTTCTTTTACCTAATAGAAAGCTTTAGTGTACGTGTTGTGTTATTTAATTTGGTCGTGCCCACCAACTCATGACTCCATTCTTGAGAGGATATACCACTGTGACACCAGAAGTCACCTTTGTTTATCTTATATCATTTAGATCTTTTATTGAGCACATGGTAGTAACGAAACAACCACGGTCGTTCCCACTTTTCCACCATGATAGCATGAATCCATATCTTTCCACAGCTACCATTGTCCTTTCCTCTCTTTTTTCTCAAAGGACCCTATGTTGGATGATGCCGTCAATTTTCTCTTCCATTCCTCTTTTTCATGTGAAATGAAATTATAACTGCAGATTCCGTTTGCATTTAAGAGTTAAAATTGCTATTCAGTAGAATCAGTAATTCCGGTTTTAAAAAGGAATTTCATTCCAATTTTGAGAAAGTCTAATCACGATTTTGTTCATTTCGTATTTATTATTATTATTGATGAAATTATTTATTTAATTTTTAATTTAATTGTAATTGGTATTTTTGATAATTATTATTATATATATATAATCAATTCTATTTCATTCCATTAATATTTTCAAATACGAAAAAGGATGGATTATTTCGCTTCTCATTCTATTCCATTCCGTTCTAACTCATTTTATTTCAAATTATTTCATTATATCAAACGTGACATCATTTCTTTTTTACCGAGGAGAGGAGAGGGGGAATCGAAACAATTTTATCGCTATGGAATAATAGTGTGTTGATACCAACGGGACTATAATTCTTTCGCTTATTGTCATTTGTTAATTAAAATATTAATGTCTTATTCATGGGCAGATGGAAGTGGCGAGTCACGCAACTGGGACACCATCTATGAAATCGCAATTGGCATGGCAAAAGGATTGGATCATCTACACACAGGATTAATGAAGCCAACGATCCATGGGAATCTAAAATCGAAGAACATCGTTCTAGACCGCGATCTCCATCCATGTATCTCGGACATCGGGTTGCATTTGCTCTTGAATGCAACGACCTGCCAAGAAATGCTTGAAAGTTCAGATGCTCAGGGTTACAAAGCTCCCGAGCTCATCAAAATGAAAGAAGCAAACACGGATACGGATATATTCAGCCTCGGAGTCATCATGCTTGAACTGATCACAGGGAAAGAACCCATAAATGAGAAGGCGTCCCCCGACGAAGAGCATTATCTACCAAATTATCTGAGAAGTGCAGTCCTTGGTCATAGAATATCAGATTTGTACCATCCCGACATTTTACTGAGCAATGCAAACAACGATGATGATGGCGGCGCGGTTACAGAAGAGCGCGTTCTCAAGTTATTCCAACTTGCAATGGGGTGTTGTTCTCCTTCTCCATCCCTAAGACCGAATACGAAACAAGTCATTAGGAAACTAGAGGAAATTGGGAAACGATCGAGTTCTTTGGATCAGGACATAGAACTTGATACCCAAAAAAGATGAAGACCCCTCTTGTTGAGAAGTCATTGTCCATTGGCATTCTTTTAAAAATTGAAAAAAGGTTTGGAAATTTTGACTATTACAACAAACATCAGACAACAAACAAGGAGAGGACGACTGTACGACGGTGGCATTTGATGGTAAAGGACCCAGCGGGGGATAAGAGTGGGGAAAAAAATGCGGAGCATGTTAGACAATCTGACAATGATTGGAAGAGCTGGCGAATGGATTTGTTCTTTTTTTCAGAATTTATATATATATATATATTTATATATAATTTTATATAGTTCATCATGTGTCGTGATGGTGGATTCTTCTGGTCCCAGCCATGATATTGTTGGGATAAAATATTAGGAGGTGATTCTGTGAATTATTAATGGAGTTTGATATGGCTATTTAAATCTTATTTTCTTCGTTTCAAGGAAAGAATGAAAAAAAGTATTAAACTGAAACATAACTCTTTCTTTCCATACATCCTTTACACGATTGTCCTCCCAGTAAATAAATGCCTCTATCCACTTGTTAAAGAGTAATAAAAATATATTTACATATGATAATAATGTATTGAATTTCCACATAACATATATAATCAGTTTTTTTTTTTTTTTGGAAATTTGTATATTATTTTCTTTTTCTGAGCACTAATCAATGTCTATAAACGAATTATTAAATGAAAAGGGAAATTAGCTGCATAATTAGGATGATGGTTTATTAATAGTAAATGCATGAAATATAAATACATTTGTGTTTTTATGAACTCTATATCTTACAAGAAATCGTTTTTTTTTTACAATTTCGGGATGTTTAATGTGTGTGCCGGCTTTCACTTGACATAAACAAAGAACGCAATAAAAATACATATTACGTCGAATCTAACGAACATGTAAAAACACCATGTAAATGTGAAAAAATCGTAGGGAGCAATGAAAGCGGCCATGTGCAATGTGTTCTCCTGGATCCACTCCAACTACTACTATAGCCTGACTAAGTCAAACCTTTAGTTCATAATGGAGGTTGTTACGGTGGGCCATTCTCAATTTTCCCGACTTTTTCTTCTGTTTTTTCTACAGCAGTTTTTTTTTTCTTTATTAAAGAGTAATTTAAAAAAAAAAAAAACGAAAAGCATAATGTACCATACCACTAGAGATATCGTTGGTTTGGATAATTACTTAAATATCCCTTTCAACCCGTATCCTTCGATCAATATAACTTGATTGCATAGAGAATGAAATAAACGGCACAAGATTTTGAATTAAGAGACTATTGTGTTGTTATATAATATTAAGTTTTTCTTTTATTTTTATTTCGAGTTAAACATAGGATATCATTAATATTAAACACTACTTATACGTTGGTAACGAAAGTAAGCACAGACCATTACACTTGAACAGACACAACATACAGTAATAACTAACGTCTAGGAATTTATATAATATTAAGTTAGTAGCACAACAACTGTGATTTTATATTTCTTAATTAATACTTTTGCTCATTCTCATGCTTTATGACATTACAATAGGTTATATATTAAAAATAAGGAATAACACATGAAAAAATTTCAGATAAAGTACATCTACCATCCAAAGAAAAAAAAAGAAAGAAGACATGGATTTTGTCCTTATGGATCGCAAGTATTATATAATATATCCAACTAAAATCAAGATCATTATAAAATTAGAAGGCCAGTGACACATCATTACTAATATGTATTTAGCTGGCGATTGCACGAGGCAGTTGGGAGATATGAAGATATAAAAGTAGTATGGGAATATCTTTAACTTTAATGGCATCAATCATTACAAATCTCCTAAAAATAAATAATAATAATAATAACAATATTAATATATTACATCCATCAATGAGTAACATATAATTATAAATAAAATTTTAATACATAATAATAATAAAAGAACGTATATTTTAAGAAAATACTAATTATATTCATAATAAATTTTTTTTATTAATTACACACTATGTATTAATTTCCTTGATGCATTAATACATAAAAATCAAACTTTATTTATAGGTAATACTAGAAAATGACCTTACCAACATCTATTCTTATTTCTTCGTTTCCCTAGATATAATATAATATATAAAAAAAAAAAGGGAAAAAGAAAAAGTAGATGGAGAAGAGACTGCCAGCATGTTTCGCTCCTTGGAATTGGACCATTTTAGAATGACAGAGAGACAGACAACACCACGGTCCCGGACATGTGGCTCGCTTCTCTACTGTAACCTACATGCACAGGACCACCAATCGTCTATGATTATTATGATGCCAAATCACGTTTGAGTTGGTTCCCCTCCCTCCCGCCTTCATTCCATCCCATGCATGCACGGTCTTCATGACGTTTTTATTCTTTTCAGAAGGATGTCTTTTCATCGTAAATACTTGTGCAGTGCTTTGCTTCCCTCCATATATTACATATTTAATATGAAGAGAGGAATAATCTTGACTAAAACAATTATATTTCTCCAAAAGAGCTTTTATGTGTTCTTATTGAAATAACAATAATATGATCGTTTCCCTCAATTAAAAAATTTATGCCTTCCAATACGATGTTTGATATCGAAATTTTAATGCGAAATTAACTTAGAATATAACTAAAACTTGAACTCGAGTGATAAGTGAATAGTAAATTTTCAAATATCTAACCTTAGATAAAGTGTTTGTAGTAAGTATTTTAGAGACCGAATAAAAAAAAAAGTAAAAAAATAAAAAGAAAACATGGAAAATTCTAAAAATAAAAACCTGAGCAAAATTTGAGAAGCGACCCCTATTAAATGTTTCAGACAATTTGTAAAGAACATGACTTTCGAGAAGAGTCACGATCTTCAAAACTTAGAATATTATGCATTAGATTTGATGTAGCTGAGTTATAAACTAATTTAGATTTTTATTCATGATTGGACATGCCACAAGTACTTGTGATCTTTCAAAGATTTGAATAAAAAATGTAATTCTAAACAAAACACGTTCTACGAAAATTGCAATATAAAGACAAGTCATCTACATCATTCCACAGTGACTTCGGATCGTTCAAAAAAATTCAACATTGTTTGCTCGCAGTAAGGAATCATTCGAATGACTTCACAAATGATCCGAACAAATCCCTTTAAAGTTTAACCACAAGTCCCTCTTTTGCACCTGTTTGATATGAGTATCACTTTAATTAATCACTGAACTAACCAAAAACTTAGTATATATAATTTAAAACACATAATAATTGGCAATGTATCTCAAAATTCCTCCAATAGATTGCAAATTGTCTACTCATTCACGACATCTTTATGATTATACTCCACAAGCACTATCATTAAATTTAAAATTCCTTAGTGTAAAATCCTCAAATTTAGAACAGGATATCAAGTAGCTAATTCCTTTTAACTTTCATGGCATGTGTCACAACTAGATAATTTATACATATTACCATCTTCATATCTAATCAATGGATTTCATCATAATGCACGTATAGCTATACGTTCATCTTGATTTAATGAATATTTTATAAAATAAACTACTTCTTATGCTAAGTGTGACATTACTCCTATGTTCAAATACGTCAATTATGTTAAATTAATTGATTTAGATATAAAACCTATTCATTAAAATATATTTACTATATCTCATCCTTTTCGATTTATTGTAGTCCATAATAACTTATTTCTACTCTTTGAACCTAAAAAACTAGTGATATGATAGATTAAGGTAGTGTTTTTATCACTACCAATTGTAAGAGTTTAAGGCCAATTTATCTTTACGTTTCATAAGCTGTAATTTAATTGTATATTGATCGATCAAATGAAACAAATATATTAAATTACACCTTTATAAAACTAGTCAACATTATTTAAGTTTTTTTTTCTTAGCTATTCCATTTCTCATTGATAATTTTACATAATAATTGCAACATGCTTTATAGTATAATTTGTAATATAGATCAAACTCATTTGTTTATCACTATATCACCACTATATTTCTACACCTTTTATAATAAGTTAGTATCTAATTCATTCAAATTCTCCATACTGGATTTTTAAAATTAATTATACCTTAGTTTATTCAACACATTCTAAGTTTGTTATATAGATTCATAAATCATTTACATTAATGACATTGTATTTTCCTTAGATTGAGAGTAATTTTTTGAATGAACTTTCATGTAAAACTATTTAACACAATAACCCAAATCAAATTTTCATCTTGGTATTTAAGAATTTGGCTTAAGTCTTATAATGACTTGATTAATAGAAAACTTTGCACATGTTTTATATTCATCTTATCGACCCTAAATTCTTGGTTTTCTTTTTCTTTAATTTGATTTAAACTAAATCGTGTGCCTATTTAGTTTAAACCATCAATTAAAATTAAGGAAAACCCAATTTCTTCATTTTTGAAAACCTTTAGAGCCACCACCTAGTAGATTCGAGAAAGGTAATTAAATTAAAATCAATTAAGCCAATCGGTTCTAATTTAGCCATTAACATGCGTTTTGAAAACCTTTAAAAAAACCAAATATCAAGAGTTTGAAAACTATCCTATTAAACCTTATAAAGATACCACCTTAATCTTTTGAATTAAGATTATTTTTCAAAATATCTCTCTAAAAATAATATCTATTCATAAGTAAATAAATAAAATTGAATTTACAAAAAAAAAATGAGAAATTGATGAATTATTTACAAAAATGAATATTTTCGTATATTAAGTTACCATGTAATCGCTTACAAGTGCCTATGTACTTACTATTCTGAATTAGACTTCTATAGTTTGTTATTTTGTAAAACTTGAGTGTGTTGATTTATTTTAATTCTAGAAAAAACAATCAAGTTTACCTTTTTTAAAAAATCGATTTAATTTTATTTAAGAAAAATTCTAAAAGAAAAGGCCCCAATTTGATTTATTTTGAAAAAAACTCAAAGTAATCTCAACTTTGGAAAAAGAGTTTATAAATTTTTGTTTTTTTGAAAACTTCTCTAAGTGATAAAGGAAAAACTTTCATCGAACTCTCTTATTATTTATTTTTTTAATCTTTAATCTTTATTATTTTTTTATAAATAAATGATATAAAAAATCTTTCAAAATGTCTTGCAAAGAAATGCCTTTTTTTTCTATTTTTTTCCTTTCTTTTTTTCTTTAATAAGTAACACACAAAAGGAAAATAAATTAATTAAAAAAAGAAGAAGAAGAAAGGACCTAGGCTTGGTTTAACATGCGTAAATTAAATCCTAGGCATGAGAGTAGGTCCGGTCAGGTCAAATTCGTGTCAGATGACCTAGTCACATGCAAGGCACGTGATTCTTACAAAGAACTAGGAAGCAGTTGATGGAGGTGATGCTGGTGGTTTAAGGTAGTAAAACAAGCGATAAACTTTGATTTTGTGTGTTTTCAATTAACAAATGAGGGTCTGGGGATGACGCCAAGTATGGTGGTTGATTTATGATGTTTGGAAGTTGGTCAGTTTGAAGGTTAAGAGAGAAGGGCTATGTGGTCTCATTGGGTGGTTGGCAAAGTACTAAGATGGGTCAAAGCAAGGTTTTGAGGGGCATAGAAGCTCAGTTGTGTGAGTGTTTTGGTCTAAAGAGTAGTGGTGGTGGTTGTTACTTCATGTGAGGTGGCAGGGGTTAGGGTTTTCGAAAAACCCTAATATAATGGGGTGACGATTAAGGAGCATAATGAAGTGAGAGAGTAGTGGGGTTCGAATCCTAAGGGCTTGGGTGATGGGAATCAAGTTACCAAACCCTCGACTCACAACCTAACTTGAGGCTTCTAAGGTCTGCTACAATGAATTCTTCTACTTTAACTAACTCCTGCTGAAGCCAAGCTAATTTTGGCTGTCGACCAACTCTTGATGCCAAGCCATGTAACTTCATATCTCTTGAAAGTTATTTGCCAAATGAACCATTGCTCTATTGACAGCTCGACCCTTCCATTTACTCTTGTTCAGCATGACCAAACAAACCAATAGCTTGACATCATTTGTGTTAAGACAACGAGAGGCCTCACGTATGCCAATAACTACTCTTTCTCACTCGAGCCTACATCTATAAGGAGCTCTTACTTGGTACCACTTCTTAAATGTCTCTTTTGTCTGCTAGAGAGCCACCCAAATATAGTGAGCCATGTGTTTAAGCAACCATGTGACAAAATCCTTCATACAAGATATTCATTCTAGTTGTATTTTCCATTGTACCCTTTATTATTCCTTAGACATTACCTCTTTAGGATAATACTCTTTTTTCTTTTTCGTTTTTAAGCAAGTTGCCCTAATTCCTCGAGTATAAACACCCATTGTACATGCAGCTACACAACATATCTGATTACCATTAATATACTGAATACTTCATTTTGTAAACAATTGCTCTTGTTAGCTTGTTTGTTTACTTCACCTTACTCTTATCCTAACTCTTAAGCAAGATTAGGTGGCGAGCAACCCCATCGAACCAACTCATGCATCATATCGGGTTGTGCTGTGAGCGCTTAGAAGTTTTATTAATGCATCATATTCTTTAGAGCTATTCATGGTTTTGTTTATTTTCTTTCCTTTTTCCGTTCTCTTACGTGTTCCCTTTACCTATTTCAAGCTTTCGACAAGCTTAAAACCATCCCTGCGACCGACCTTGTCTATTGTGGCTCTGGGCCGCACAATCTTTGATAAGGATCAAGGACCAGTCATACGCTTTCGAACCCAAGGGCTCGCTCACATGGTTCGCTGAGCTGTCTATGGTGAGTTGAGTACCGAGGAGCAATGCATTCCCTAGTCTAACCTGTTAAGTTACTTCTCCCTCAACACTATCTAAGAAACTGCTAAGGTGACCAATCGATGTATCGAGCTGACTCCTTCGCCACACCTCGATCCAAGCATCGAGTCAGGATACTACCAACCTCACCATTACCGAGGCTAAGTTAACAATGATCAAGAGCCAATCATTCGAGGCCAACTTGAAAAATGAGTTGCCCTTGAACCAACCACAGTACAATCTCAATTATTTGAGCTACCGAACTGCCAACGTCAACTTGACCTAATTGGGAGCCTCCCTTGCCCAGCTACCAATATTATTGGGACCATAAAATGAGCAAATTATGCGTACGTTGTCCTTTTTTAACATCCGTACTGTCCTTACTACCAATGGATATTCTTTTTTGCACGATTACATTGATACCTTTGTAAATTATTCTTTTTTTCCTTCACTAGTAGGAATCTTTTTTGTAATTTACTCTCACTTAGGATTTACTCTAATTTAGTCGTATAAATACTTGTACATTGTAATAATCACATCAGTTATCAGATTGAATTTTTCAAAAATACTTTCTTGAGCTAAGTATTTTGTTGCTTATTTTCAAGCTACTCTTATCTAATCCTTTGAGCATAGACTATTAGCTAGTAACCTTTAGCTATACTTGTGCATCATATCAAGTGCGTCCTAAGCTCGTATGAAGCATTAGCGCTTGGGATCCCCTACTTAACCTTCTACTATCATTTACTTTATGAGCCATCTTACGGCCTGAACTCATCCCTTTGTTACACATGATATTGGGTTTGTGTGTTCACCTATGAATCCTTATTATCTTGGTATCAGAGCTTAGCTACATTTGAAGCTGAATTTTGTTACTATGTTCTTTAAGTGATTTGTTACTATTCTTGTGTGTTAAAAGTTCTACTATTGATGTAGGAGTTTGGTATTTAGGAAGTGTTGAGGGAAAATTATATGCTCTATTTTCCCCTGTTTCTGATATGCAAAATAAAATGTGGTTGATTTTTTGTTTATTGTGTAGTTGTCATAGTGTTGGAAGTATTGGTTATTGATCTGCTGTTGTTATTCAAAAATAGAACTTCAAGTGGTATTTTTAGACATCAATTTTGTAAGGTAACCAATAATGTCAGATTCAAGTGTTTAAAGAACTCTGGAAAACCAAGAAAGTGGTACTCGACATATCCAAGGGCAAGAAGGAAGGAAGCTTCACATCTCAATCGATAGGTGATCGCTTGGATAGTTTATCAACTTAGTAGCCAGTTTGGTGACAATTATCCAAGAAGATAGACAACAAGTTATAAATAACCTCACTAGAGGACGTGAGCAACAACAGCAAGGCAATGGTCAGTTTAGTCGAGTTAATGCCCTAACTTGACTACCCCGAGCTGAATGAATGAGCAGGGATGCTAGACGAAGGCTAATACGTAAAGAAATTAAGGAAGAAGAGGAAGGAAATGACGAAGCAGAAGAGTATTGTACAAGCTCGAAGAAAGAAATGTACAAGCCTCTAAAGTTGAAGGGTTAAGGATATATATTTCAAGTTTTTCTAAGAGTAATGATGCTGAGGACTACCTAAATTAGGTAGATGGGATTGAAAAGCAGTTTGCATGCCACGACATACTTGATAATGCAAAGGTTAGACTTATTGTGTTGGAGTTCACTAGTTATGTCGCCTTATGGTGGAAAAACTTATAAGCCACTTGAAGAAGGGAAGGAAAGATTTGGAGTTAGGATAAAATGAAGAGGGTTATGCAAAGAAGGTTTATGGTGAGCTATTATTTGCAAGATGCCTTCAAAAGACTGTAGGAGCTAATACAAGGAGGGTCGAATGGAGATACTTATGTTAAGGAATTCCAAATGTTAATGATCCAATGTGAAGTCGTGGAGTTAGAGGATTAAACTGTATTTCAGTTCATTAGTGGATTGAAGTATGAGATTAGAGATGTCCTAGAAACCTTGGATATTGGAACGCTTGATGAAGCAATCCAAGCCGCCCAAAGGATAAAAAGGTACCGAATAGGATGGTTCCGACCACCAATTAACTGACCTGGCAATAGTTAATCTGTTTCGAGCAAATTTGTGCAAACAAAACTAAGTAAAGTCACTAAGACTTGACCTGCTCCAATTATCCGAGAAAAAGAGAAGGAACCCCCAAGGAAGTTTGAGAAAGGCTAAAGTTTAGGTTGGAAGACAAATGAGATCAAGTATTTCAAATGTCAAGGATTTGAACATATGGTCACTTAGTGTCTAAACAGATGAACAATAGTGATCTGATGCGAGGTGCCAACTATTGAGGTCGACAGTAATGATGAGGAAGTAGAGGAGCGAAAAGAGGATGGATAGACCAAATTATCTAAGGAAGAAGTAATCTACAATGAGTAAGGCAGCTTTATGCTGGCTACTCTAGTGTCAAAAAGGACAATGACCGTTAGTCCTATGTTTGAAGACAAACAAAGGGAAAATCTCTTCCATATTGAATGTAAGGTAAATGAGTCTTTGTGTACGCTGATCATTAACAGTGAAAGCTGTACCATTGCAACCTTTGCATTTATGGTCCAGCAATTAAAATTGCTGACCAAGCCCCACCCAAAGCCTTATAAGCTACATTGGCTCAGTGATAAAAGCGTCACACAAGTGAACAAACAGCTGTCCGTGCCGATCTACATTGGCAATTACTGAAATGAAGTACTCCGTGATGTGTTACCCATGAGTGCCTCCCACATTCTAATTGGGCGATCGTAGATGTTTGATTGAGCAGTTATATATGATGGAAGAAAGAATACATGTTCTGTAGAGCATGAAGGTAAGAACGTGAAATTGAGTCTTATGACTGCCTTACAAGTAAAGGTTATGCAATCCCGATTGAGCTGAACCTTAAAGAAAGAGGCTCCGGTAATAACTTAAGTCGAGTTGAAAAGAGAGATGAAGCTCGAAGGACTGACCTATCTGCTGGTCCGAAGAATTCTAAAGATGAGCCCCGAAGAGAAGGTGCTACTTGCCAAGGTAAAAACCTTGCTAAAGGAATTTGCCAACCTATTTCTAGAGCTACCAAAAGGTTTATCCCCGATCCGAAGCATCGAGCATGTAATCGACCTGTAGCTAAGAGTCGTACTGCCGAACAAGCTTGCTTATAGGCTAAATCCTGAACAGGTCACCGAGCTGCAAAAGCAAGTAGATGAGTTGATGAGGAAAGGGCATGTGTACAAGTCCCTTAGTCTTTGCGCAGTATCGGCCTTATTAGTGCTGAAGAAAGATGGTTCTTCAAGGATGTATGTAGACAACCGAGAGATAAATCAAATCACCATCAAGTATAAATATCTCATACCTAGGCTTAATGACATATTAGACGAATTAAGCAGAGCAAGAGTAGAAAACCACCTTTAAGACGCGACATGGATTATATGAATGGATTGTGATGCCATTTAGGCTATCGAATGCCTCGAGCACATTTATGCGCTTGATGAATTATGTGCTCCAAGAACTAATAGGTAAGTTTGTCGTAGTTTATTTTGATGACATCTTAGTGTATAACCTAGACCTAAAGACTCACCAATAGCATCTCAGAAGAGTCTTTGCAAAACTCCGAGTAGAACAACTCTATGCCAATCTGAAGAAGTGTGACTTTTGTTGATCTAAGGTGATATTCTTGGGATTCGTTGTAAGTAGTGGTGGCTACGAGTTGACGAAGAGAAGATCAAAGCAATCATTGAATGGCCAGCGTTGACCACTTCGGCCGACATGAGAAGTTTCCATGGTATGACATCATTTTACTATAGATTTATAAAGAATTTCAGTATGATTGTAGCCTCACTCATTGAACTCTCAAAGAAAAACGTTGATTTCAAATGGGTGATAAGGAGCAAAGGAGTTTTGAGGAAGTGAAAGATAAGCTGACTATAGCTTATGTCTTAGCTCTGTCGAGCTTTGATAAAATGTTTGAAGTAAAGTGTGATGCATTCGAATTAGGCATAGGTGTCATATTGATGTAAGAAGGCCAACCTATTGCTTACTTTAGCGAGAAACTATAAAGAGCTACACTCAATTATTCTATTTATGACAAGGAGTTTTACTCCTTAATTCAAACCTTAACGGTGTAGTAGCATTATTTGTTACCTAAGGAATTTGTGATCTATATTGATAATGAATCCTTGAGATATTTGACGAGCTAACCCAATTTGTCCTAAAGATAAGCTAAATGGGTCGAGTTTATGAGGGAATTTTCTTATGTCATCAAATATAAGAATGGAAAGAATAATGTAATGGCCAAGACCCTATCAAAACAACATTCTCTCCCAATCAAGCTGCAAATCAGGCCGCTTGGCTTTTCAACAGTAAAGAGTTTGTATACTGAGGATCCATACTTTAGTCCCATCTATGCTAGATGTGAGGAAGGAAGAACATTGGATGACTATCATAAGAAGGATGGATACTTATTCAGAAAGAGGAGGCTATGTATCCCAACCTGTTCCATGAGAGAACTACTAGTGTGTAAGGAGGATGGAGGAGGATTAATAGGACATTTTGGCCAACGTTGAATCCATGAGGTGCTATCCTTAAGATCCTTTTGGCCGAGAATGATGAGAGATGTGCAGTCCATGTTGGAAAAGTATACGATCTACTGAAAAGCAAAGAGATGAGTTGAGTAAGGGCATTATCTACCCTTACCCGTCCTAACCAAACCG
Source organism: Lumnitzera littorea (assembly GCA_024138015.1). Classification (NCBI taxonomy): domain Eukaryota; kingdom Viridiplantae; phylum Streptophyta; class Magnoliopsida; order Myrtales; family Combretaceae; genus Lumnitzera; species Lumnitzera littorea. The sequence goes on along the minus strand of JAMXBB010000002.1, from coordinate 978,816 downwards.
TGGTCCGAGCTAAGTATAGACTTCATGTTAGGATTATTGAGAATGTCCCAAGGGAAGGACTCCAACATGGTGGTCGTTAATCAATTTAGCAAGATAGCTCATTTTGTGCCTCGTTCCAAAACTAATGATGCTTCAGCTATCTCCTTTGATGGCAATCGAGCTATTAACCCGTTGAACCGCAACCGAGCCAGAAGATTGGAAGGCTTAACTAGACAAATTCTTCTACTCCAGCTAAGGCTGAGTACTTTCCTGTTGAGGCTGAGTACTTCCTTATCGAGTTACTTCTTAAGTCCTACTGAATGACTGCCAATTTCTCGCAAATAGAATGTCAAGAAGTGGATGGCCAAGACAATATCTAATCCTCCCTCATGCCTGACCACTTACTTAGCATCACACTTTGCTGAGATGCCAAAAGAGAGACCCCGGACTACACAATCCATCCCTGCTTGGACAAGCCAGCCAGCTGTACTGTTTTGTCCACATCTTCTAACAAGCTCACCAATACTTCATCCCCACGTGTACATGACCATGTGTAGAATCTGCCCTACTAATTATTACTTTTGTGAATATTCATTTTTATCCTTTTATATTGTTATACATTATTACTTTAGGGAAACACTCATTTTGTCTTTTTCCTTTTAGGTAAGCTGCCCTAAATTTTTAGGTATAAATACCCTTTGTATTTATAAGCCGTAGATAGATAGATCGTCATTAATACAATTGAGTATTTTTTCTTCCTAGTGTAAACACTCTATTGTTTTACGCTTGGTATCATTCTTATCCTTTTCCCTTAAGCAAGGTTAGGTGGCGAGTAACATCACTGGACCAATTCGTGCATCATATCGAATTGTGTCGTGAGTCTTTGAAAGTTCCATTGGTGTATCATATCCTCTAGAGCTGTTTGTAGGTTTTGCTTACTTGTCATTCATCATTCATTCTTTCGTACATTTCCCCCATTAACTCTTTCAAACTTTCTACAAACTTGGACCCATCCTGTAATCGGCTTTGTCAATTCTTGGTTACAATTCGCAACATCTTGGTATCAAAGTAGAAGTTTTTGTTCACGTTGATGTGTATTTTTGAAGTTCTATTATACTCTGTTTTGCATGTGTGAAACAGAGTAAGTTAATGTATTCATTTGAGCATTGTGTTGTTAACTATTAATTTCCTGAAGTGTTCGTTTGAGTTTTGAATCTATAAGGAAAAATGACTGACCTGAGTATGAATGTCGATACTAGTGATAATAGTAGAGTTGTCCACCATAGACGACGATTTCAGGGAACTCCCAAAAGCATTGACTAAAGACTTAATGAGGTAGCTAACTTCTTGATAGATTTAACTCGAGTTGTTCATACGTTGTCTTGTTGATCTACTGAGGTCGCACAAAATACCCTACAAGTTGCTCAGCCTGTTAAAGGTCAGAACCTAGCTTCACCTATTCAAGGTAGAGGAGTGGGCGGACGAGTAAGGAGAATGATTGATTTAGCAGATATGGGAGATGAGGAAGAAGAGTATTTTAAAGAAGAGTGTTTACGAATCCCTAAAGCATCCGACTATGTGAAGTTTCGGATTCTGAGTTTCAATAGATCTGGGAATGTTAATGAATATCTGGAATGGGAAGAAAGGGTGGAGCGTATGTTTGATTACTATCGGTTCGAGGATTATAAAAAAGCAAGAACTGTTGCTGTTGAGTTCTCTGAATATGCCGCTATGTGGTGGAAGAACTTTTAATCAATGAGAAGACAAGAGGGTTACCGAAAGATTAACACTTGGCCCGAGATGAAGAGGGTGCTCAAAAACAGGTTTGTGCCAGAAACTTATCTTTAAGACACCTTCACTTGGCTGTAGGAGCTAAGACAAGGAGGCCAAACTATTGACGAGTATGTTCAAGAGTTTCAAATGCTCATGATTTGCTACGAAGTAAAAGAACTATTAGCTTGAACTATATCAAGATTTATTACTGGACAGAGAGGTAATATTTAGGACATTGTGGAGCTTCAACAATTCACCACAATGGATGAAGCTGTTAGGATTGCCCAATGAGTGGAGAGGTAAAGAAAAGGCCGAGTGCCGATTGGATGACCTAAACAGGGAAGTCACCGAACTTTGTCAATTACCGAGCTGAGCAGAATGGTTGATCCGGCAATGAAGTGCTGACCCGAACTTATAAGAAAGGATAAGGTGCTAGAAGTAAGACGAGCCAAATCAAATATTTCAAGTGCCAAGGATTTGGACATATGGCCGCTTAGTGCCCAAACCGAAGAACGATGATCATCAAGGTGGAAATCCCGTAGCTAGAAATAGAAAGTACAGATAAGGAACCCGAAAAGGAGGAGGCTCCTACCGAGAAAGAGCTGATTGAGGAGGACATGTTTGTTGAGGACTTAGATAAGTTACTCATGGTTGTTTGACGCATTATGACGTGGGACCCTCGCGAAAGGGGGAGCAATAAGAGAACTTGTTCCATACCACCTATAAGGTGAATGATTAGGTGTGCGCCTTTATTATGGATAAAGGAAGATGTACCAATGTGGTATTAGCTAACCTTATTTCAAAACTAAAGTTACCGACTGTTGCACATCCGAAGCCATACAAGTTGCATTGGTTGAGTAAGAAAGAAGCATTACATGTTACTCGACAAATACTACTGCCGATTACTATTGGGAACTACTTTGACTAGATTCTCTACGACGTACTACCTATGTGTACTTCCCACGTGTTACTAGGTAGACCGTGGTTGTTTGATAGGAGAGTCATCCAAGATGACTATAGTAATACATATATATTCGAGAAGGATGACCAGAAGATCACACTAAACTCGATGTCGCCAAGAGAGTTCATAAATTGCAGACGAAACTTGCTTACGGATTAAAGAAAACTCTAGTGATGAGTAAAGTCGAGCTCCAAGAGATCATCAAAGCAGATGAGTTGACCCTTATGTTGGTCAAATGACTTTTAGAAATGAAGAAGCGAGGTAAACTATCTTAGGAAATCAAAGAGTTGCTAGATAAGTATGCCAACTTGTTCCCGAAATAATTACCTAAAGGATTACCCCTAACTCAAGATATAAAGCACTGCATTGACTTAGTACTTGATGTCATATTACCGAATAAGCCAGTTTATCGGATGAATCTCGAGTAGGCTTTTGAGCTCCAATGTTAAGTCAATGAGTTGCTGGAAAAAGGTTATGTAAGAGAGAGTCCCAGCCCTTGTACTGTATCAGTGCTTCTAGTACTAAAGAAGGATGGAACTTGGCGGATATGTATAGATAGCTGAGCCATGAACAAGATCACGATCAAATACAAAGATCCGATCTCGAGGCTAGAAGACATGTTAGATAAATTGAGTGAAGCCAAGATTTTCAGCAAGATCGATATTAAATCTAGCTACCATCAAATCTCCATAAGGCCAAAGGACGAGTGGAAAACTACGTTCAAGACTCGACATGGACTTTATAAATGAATAGTCATGCCCTTTAGCTTGTCGAATGCCTCGAGTATTTTCATGAGACTAATGAACCATATTCTAAGACATCTTATAGGGAAGTGTATCGTGGTGTAATTTGATGACATCCTAGTCTATAACGCCGACATGTTGAGTTACTATAAACATCTCAAAGCAGTCCTGGATATTCTCTATGCCGAGAGACTATTCGGCAATCTAAAGAAATGTTGCTTTTGCTAAGAGGAAGCGATATTCTTAGGATATGTAGTCAATGGAGGAGGCTTACGAGTTAATGATGAGAAGATTCAAGCAATTGTCAAGTGGCTAACTCCTACTACTTGTGCAGACATGAGAAGTTTCCACCGATTAGCTTTATTCTATAGGCGGTTCATCAGGAATTTCAACACCTTCACCGTACCACTTATCGAGTTAACAAAGAAGAACATCGACTTCTGATGGGAAGAAAGGGAGGAGAGGAGTTGAGTTGAGTTTTGCCGAGATAAAAGAAATATTGACCTCCGCCTTAATGTTAATGTTACCTGACTTCAATAAAAATTTTTAGCTAGAATACGACGCATCAGGCATTGGAATAGGCGTTGTTCTAATGCAGGAAGGCCAATCAATTGCCTTCTACAATGAGTAGCTCTAAGGACCCCAATTGAATTACTTCGTGTATGACAAAGAACTTTTGGCACTGATCCAAGCACTGCAAGTATGATAGCACTATTTATTGTTGAGAGAATTTGTCATATATACTGACCATGAATTGCTAAGGTACCTCCAAAGTTAAACTAAGTTGTCGAAGCGACAGGTAAGATGGGTTGAATTCCTTGAAGGATTCAATTTTGTAATAAAATACAAGTAGGAAAGAGCAACGTAGTTGCAAAAGCTCTTTTGAGAAGGCATGCGCTTTTATCTGAACTACAGACCAGACTGTTTGGGTTCACAAGTATCAAAAAGCAGTACTTTGAGGATCCACACTTTAGACCCATACTTGCATGATGTATTGATGAAAGAACAATAGATGAGTACTATGTAGAGAATGCTTACTTTTTTCGAAGTAGGAAATTATGTGTACCAACTTCTTTCCTAAGAGAGTTATTGATCAAGAAAGCTTACAGTGGAGGACTCTCCGGACATTTTAGAGAAAGGAGGACTTGTAAACTGTTGAATGGCTGATTCTTTTGGCCGGGAATGAGAAGAGATGTGCACCAAGTTGTCGAAAGTTGTGCTGTGTGCAAGAAGGCTAAGTGTCGAGCTGAGCAAGGGAGATCAATGCCCCTACCTATTTTAACGAAGTCGTGAACTGAATTGAGCATGGACTTTATTCTCGGACTACTGCAAACTACCCGAGGCAAAGATTCTGTAATAGTCGTTGTAGATAGGTTTAGTAAGATGGCACACTTTGTGCCTTGCACCAAGATTAATGACGCTTCGACTATTGCTTCCCTTTTCTTGCAAGAGATTGTGCAGATATAAGGCATGCCTAGAAGTATAGTCTTCGATAGAGACCCAAAGTTCTTGAGCCATTTCTGGAGAGCCTTATGGTGTCGGCTAGGAACCAAATTACTTTTCAGTACCTCATGTCACCCCTAAACTGACGGCCAAACGGATGTAGTTAATCACACTTTGGGATCACTGCTCCGAGCTGCAGTGGGCAAGAACTTAGTTGATTGAGACGTTTGCTTGCTAGCGGTCGAGTTCGCCTATAATCGAACAATACATGACACCACTAAGCAAACTCCCTTCGAGGTGGTCTATGGATTCAATCCTGAGTTGCCCCTTAACCATGCCCATGTACCAGTACTCATGTAAGAGGACCCTCACACCTTGGCCAGAGCACAATCCCTCCAATACATATATGCAAGGTCACTCAGCACATCGACCAAGCTACTAGAAGAATGAGAGAGAAAACCAAAGGTAGGACGGGCTAAGCAATTCTAACAAGGATTATGGGGTTTCTGACACCTTCAATACTGCCGAACTTAGTCCATATCACCCTGATGGAGAACTAACCGAGGAACATACAAATTTGATCTCAAATCCAAATCAACTCGGAAGGAATGATGGGAATTGAGTTACTGGCCTATTGACCCGCAACTGAACCCGAAGACTAGAAGGCTTGATGAGACAAATTCTTTTACTCCAGCCAACTCCTGCCCAAGCCGCGTACTTCCTTATTAAGTCACTCCTTAAGCTGTACCAAATGATTACCAATCTCTCATAAATAAAATGCCGAGAAATAGATGGCTGAGACAATATCCAATCCTCCTTCATGCCTGACTGCTGTGAACCGTAACCAAGAATAAACAAAGCCGATCACTGGATGGGTCCAAGGTTATAGAAAGTTCGAAAAATGATTAATGGGGAAAGTGTGAAAGGGCAAAATGACAATTGAAACGATAAGCAAAAACCCATGAATAGCTCCAGAGAATATGACGCACCAACGGAACTTTTGAAAACTCACAGCATAATTTGATATGACGCACGAATTGGTTCGATGAGGTTATTCGCTACCTAACCTTGCTTAATGGAAAGGATAAGAGTGATGCCAAGAATAAACAAACAGTGTTTATGTAAAGAAAAAAAGTACTCAAAAGTGTATTAAGAATAATCTGATGTCTTTTGCAGCTACAAGTACAAGGGTATTTATACCCATAAGTTAGGGAAACTTGCCTAAAAAGGAAAAGACAAAAAAGGGCATTTCCTAAGAAAGCAATGTGTAAGATACAAAAGGGTAAAAATGAATATACAAGAAAAATAATCATTGATGCAATGGATTCTGCACATGATACTATATACGTAGCAAAGCTACATTGGCAAGGTCGTTAAAAGATGTAGACAAAAAGTATGGACAAATAGCTTATCCGAACAAGGACGGCTTAGTCAATTCGGAGTCCCTCTCTTAGCTTCTTGGCAAGAAAGATGCCAAGTAATTAGTCAGCTCGGCATTAGTGAGTAATCATCCATTCGGCATACTACAGAAAAATGGGCGGTCATACAGCTTGCCATAAAAGGTGACTCGACAAGGAAGTACTCGTCCTCTGCAATGGTTAGTTAGAACAGAAGGGTTCATCGTACTAGCGCCTTCAGTCTTCAGGTTCGGTTGCGGGTCAGAGGTCCGATAGCTTGATTCCCATCATTCACTCCAGGTTGTTTTGGATTTAGGATTAAATCCGAATGGTGTTTGCTCAGTTCTCCGTCAAGGTGATATGGACTGAGGTCGATAATGTTGAAGGCGTCAAAAACCCCATAATCTTCAAGTAATTCCAACCTATAGGCATTGTCATTAATCTTTTGGAGGACGCTCTTGCAGATAATTTATCCCTCCTCTTGTTCGAGAACCGCTCTTTACTAAGGTACAACCACACCAAGTCTCCCGGTAGAAATCATTTAGCTATTTTACCTTTGGTCTTTTCTCGTATCCTTCTGGTAGCTTGGTCAATGTGCCGAATAACCCTATCATAGATGTACTAAAGGGATTGTACTCTGGCTGTTGTGTTAAGGTCCTCTTGCACAGGTATTGGTATAGGGGCATGGTTGAGGGGCAACTCAGTATTGAACCTATAGACTATCTCGAAGGGAGTCTACTTAGTGGTGTCATGTATTGTTTGGTTGTAGGCAAATTGAACTACTAGTAGGCAGACGTCCCAATTAGTTAAGTTCTTACCTACTACAGCTCAAAGTAGTGACTCCAAACTATGATTAACCACTTTTGTTTGGCTGTCAGTTTAAGGGAGACATAGGATACTGAAGAGTAATTTGGTTCCTAGCCGACGCCATAGGGCTCTCTAAAAATGGCTCAAGAACTTCGAGTCTCTGTCAGAGACTACACTTCTCGGCACACCATATAACCGTGCAATCTCCTGCAAGACAAGAGAAGTAACAGCCGAAGCGTCATTAGTCTTGGTACAGGGCACGAAGTATGCCATCTTACTGAATCGATCCAAAATGATCATTACAGATTTTTTGCCTTGAGCGGTTCGCGGTAGTTCGAGAATAAAGTCCATACTCAATTTAGTGCACGGTCTCATTGAAATAGGTAAGGGTATTGCTTTCCCTCACTCGACTTGACACTTGGCCTTCTTGTACACGACATAGCTTTCGACAACTCGGTGCACATATTTCCTCATTTTCGGCTAAAAGAATTGACCATTTCATTAGTCATTTTGCCCTTTCGTACTTCCCCATTAATCCTTTTTTCGAGCTTTATATAAGCTTGGACCCATCCAACGATCGGCCTTGTCTGTTATTGGTCACGGTTTGCAATATCTTGGTATCAGAGCAGAGATTTTGTGTGACTTATAGTTAGTTCTTCTTGAAGTTCTGTCAGAGCAAGTTATTGTGTTCATTTGACTACTGTGTTGTTAACTGTTAATTTCCCACAGTGTTTGTTTGAGCTTTGAATTTGTAAGAAAAAATGACAGACCTAAATATAAATGTTGGTACTGGTGATGACAGTGGAGTTATCTACTATAGACGATAATCTCAAGAAACTCCTAAAAACACTAATGAGAGACTTAATGAGTAGTTAACTTTTAGTAGATTTAACCCGGGTTATTCATGTGCTGTCTTATCGACCTACTAAGGCCGTGCAGAACACTTCATAAGCTGCTCAACCTGTTAAAGGTCAGAACCCAGTTCAAGCCGTTCAAGGTGGAGGAGTTGGTAGACGAGTAAGGCGAAGGATAGACCTAAGAGAGCTTAATGAAGGGGAAGAGGAATATTTTGAAGAAGAGCGAGTACGAGTCCCTAGAGCATCCGACCATGTGAAGATTCGAATTTCAAGTTTTAATGGATCTAGGATTGCTAATAAATATTTAGAGTGGGAAGAAAAGGTGGACGCGTATTTGATTATTATCAATACGAAGATTATGAGAGGTTGAGAACTGTTACTGTTAAGTTCTCTAGATATGCTGCCATATGATGGAAGAATTTTCAAGCCATGAGGAGACGAAAGGGGTATCGAGAGATTAATACTTGGCCAAAGATGAAGAGGATACTTAAAAATAGATTCGTGCTAGAAACCTATCTCTAAGATACCTTTACTCGACTTCAAGAGCTAAGACAAAGAGGCTGAATAGTTGATGAATATGTTCAAGACTTTCAAATGCTTATGATACATTGCAAAGTGGAGGAGCCAGCAGCTCGAATAGTCACAAGATTCATTACTGGGTTGAAAGGAGACATTCGGGATATTGTGGAGCTCCAACGATTCGACACAATGGATGAAGCTATTAAGATTGTCTAACTCATAGAAAGGCAAATAAGGAGCCAAGTACTAGCGAGGATGCTGACTAGCCAACTCGAATAGGCAAGTCATCGAGCTCAATTGAGCATAGAGCTAAGCAGAAAAATTGACCTAATGGTGAAGTGCCGACCTAAACATATGAGAAAGGGCAAGGGTCTAGTAAGAAGACCAGCCAGATCAAGTGCTTTAAGTGCCAGGAGTTTGGACACATGGCTGCTTAGTGCCCAAATCGACAAACAATGATCATCAAGGGAGACATCCTAAAGCTAGAAGTGGAAGTACGAATGAGGAACCCGAGGAGGAGGAGGAAGTTCTTGTTGAGAAAGAAAATGTCAAGTAAAAGTTGATTGAGGAGGACATGTTTCCTGAGAACTTAGATCAGTTACTCATGGTTAGCCAACGCAATATGAATGTGGAACCTTCGTGAAAGGAGGAGCAAAGAGAGAATTTCTTTCATACCACCTGTAAGGAAAGTGATCATATGTGCACTCTCATCGTGGATAGTGGAAGCTACACTAATGTAGCATCAGTTGATCTTGTTTCAAAACCAAAGTTGCTAACTGTTGCACATCCGAGGCAGTATAAGTTGCACTGGTTAAGTGAGAAAGGAGCCTTACATGTCACTCAGCAAATGCTACTGCCAATCACTATAAAGAATTACTCTAACTAGATTCTTTACGACATACTACTCATGTGCGCTTCCCAAGTGTTGTTAGGAAGATCGTGGTGGTTTGATAGGAGAGTTATGCATGATGGCTACAAGAACACTTATATGTTCGACAGGGACGATCAGAAGATCACACTGAACCTTATGTCATCGGGAGAAGTTCACAAGTTGTAGATGAAACTTACTCGCGAATCGAAGAAGGCTCTAGTGATGAGTAAAACCGAGCTACAAAGGGCCATCAATGCTAATGAGCCGACCCTTATGTTGGTTAAGCGACTACTGGAAATGAAGGAACAGGGTAAGTTACCCTAGGAGGTCAAGGAGTTGTTAGGTAAATATGCCGACCTGTTCCTCGAACAGTTATTTGAGGGATTACCCCTAACTTGAGGCATAGAGCATTGCATTGACCTAGTACCCAACGCTACATTGCTGAATAAGCCAGCTTATCGAATGAATCCCGAGTAGGCTTTTGAGCTCCAACGTTAAGTCAATGAGTTGTTGGAGAGAGATTATGTAAGAGAGAGTCTCAGCCCTTGTGCTGTGCTTACACTTCTAGTGCCGTAGAAGGATAAAACCTGGCGAATGTATGTAGATAGTCAAGTTGTGAACAAGATCACAATCAAATACAGTTATCCGATCCTAAGGCTAAAAGACATATTGGATGAACTCAGTGGAGCTAAGATTTTTAGTAAGATTGATCTTAAGTTTGGCTACCATCAAATCTGTATGAAGCCAAGAGACGAGTGGAAGATTGCATTCAAGAGTCGACATGGACTTTACAAACGGATGGTCATGTCCTTCGGCTTGTCGAATGCCTCAAGCACTTTCATGAGACTTATGAACCACGTGCTAAGACATCTCATAGGAAAGTATGTCATGGTATACTTTGACAACATCCTTATCTATAGTGCCAATATGCTAAGTTACTGTAAACATCTCAGAGTAGTCTTGGATATCCTTCGTACCGAGAGATTATTCGGTAATTTAAAGAAATGTTGCTTTTGCTAGGAGGAAGTGGTATTCTTGGGCTATGTAGTCAGTAGAGGAGTCTTGCGAGTCGATAATGAAAAGATCCGAACAATTGTCAAGTGGCTGACTCCTACTGACTTCATTTTATAGAAGATTTATTAGAAATTTTGACACCATCGTCGCGTCACTTACCGAGCTAACAAAGAAGAACATCTACTTCCGATAGAGAGAAAGGGAACAAAGAAGTTTTGTTGAGATAAAAGAAAAGTTGACTTCCACCTCGGTGTTAGTACTACACCTAACTTCAATAAAATTTTTTAGTTGGAATATGATGCATTGGGCATTGGAATAGGCGTTGTCTTGATGCAGGAAAGTTGACCAATTGCCTTCCACAGTGAGAAGCTCTAAAGATCGTAGCCAAACTACTCTATGTATGATAAGGAACTTTTTGCACTGATCCGAACAATGCAAGTATGGCAACATTATTTACTATTGAGAGAATTTGTCATATATACTGACTATAAATCGTTGAGGTACCTCCGAAGTTAGATCAAGTTGTCAAAGCTGCAAGCGAGATGGGTTAAATTCCTTGAAGAATTCAATTTTGTAATTATGTGCAAGCAGAGAAAGAGCAACGTAATTGCTGATGCTCTTTCGAGGAGACATGCGCTTTTATCAAAACTGCAGACTAATTATTTAGGTTTGTAAGTATCAAAAAACAGTACTCCAAGGATTCGCACTTTGGACTCATAATTTCGTGATGTATTGATGGGAGGACAATGGATGAATATCATGTGGAGAATGGCTACTTGTTTCGAGGTGGAAAATTATTGTCACGCCCTGAAGCGGTAGAGTCGTAACAGCTCCGTCGTGTAAACCATTTTAAGATAGAAGTTGGCCTTATAACCGCTATCTTAGACCCGATCTACACAAGGCGTCCACGACTAACCCGCTTTGAAGTAAACAGTTTGTAATTTAAATAAATCATTTACCTAAGAAAGTGAGAAAATATATATATACACTATAATTTGGTTATTATAATTAACGTTTACAACGTTTCACCGTAATATATTTCTTAGTTATTACATTATTGAGAAATGAAAAATTCTAAAATAAAAGCTTAGACTTTAAAAATATATGTTTGTTCTTCAAATGTTTTTCCTCACTCTCTAGGATTCAACAGTTACTAGTTTCAAGATAGTTGTAAGCCGCTTCTTAATCAGCACCTACAACGATGTTTACAAGGATATGAGCAACCACAACTCAATAAGTTAGAATGGAAGAATTAAAACTACACCACAAACATAAACAAGGTTATCAACTAAATCATTTGATGCAATGCATGTTTAAGCAAATGCCATCACACGACATTGTCTAGCAGTCGTGAAATTAGAGAAATTGCGCCCGCTCTAATCCGAGTTGAGGAGTTGTTGTTAATGCAACAGCTTACGACCAAACCCAGGCTTATGCAATGGAGACACCGCTCCTCCTATGACTACCTTCGAACCATTGACTTCACCTTTGCCGCGACCTCCTCACCTGTCACTTAATTCAACTAAGGATGAAGAAGGAACCCATTATGCCATCCAGCGCAATCCCTTTCGAAGGGGTCGCTATTTGGCAAGAGAATCCTAAGTTTCCCCTAATGGGTTGCTATGGAGGTTTGATTTATGTTTACAAGTCATACAATACAAGCTAGAATAACAAACAGAATCATAGCATTACTCATAATCAAGCACATGCACACAACCAACTATCTAACAAGCACAACCAACTATAATCTTAAGCCTCCAAAATACAGTATCGTATTAATCTCAATTTACCTTGACTCCTCGCTCACTCACTCAAGGTCCGACTTGCTCAAGCTATCGTCAATCATCCCTATAATACAAATGTGGTTTTAGTTTTTCATATAACTATTATAGGTTGGTTTTATTCTATAACGCTTATTGTTATCTTTTGTTTAAGGTTTATATACTTAATTATCTAGGTCTTAAGTCTTTTACAATTTTTCTTGAATCGTGTTAAGTTCTGTTTCAGTTTTCGCATCGATTTCTGAATTAGGTTTTTAACTCAATTTTTGGTTAAAGATTTATATGTACACCCTAAGAAATCATTCCGACCTATAATGTGAAATTAATTATATTATCTTCGGATATCCTAATTATCGTTTTTAGTCTCTAACTAGTGTTCTAGTCCGTGCGGTACACCCGGATCTTAGTTTAATCACCGAATTCACTCCATTATGAGAAGATCTTACATTTTTCATATAATTACCCTAATTTAAGTTTCCTATCAGATTTATTATATATTTCTATTATCATCATAATATCAATTTTTATTCTAATATCTTCTATTTATTATATTTCTAATAATTGTGTATTATGTACTATTACTTATTATGTATATAATACACATTTAATATTTTTATTACTCTAGTTACCATCTCCCAACATCAATTATTATTTCAAAATGTCTAAATTTATCCTAAATCAGATTTTACACCTAATTACCCTAATTTACAAAATTAACTTAAAATTTACTATTTTTCCCTATTACTTATTTACTATATAATTAACCTAATAATTACATCTAATACCCTAAATACTACAAGTATCATACTTCATTAGATTTCAACATCCTAAAATATATAATTATTCACTAAATCAATAATTAACTATTTAATTCTTAATTAACCCTAAAATACCCATTTTGTGCCTCATTTTAAGGCCTAAAAATTATCTAAAAATTTCAAAATTAATTTTTGAAAACAAGCTTCATAGCACTGTTCTATATCATCTAAGTAGTCTACACAAAAATTTTGAGCTTAAAACTATATTCCTAAAGTCATTTATTTCTAAACCGAAATATATTCGGTTTTGCATGATTTTTTAAGGATCATATATCATGAGACATATTTTCATCAAAATAATATTTTTCCTAAAAACTACATACAAAAATATTACAGAATAACAAGTTTCATAATTTTCTAAGAATATTTAATATTTTTACAAAATTAAACAAAATCGGGCTAGAAATTGAACTCACCATTCTGAGTGGCTCTAGCCACCTCCAACCACTGTGGCCTTATCAGCCTGTCTAAGCGCTGCCACCATCGTGTGGTGGTGGTGGCCGTCCACTCCCAAGTGCTCATCTGGTGTTGGTTCCCCTCTAAGGCCCTAATTGCACAAATTTTTTGTAATTTTTCCTAAAACCTTAATTTACTCTCAATTTCGCCTCTCTTTATTTTTCTCACTCTCTAAACTGACCAAATGAGCTTCTGAAATTTTCTTGCTATTTATAGTGCTTTAGGGAAATTCTTGTTCATTAATTTGATTAGACAACCATCTTATCTTTTTCCAATTTGCCCTTTGTGTTGTTCTAATTTAATTGGCTAATTTTTTTTCTTATTTTGCCCAGCTGCTACAACCCAAATCTAGATCATTCCTTATTTTTTTTATTTTTCTTAATTAATTATGAATTTTCTTTAATTATTTAATATTGTTTTAGCATATTTCGCATATTTTAAGTAATTACGCATATTTCTACCTATATGTAAATTCATATATAGTGCAAATAAATATTTCTAAATATTATTTAGGTCAAATGATTTTTAGTATACATATAATTTATCTCTAATGATTCGTTAATTATCGAAATGTATTTTACGCATTTTCGATAACTAACGAGTAATATACTTAAAATTTAAAAGTTTTATATTCTTTTATTTTATTATTTATTTTCTTAAATTCGAACTTATGGGATCATTTTTACTAATATTTCTAACTTTACTTTATAATTTAGGCTCGATCGGATCTTTCAACCGATTAGAACCTCGAGTGACTAGTTATAGGGTTTATAATTATGCATGTCAACTTATTCATAGAGGGAGCTACTAGTTAAGGAAGCCTACAGTAGAGGTCTCTCTAAACATTTTAGGGAAAGGAGGATCTATGAACTAATAAATGGCCTATTCTTTTGACCAAGAATGAGGAATGATGTGCACCTAGTTGTTGAAAGTTGTGCCATGTGCAAGAAGGTGAAGTGCCAAGTTAAGCAAGGGAAAGCAATGCCCCTACTTATTTTGACGAGGCCGTAGACTGAATTAAGCATGGACTTTGTTCTCAGACTGCCGTGAATTGCTTAAGGCAAAGATTCTGTAATGGTCATCATGGATCGGTTCAATAAGATGGTACACTTTGTGCCCTGCACCAAGACTAACGACGCTTTGGCTATTACTTCTCTTTTCTTGTTAGAAATTGTGCGGATATACAATGTGCCAAGAAGTGTAGTTTTCGACAAAGACCCAAAGTTCTTAAGCCATTTTTGGAGAACCTTCTTGCGTTGGCTGGGAACTAAATTATTCTTTGGTATCTTATGTCACCCCCAAACTGATAGCCAAACAAAAGTGGTTAATCGTACTTTGGGGTCATTGCTTCAAGCTATAGTAGGCAAGAACTTGGCTAATTGAGATGTCTGCCTATTAGTGGTCGAGTTTGCCTATAACCGAACTATACATGACATCACTAAACAGACTCCTTTCGAGGTGGTCTATAGGTTCAATCCCGAGTTGCCCCTCGACCACACCCCTGTACCAATACTCGCACAAGAGGACCCTGACGCAATGGCTAGAGCACAATCCTTTCAACACATCTATGATAGGGTTACTCAGCACATCAACCAAGCTGCTAGAAGAATGCGAAAAAAGAATAAGGGTAGAACGGTTAAACAATTTCAGTTGGGAGACTTGGTGTATTATACCTCAGCAAGAAGCGATTCTCGAACAAGAGAAGGAACAAATTATCTACAAGAGCAGAAGGACCTTTCAGAGTCTTCTAGAAGATCAATGACAATGCTTACAGGTTGAAATTACCTAAGGACTATGGGGTTTCTGACTCCTTTAACATTGTCGACCTCAGTTCATATTACCCTGATGGAGAATTGAGCAAACACCATTCAGATTTGATCCCAAATCTAAAACAACCCAAAGGGAATTATGGAAATCAAGCTATCGGACCCCTAACTCGCAGCCAAGCCCAAGGACTGGAGGAGCTGGCATGATGAATCCTTCTATTCCAACCAACCCCTACCGAGGCCGAGTACTTCTTTGCTGAGTCACCCTTTATGTTAAGCTGTATGATTACCCATTTTTCTGTATTATGCTAAATGGATGATTACTCACTAGCGCTGAACCGACCAATTACTCGGCATCTTCCTTATTGAGAAGCCGAGAGAGGTACTCCAGACTGACTAAGCCATCCCTACTCGGATAAGCCATTTGTTTGTACTTTTTGTCCAAATCTTCTAACGACCTCGCCAATGTAACTTCACTATGTATATAGTATCATGTACAAAATCCATTGCACTAATGATTATTTTTCTCATATATTCATTTTTACGCTTTTTGTATATTGTATGTAAGCTCCAAAGTTCAGCCAAGTAACCGTAGGATTGAGCTTAGAACCCAAGGTGTAGGGCGATCGGTTAAAAGATCCGATCAAACCCAAATTATAAACTATTGAGAAGAATATTAGTAAAAATGACCCCGTAAACGTGAATTCAAGAAAATAAGTAATAAAATAGGAGACTATAAAATTTTCAAATTTTAAGCATAATAATTGCTAATTACCGAAAAGGCAAAAAGTGTAATTTAATAACTAATAAATTACTAGAGATAGATTATATGTACACTAAAAATAATAGAATGACCTAAATAATATTTAAGAATATTTATTTGTACTATATATGAATATACGTGTAAGTATAAATACGCGTAATTACTTAAAATACGCGAAATGTGTTAAAATAATACTAAATGCTTAAAGATAATTCATAATTAATTAAGGAAAAATCAAGAAAAATCAGGAAAAATCATGAATCATCCAGAATTGGGTCGTGGCAGCTGGGAAAAATAAGAAAAAATTCGGCCAATTAAATTAAGACAACATAAAAGCCAAAAATCAAGGGATAAGGCAATTGTCTTATCCCATTTAATGCACAATAAATTCCACAAAGCCCTATAAATAGCAGGAAAAATTACAGAGCACATTTGGACAGATACAAATCAGAAAAAATTAAAGAGAGTTGAAAATTCGAGAGAAAATCCAAAAAATAAAAAAAAATAAGAAAAAATGTGCAGTTAAGGGTTTTAAAAGGAACCCACACCAGACGAGAAGCTGGAAGTGGACGGCCACCACCACCACACGGTGGTGGCAGCGCCCAGGCCGGCCGACAAGGCCACGGCGGCTCGCGGTGGCCGGAGCCACCCAAATCGGTGAGTCCGATTTCCAACCCGAATCTTGTGAATTTTTGTAAAAATAGTAAATATAATTTTAAAATTATGAATTTTTTTATTCTAGGATATTTTTGTATGTAGTTTGTAGGAAAAATATTATTTTGATGAAATTATGTCCCGTAATATGTGGTCCCTAAGAAATCATGCAAAACCGAGCACATTTCGGTTTAGAAATAAATGACCTTAGGAGTGTAGTTTCAAGCCCAAAATTTTTCTATAGATTACTCAGATGATATAGAATAGTGCTATGAAGCCCTTTTTCAAAAATTAATTTTCTAAATTTTTAGATAATTTTTAGGCTCTAAAAAGAGGCATAAAATGGGTAATTTAAGGTTAATTATGTAATTAAATGATTAATTTCTGATTTAGTGAATAATTACATGTTTTAGGATGTTAAGATCTGATGGATTATGATACTTATAGCATTTAGGGTGTTAGATGTAATTATTAGGTTAATTATGTAATAAATGAGTAATAGGAAAAAATAGTTAATTTTGTAAATTAGGGAAATTTGGAGTAAAATCTGATTTAGGATGGATTTAGACATTTTGAAATAGTAATTGGTGTTTAGAGATGGTAATTAGGGTAATAGAAATATTAGAAATGCATTATGTGCATAATATGCAATATTGCATAATGTGTAATTATTGAAAATATAATAAATAGAAAATATTATAATAAAAATTGATATTTTGAGAATAATAAAAATGCACAATAAATCTGATAGGAAACTTGAATTTATGGAATTATATGAAAAATGTAAAAATTTGTCACATTAGGAGTGAATTCGGTACACTGATATGGATTTAAGTGTACCGAGTAAAATAAACACTGACAAAGGGTAATGATGGTATTTAGGTTATCGGGAAATAATGTGATTAATTTCACATTATGGGTTGAAACTAATTTCTAGGGTTGGAATATAAAACGCTACTTAAAAATCGAACTAAAAACCTGGTTTAGAAATCGATGCGAAAACCGAACCTGAACCTAACCCCAAACCTAGAATAATTGTAAAAGACTTAATACCTAGATAATTAGGCATATTAAACCTTAAACAAAACCTAACAAGAAGCATTATAGGATAAAACGAACCTATAACAATTATATGAAAAGCTGAAACCACGTTCGTGTTATAGGGATAACCGGCGATGGCCTGAGCAAATCGGACCTCGAGTGAGCGAGCGAGCGAGGAGTCGAGGTAAGTTGGGATTAATACGATGCTGTATTTTGGGAGGCTTAAGATTATGCTTGGTTGTGCTTGTTAGATAGTTGAATGTATGCATGTGCTTGATTATGGGTGATGCCATGATTCTGTTTGTTGCTCTGGTACATACTGTATGAATTGTATGTAATGATTGATCATTCTAAACTGGACCTAATCAAATATACGACCAGTAATCATAATCGAGCATGCATGGCAACCCGTTAGGGGATTTAGGACTCTCCGGCCAAATACCGACCCCTTCGGAAGGGATAGCGCAGGATTGCAAAATGGTCCCTTCTTCATCCTCAGTTGAACTAAGTGACAGGAGAGGAGGTCGCGGCGGGGGTGAAGACAGTGGTTCGAAGGTAGTCGCGGGAGGAGCAAGGTCTCCATTACACAAGCCTGGGTTTGGTCGTGAGCTGTTGCATTAACGGTAACTCCTCAACCCGGATTAGAGCGGGCGCAATTTCTCTAATCTCACGACGGGCCGGACAACGTCGTGCGATGGCATTTGCTTGCACATGCATTGTACTTAATAAGTGATTGAAAACCTTGTTGTGTGTATGGTATAGTTTTAAGTCCTCCGTCCCTACTTACTGAGCTGTGGTTACTCACATCCCTATAGACATCGTGCAAGTGCTGGCTAAGAAGCGGCAACCAATTACTCTGAAGCTAGCAACTGCTGGATCCTGGGGAGTGAGGAAAAACATGTGAAGAATAAACACATATTTTAAGGTTTAAGTTTTTATTTTAGAATTACTTTTCATTTTGAATAATGTAACAACTAGGAAATATATTACGGAGAAATATTGTAAACCTTAATTACAATAGCTGAATTATAGCATATATATATTTCCTCACTTTCTTAGATAAATGATTTATTTAAATTACAAATTGTCTACTTCAAAGCAGGTTAGTTGTGGACGCCTTGTGTAGATCAGGTCTAGGATAGCGGTTGTGAGGTCAACTTCTATCTTAGGGTGGTTTACACGGCGGGGCTATTACAACTCTGCCGCTTCGGGGCGTGACATTGTATATTGTACATTACTTCCTCAAGAAATGCCCTTTTTATCTTTTTCTTTTTAAGCAAGCTGCCCTAACTTATGTGTATAAATATCTTTGTACTTATAGCTGTAAAGGATATCAGATCGTTCTTAGTACACTTTTGAATACTTTTTTTCCTTACGTAAACACTGTTTATTTACTTTCGGCATCACTCTTATCCTTTTCCTTAAGTAAGGTTAGGTGGCGAGTAACCTCACCAGACCAATTCATGCATCATATCGAATTGTGTCATTAGTCCTCGAAAATTCTATTGGTGTATCATATCCTTTGAAGTTGTTCGTAGGTTTTTGCTTATCATTTCATTCGTCATTTTTCCCTTTTGCACTTTCCCCATTAATCATTTTTTGAGCTTTCTGCAAGCTTGAACCCATCCAACGACCGGCTTTGTCTGTTCTTGGTCATGGTTCACAACAAGCAACTTGGAGTTAAGCTAAATTTGATCACAAATCTTAAACAACTTGGAGGGGATGATAAGGATCAAGGACCAATCACACATTCCCAAACCCAAAGGCTTGCTCACACAGTTCGCTGAGCTATCTAAAGTAAGTTGAGTGCCAAGGAGCAATGCATTCCTTAATCCGACTTACCGAGTTATTTTGCTTTCCACACCATCCAACAAATTGCTGAGGTGACCAACCGATGTGCCACGCCAACTTTACCGCCACACCCCAGTTTAAGCATTGAGTCAGGATACTACCAACCCTACCATTGCCAATGCTGAGTTGATAGTGATCAGGAGCCAATCATTTAAGGTTGACCCAAAAAATGAGTTGCCCTTAAACCAACCACGGTCTAGTCACAATTGTTCTTGTTACCAAACTGTCGACGTTAATGTGACTTGATCGAGACTCACCCCTATTCGGCTAGTAGTATTATTGGGACTACAGAATGAGCAAATTACAGATGCGCTGTCCTTTTTTGATATCTGTACTGTCCTTACTGCCAACGGATATTCTTTTTATACGATTACATTGATACCCCTACAAATTATTCTCTTTTTCCTTTACTAGCAAAAATCTTTTTTGTAATTTACTTTCACCTAAGATTTACCCTAATTTAGTCATATAAATACTTGTACATTGTAATAGCTACATCAATTATCAGATTGAACTTTTCAAACATACTCTCTTGAGCCAAGTGTTTTGTTGCTTTATCTCAAACTACTTTTATCTAGCTCTTTGAGCATAAATTAGTGGCGAGTAACCTCTGGTCACACTTTTGTGTCATATCAATTGTGTCCTAAACTCGTGTGAGGCGTTAGTGCAACATATCCCATGTACAAGATCTTCTACTCAACCTTCGACTATTATTTACTTTTCAAGCCATCTCGCGGCCCGGACTCATCCCTTGGTTATGCATAATATTGGGTTCGTGTATTCACCCATGAATTCGTATCAATCTTAGCATCAAAGCGAAGGTTTTTTTTTTTATTATAATAGCTTGTTCTCGAAGTCCCCTATTCATACTTTGTTTTAGGCGTGTGAGACAAAGCAAATTTCTATGTTAGCTTAGCTGCCATGTTACTAGCTACTAAGCTTTTAGTTTAAAGAAAGTGTGTGTTGTGTGATTTGGAGAGATAGTTTCAACTATAGTACTAAATTAAGGAGTTGAAATTCAAATCCGTTGGAGAAGATGATGGACCTAAGTGTTAATGCCAGTGTTAGGGATGATAATAGTAGTATTGTCCACCATAGTTTATAATCCCAGAGTAACCCTAGGAGTACGAATGAAAGGCTTGATGAAGTGGCCAACCTATTAGTAGACTTGACCCAGGCTATCTATGCATTGGCCTATCGACCTACTGAGGCTATGCATCAAAATCCTACTCGATAAGTTCGAGGTGGAGGAGTAGGTAGACGAGTGAAATGAAGAATTGACTTAGGAGATATGGATGATGTTAAAGAAGAAGAGTTTAAAGAAGAAGAGCAAGTTAGAGTACCTCGAGCTGTTGACTACATAAAGCTTTAAATTCCGAGCTTCAATGGGCCTGGAAGTGTAGATGACTATTTGGATGAGGAGGAAAAGGTAAAGCGTATTTTTTATTACTACCAATATGAAGATTATGAGAAGGTGAGGATTGCTGCTATTAAGTTCTTGGGATATGCCACCATGTGGTAGAAGAATTTTCAGGTCATGAGAAAATGAGAAGGTTATAAAGAGATTAATATATAGCCTGAGATAAAGAGAATACTCAGAAACAGGTTTATGCCAGATATTTATCTGTAAGACACTTTTGCTTAGCTTTAAGAGTTGAAACAAGGAGGTCGAATTGTTGATGAGCATGTTTAAGAGTTTCAAATACTTATGATTTGCTGTGAAGTAAAGGAGCCATCAACGCGAATGGTCTCAAGATTCCTTACTGGTTTGAGGAGCGATATCCAAGACATTGTGGAACTCCAATAATTTATCACAATAGATGAGGCAATACAAATAGCTCAGCGAATAGAAAGATAAAGAAAGAGCTGAATGTTGACTAGCCGACCTATTCAGTTAAGCCAACCCGTTCAGGGAAGTTACTGAGGTTAGCCAAATACCGAGGCGACTAGGCGTGCAAATGTTAAGACTGAACAAAAGGGCTGACTTAAGGGTAACATGTCGACCATAACATAAGAGAAAGGGCAAGGATCTAGAAGGAAGACGGGCCAAATCAAATGTTTCAAATGCCAAGAGTTTAGGCATATGGGTACTCAGTATCCGAACTAAAGGACTATGGTCATCAAAGAAGACGCCTCGAAGATTGAAGTAGATAGCACTAGCGAAGAACTTGAGGAAGAGGGTATCCTTGAGAAGGAGACCACTCAAGAGAATGAACTGATTGAGGAAAATGTGTTTGCTTAGGACTTAGATCAGTTAATCCTAATTGACCGACGTACAATGAGTCTAGAATCCTCACACAAGAAGGAGTAGAGAGAAAACTTGTTCCATATCACATGCAAGGTGAATGACCAGTTGTGTGTACTCATTGTAGATAGTGGTAGCTGCACTAATGTAGAATCAGCTGATCTGATTACAAAGTTGAAATTGCCAACTATCACGCATCCAAAACTGTACAAGTTGCATTGGCTAAATGAGAAAAAAGCACTATATGTCACTTAACAAGTACTACTACTGGTCACTATTAAAAACTATTCTAATGAGATTCTTTGTGACATACTATCCATGTGCGCATCACATGTACTATTGGGTAGACCTTGGCTTTATGATCGAAGGGTTATACATCATGAATACAGGAACACCTACGTATTCGAGAAGGATGGAAGGAAGATTACACTAATCCCTATGCCGCCAAGTCAAGTTAGCAAATTGTAAGCTAAACTTGCTCAAGGATAAAAAAAAGACTCTGATGATGAGTAAAGCCAAGCTCCGAGAGGCTATTAAAGCTGATGCACCGACCTTCATGTTGGTCAAGCGATTATTAAAGTTAGAGTGAGGTGAACTACCCCTAGAAGTAAATGAGTTGCTGAATGAACTGTTTCCTGAACAGTTGCTCAAAGGATTACCCCCCGTCCGAAGCATAGAACATTGCATTGACTTGATACCTAATGCTACCCTATTGAATAAGCTAGCTTATCGAATAAGCTAACTTATCGAATAAATCCTGAGCAAGCTTCTGAACTTCAATGATAAGTTAATGAACTCCTAAAGAAGGGTTATGTAAGGGAGAGTCAGAGTCCCTGCGTTGTGCCGACATTCCTAGTACCGAAAAAGGATGGTACATGGAAAATGTGCGTTGATAGCCGTACCATAACCAAGATCATGATTAAATATAGATATCCCATTCTTAGGTTAGATTACATGCTAGATGAATTGAGTGGAGCTAGGATCTTCATTAAGATTGATCTAAAGTTTGGCTATTATCATATTCGGATGAGGCAGGGAGATGAATGGAAGACTGCATTCAAAACTCGGTATAGACTTTATGAGTGGATGGTAATTGCATTCAGCTTGTTGAATGCCTTTAACACTTTCATGCGATTGATGAACCATATGCTAAGAAACCTGATTGGGAAGTGTGTTGTGGTGTACTTCGACGGTATCTTAGTATACAATGCTAACATACCAAGTCACAATGAACATCTCCATACCGTATTAGATGTGCTTTGTGCCGAGAGGTTATTCGACAATCTGAAGAAGTGCTATTTCTGCTAAGAGGAAGTGGTATTTCTAGGATATGTAATAGGTAGAGGAGATTTGTGAGTAGATGAAGAGAAGATCCATGCAATTATCGAGTGGCCAACTCTAACCACTTATGCCGAAGTGAAAAGTTTCCATGGACTGGCATCCTTTTATAAGAGATTTATAAGAAATTTCAGCACCATAGCTACACCCCTTACCGAGCTAAAGAAAAAGAACATTAAATTTAGATGGGGTTATTGAGCCCTATTTTGATTTCCTTAATTTAACCTATATCAAGCACAACCCACTTAATATAAATTACTCGATATTAAACTAAGGAAATACTTTTAAAAAAATTTGAAAAATTGGAATCTTCGACCAGTTTAACTGGTAAAAGAAAAAATTAAGATTTTCGGGTCGGAAAACTCTAATTTGACCACTAATCTGTGGATATTCTAAAAAATTAATTTTTAGAAAAATTGAACAAAAAAACCGGGTTCGGAAGCTAACTTATTAAAACTAAGTCATCATGTGAAAATTAAAGAAAGAAACAAATAGGCTTTATTTTTGTAATTTTTCTAAAAATATTAAAAATATAACTAAATGCACAAAATGTAACTAAAAATGATTTTTTATTACAAATTTCTAAGAAAAGAAAGAAAAAATTTTTTTATCTTTTATGCAGTTACCCCGAAGGTATCTACAAACCTGCTAATCTAAGAAAAGTAATTCATTTTTATATTAAAAACAGAGCTAAGTTTACATTTCTTATCAATTTATTATTTTTTAAAAAAAAACCTAAAAAATATCTAATTTTTTCAAATTAAATAAGAAAACCTAACTAATTGAATCTTTTCGAAAAAACTTAATTCAACTAAAAAAAATTGCAACAAAATAAATAATAACAAAAAACCTGCACTTAAACAAAAAAATAAATTAATAAAAGGAAAAAAATAAATAACTAAAAATATTAATAAAAATTAATGAAATAAATGAAATAACATAAAATAATAAAAAAATTACTAAAAATTTACTTGTGTCAAATCACGTTAGTGTTGGGTAACTGTATAAGCAAGGTTGGGCGATGGGTGGGCGAGAGTGGGCATACATTAGGCGAGTATGGCTGTGCGCTGGGTAAGACATGGGCACTGTGCGTGAGCATGGGCATGCACTGGGCAACGGTACGGGCAGTGATTGGGCGACAGCACAAGTGACACTATGCGATAGACTAGACGAGAGCACAAGCGACACTGGGCGAAAGCACAGACAACACTGGGCAATGGACTGGACGAGAGTACGGGCGACATTGGGCAACAACATGGGTGACATTAGGCAACAATACGGGTAGTGATGGCAATTACTTGGGCAGTGATAGGCGATGGCCTATGGACAACACGGCGGTAAGCTGGGTAGTAATGTGTAGTGTTGCGGTGGTTGGTGCAGTGGTGTGCATTGGACTAGGTAGTAGCAACGATGGTTTAGGTGGTGTTTGGCGATGCGTAGCAATAGCACTGGACAGTAGCTCCAGCGATGCTGGCGGCGCATGTAGTGGTTTGGGTAACGCGTGTGGTGGTTTGGGTGTTTTGTGGTGTTTATGGTGTTTTGGGTGGCCCGTGTGATTAAGAAAACCGTCCTTCCCTGTTAATGTACTATTTATAAACTCAAAATTAAATCTTTCATATTGAAGATATAGAAGATACAATTGCGACTCTTCCAAGATTTGTCCTAATTTTTAGAAACCCTAGTTTATTTTGGGCTTTCTATTTCAAGCCCGATCCGATCCTAATTAAATATAGCTCGATAACTTAATAAATCCCAATTTGAACCTTAAATTAGATGAATTTTTATTTTATATTAGTCTGGCCCAAAATTAATTAATTAAGCTCATCTCATCACCCGATCCAACAACACAACTTAATTCAACTTGACTCATGACTCAACTTGATCTTTTTTTATTTTTAATTTTTTCTTTTAATTTTCTTTTTTTTAATTTATTTCTATTTATTTATTAACCTAGCACGATAAAAAAAATAATAAAAATGAAATGTCTACAGTTGCTCCTCTTTATAACGAAGTTCGATTAAAACTTCGCTACAAAGACAAAAAAGATATTCATTTTTGCTAAACCCGACTTGGATAATTTGAAGAAGATAAATCTCTTTAAGATTACTCTTTGTTTTGGTAGATAATCCGAAGAGGATAAATCTCTTCAAGATCTCTTTTGGTTTAATCTGAAGTAATCTGAAGAGGATAGATCTCTTCAAGATTCGACTTCAACTTGTGATCTAAAGAGGATAGATCTCTTCAAAAACTTATTTCACTTTGGTGACCCAAAGAAGATAGATCTCTTTAGAATTCTTGCTTTGTTTTAGTTGGTGGATGACTCGAAAAGAATAGATCTCTTCAAAAACTTATTTCACTTTAGTGATCCAAAGAGGATAAATCTCTTCAAAATTCTTACTTTGTTTTGGTTGGTGGATCACCCAAAGAGGATAGATCTCTTTGAGATGCATTTTAGTTAATCTTCAGTAGATAGATCTCTTCAAGATTTGACTTGGTTGACCTGAAGAGGATAGATCTCTTCAAGATTGATCTTTAGCTATTCCGAAGAAGATAGATCTCTTCGAGATTTGTTTCAAAAACTAGTTTAATTCTTCTAAATATCTCTTTCCAAAGACTTTTAAGATTACTTTTTTTTTTTTTTGGATTGAAGGATTTCTTAGATAGCAACTGATTGGCATACTTAAATCGAATCCTGATTTCACTCATTCAATCAACAGAATTTTACCAAAAGACTGTAATTGCTTCTTCTTTCTTTTTTCCTCTTTTCTTTTTTTCTTCTTTTTTTTTTTATTTTGAAATCTTCTAAACTTTTGAGTCTTGTAACTGGACCATGCTCATGCCTTGAATTTACTTTGTTCAACACCAATTTTTAGTTTCCACTCTTCGTAACTTCTAAACAATAAATCTCTTTTCGAAAGAAATAAGATTAAATTATTAAGAACATTTGATTTTATTTATTTGGTGATTCATTGGTGAGGGTTTAAGTGTATGAGACTAGAAAAACATGGTACTTAAGGGTTTATTGGTGAAATGTTTGTCAATCAATGACCATCCAAATTCGAAAACATTCATGGATATCAACTTTACTTGTAAACGATGAAAGATTAACCACAAACTTATTTAAGAAATATTGAAATCTTTATTGAACTCATTTTTTATGGATAATACAACTTGACGGCGTCTGAATTCACTGGTCCCTTTAATTCTAGGCCATCCATCTCTGTCAACACTAATGCACCTCCTAATAATACCTTTTTCACCACATAAGGGCCTTCATTATTCGGAGCAAACTTGCCCCTAGGGTCTTTCGCATTTGGTAATACTTTCTTTAACACCAAGTTTCTTTCTTTAAAGTATATCGAGCGTACTTTCTTATTAAAAGCTCGGATAATTCATCATTGATAACACTGACCATGACATATCGCTACAAGCCATGGCATACAAAGCTGCTTTTACTCACTTGGTAAAATAGTCAATAGCGACTAAATTGAATCTGTGTACATTTGAAGCTATTAGTGAAATTGGACTAATCATGTCAATTCCCCACATCGAGAAAGGCTAAGAAGTTAATAACATATGCAATTCTTGAGGAAGAGCGTTGATTTTGTTAGCATACACCTGACATAGGTAACAGTACTTTACGTGCTTGATACAATCCAATTCCATTGTCATCCAAAAATACCCCATTCTCATAATCTTTCTAGCTAACATATATCCATTTATGTGAGGACTACAAACTCCTTCATGCATTTCTTTCATTAATTTCTCAGCTTCCCCTTCATCTATACACCTTAGCAGTATTGTATCTGATGATCTCTTGTACGATGTAGCTCTACTTAATAGGAAATGAGTAGCCAATCTTCTTAAAGTTTTTCTATCTTTTCTATCAGCATCTTTAGGAAACTCTCCTGTTTAAAGTAACTTCTTGATATCATGATCCCATGGTTCTTTTGTTCCCTTCTCTTCAACTACAAAGCAAAGAGCGGGTTTTTCTTCCACTTCAATCTTCAAGGGCTGAATTTCTATCCCATTTGTGACTTTCACCATTGACGCTGACGTAACCAATGTGTAAGCGAACTGATTTTAGATTCTTGAAATGTAAGTGAATGAAATCTTCTAGAATTTTTCAATTAGCTTTCCTAAATGTTTATGATAAGATATCAATTTCTCATCCTTCATCTTATACTATCCCAAGATCTGAAGAATTATAAGGGAAGAATCTTCGTATACTTCAAGCTCCTGTATTCCTATATCTAGCACCATTTTGAGCCCTAAAATGCAGGCCTCATATTCTACTATATTGTTAGTATATGAGAATGTTAATCTTACTGCCATAGGGAAATAGTTATCCTCAAGTGATACCAATACTGCTCCTATCCCACATCCAAATACGTTGGCTGTTCCATTAAAATACATTTTCCACTCTAATTTTTCACCACTCAATTCATTCGCCATCATCATACTTTCATCAAGAAATTGCGCTTCTAAACCATCATCATTATCTTCTAATGGATATTTTGCCAATTGATCAACCATTGCTTGCCCTTTGACTAAACTTTAACTTACATACCTTAACGGGTCATGTTTCGTTAACAACTCCATTGAGTAATAGAAAGTGTACTGCCTGAGCCTATGTATCACCCATACCATGGTACAATACGTTCTTTCCACCTTTGAGTATTTTTGTTTGCCCTCTGTGAACTTCTTGCTTAAATAATATATAGGATGCTCTTTTCTTCTTGTTTCATCTTTCTGTCCTAGCATATATCCCATTGATTCAGGAAGAATCTTCAAGTAAAGAATCAAGGGCCGCCCTGATGTGGGAGTGACCAATACGAGAGGATTCAAGAGATACTCTTTGATTTCAACAAATGGTCGCTCATACTCTTCATCCCATTCAATGGCTGCATTTTTCCTCAAAAGTTTGAATAACAACTTGCATCTATCAGTTAACTGCGATACAAACCAAGCGATGTAATTCAACCTTCCCAACAATCTTCGAACTTCTTTTACAGTCTTAGGTGTTGGCATATTTACAATTGCCTTAACTTTATCTAGGTCTACTTATATTCCTTTTCTACTGACTACAAAACCCAACAATTTGCTTGAAGTTACTCCAAAGGTGCACTTTTCAAGATTTAACTTCAGTTGAAACTTCCCCAATTGTTCAAATAGCTTACGCAAAATATCCACATGATTTTATTCCTCCTTAGATTTGCAATCATATCATCCACATAAACCTTGATTTCTTGACGCATCATGTCATGAAACAAAGCTACCATAGCACGCTGATAAGTTACCCCAGCATTCTTCAACCGGAAAGGCATCACACGATAACAAAACGTTCCCTAAGTGGTAACGAAAGTTGTTTTAATTTTATCTTCTTCTACCATTTTAATTTGATTATATCCCGAGAAACCATCCATAAACGAGAAAAGATGGTTCCCGGTTGTGTTATCCACTAATATGTCAATATACGGTAAAAGAAAGTTATCCTTTGGTATCATTTGGTTTAAATCACAAAAATCTACGCAAACCCTAACTTTCCCTGTTTTTTCAATATTGGCACTGCATTAGCCACCCATTCGGAGTAATCCGACGCGTTTATGAACCCAACTTCTTCACTTCTTCTTTTATTTTGAGGAGCATATCCGGCCTAAATTGTTTAAGTTTTTGTCTTGTCAGTTTTATTTCCTCCCTGGTTAGCAATTTATGAATCACAATAGACGAATCTAACCCAGGCATATCTTCATAAGACCAAGCGAATATATCCAAGTATTTTGATAGCAATCAGGACAACTCCTGTTTTTTATTATCCGTTAAATTACCACCAATTTTCAAGTTTCATGGATTTTCCTCTGTCACCATTAATCATAACCAATGGTTTGTCAATAGCCACTTTGCCATATTCATGTTGACGCCAACTCTCTTGAATTTCATTTGGAGTCTCAATATCATCTCTGACGCCTGGCCCAATAGGGCTAAAGGTGATATTAGTACTTTTATCGTTTACATGCGCAAGATGCCGATTACATTCATTGTTTTTATTAGATCTGAAGAGTAAAGGAAAAAAGAAAAAGACAACAAATAAATAATAAAAAAGAACCAATAGAAATGAATGAAATTTATTAAATGTATGAATTCAAATTGTCTAAAAGAAAAGGCCTAACTAATCGAACTAATTATCAAAATTGAATGTTCCTAATTAATCTAATTTTGTGTTTCTAAAGAGACTTATTAACGGGAACGGAAAACCAGTTGTACAAGGAAACTGGTATGCCAATATCTTCCTTCTCATCAGGACCGATGCTGTATTGCTGAGTCAAGGCCTTAGATAGACTGGCTACTTCAGGTTCTTGAACACCAGCTGGTACTAAGAACATCCGATGGATGTCCGGAAAGTCCATGTGAACATGGTACAATTGATCTCCTCTCTTACTTCTAGTTTTAGCCTTCATTTCTTGAATCTCCTCTTCAGTGGGCTCATACCCAAGTGCAAACGTTCCAATCTACTGCATAGGCTGTTTCACATGACCCTGTTTCCCTTATCTTGACTCTTCGATCACATCGACTTTGTCAAAAATTTGCAATCCTAGCTCTTCCAATTCTTTATCTCTAACATAGGGAATAGTCGTCTCTTTGTAAATCTCGTAGTCTTGCTCCTCGAGAACAGTAACCAACTGCCCATTGGCTATGAATTTCCCTTTCTAATGTAGACTGGATGGAATTGCCCCTACTGAATGAATCTACAGTCTTCCTAACAGGAGGTTGAAAGTTCGCGGTATATCCAAAACTTGAAAAGGAATAGTGAACATTTGTAGGCCGATCTTAACTTGCAAGCCAATTTCTCTAATTATCTCTCTTTTTTATCCATAAAAAGCTCTTACTAAAATCGAGCTGGGCTTTATCTTAGTTGCATCGACTCTAAGTAAATTTAGTGTCACCAAGTAACACACGTTCAATAAAGACCCATTATCTATTAGAACTCAAGCAACCACTTTCCCTGCATATATAACCACTAATCCATCGCAAATATCGAGTTCAGTACCAATCCCAGCTTTTCGGTAGAAATCCCCTCAAGTACTTTAATTAATGCCTCTTGGTAAGTATCTGGTGACAACAACAAACCCATTAAAGATATTCGAGCCGGTACTTTGGCTGGTTGGTTCATTATCTTGTATTCATTAGCCTTCATTATTTTCTTGACAATATTCTGATCTTTATTATTCGTATCTTCAAAGATCTTTCAAGAAGCCTCTTCCATAACAGTCTTCCTTTTGACTTCCTCATTCTGATCATAAACTTGTCCCGAGCACGTAAGCCTACCGACCATAGGTAATGAAGCCTTAGCTATCTAATTTATCGCCTGGTAATCCAGAAGTGTTGCTTTGTAATTCTCTGAGGCTTTATTGGAAAACCTCATGGGAGGTGTCTTTTTCTCAGCTGCTTCAAGATTAGGAAGCCTTCTAGTAGCAATAGCTTCCTCAATTCGGTACCCTAAGGCTACAATTTCTACAAAGTAGCAAGCGGGGTGCTCGACTAAATGTTGGTAATATGGGCTTCCAAAAGTGTTAGTGAAGGCTAAAGTTAAGTCCTTTTCTATTAAGGGTAGAGTCACCTTAGCTGCTATGGCCCTCCAGCTCTGAGCATATTCTTTAAAGTTTTTGTTGGCCTTCTTTCATAGATTATGCAAATCCCACATGGATGAGGCTACTTCAATATTAAACTTATACTGGTTGTAGAAAGCCCGTGCTAACTTATCCCAAGTATCAATCTCATTCAAATCCAGTTGAACATACCAAGTTAAGGTAGGCCTAGTCAAACTGTCTTAAAAAGTTTGCACCATTACCTTGTCATACTTTGTGTATTTCCCTATTTTCCTAATGTACAACTTAGTGTGGAGTTTCAAGTAGCCAGTCCTATCATATTTCTCGAATTTGGGCACTTTAAATCTTTCCGAGAAATCATCGTCTTCATAAGTTGGCAAGTTGATTATCCCCATCTGTTTAAACCCGTTAACCATTTTTAGGGTTTTCATCTTCTCGGTCAACTTCTGCATAAACTTTATTTCTATCTCCCAGTCTTTCTCCTCAATCTCCTTCCTCCATACCTCAACATTAGAAACCGATCCTTCATCTTCCAATTCAAGGGGAAGGGTCGTTTCTACATTCTGGTTTGGGTTAACTTGAGATCCTTGTCTATCGTTAAGAATCCCAATAACCTGAGTGAGAGCCTGAATTTGTTCAGCTATCTTATTCATATTTTCTTCTAAAGTTACAACTCTTGGGTCAGATTCGGCTTAACCGATATTTCCAGTACCTTAAGTTGACATTCTAGCCTTAGAATGAGTAAATATTGGGCTTCTAGCTGAGTCTACTTACTCGAACGCTATCTTCAAAATCCTACGCAAAAACCCAAGTTTTAGACTTTTTGGTAAATTAAAGATTTTTTTGTTGTTTTTGTTTTTCTCTTTTTTTTTCTTTTTGTTGTTTTGTTGTTTATCTCTTTTTTATGTGGTTTTTTTTTCGAATTTTCTCTTTTTTTAAATGAAAAAACAAGTCAACTAAACAAATAAATGAATAATAATAATGAGTAAGAGATTGTACAATTAATGAAAATTTTATTTATTAAAGCTGTAAATTTATTAATCATAAAATCCAACTTATACAACAGACTAAAAGAAAAGAAAAGAAAAGAAAAGAAAAAAAAACACTCCTAACTAATCTTCCTAAAAATTTAAAACTTATATTTACAAGAGTCAGCAGATCTAACTAGGACGGGCTTCATCAACTTCATTCATAAATCTTCATATTGTAACGTCCCTTTCTCGGATCTTGCTTCTCAAGAATTGATTTTCCTCTAACAATCTTCATCAACTTCATTCAGTACACAAAAAAAAAAAAAAAAAGTTTGTACAAAGTGCAATTCCAAATTCATTTACAATGTAAAGCTCAATATTATCACATGGATTAATTATATGATATACAATTTTGTATTAACAACTTTGGTACACTAAAATTCATAATAAAAGTTGCACCACACAAGAACATATACAAAGTATTGTGATATTCCTCAAGTATAGTGTTGAAGTTTTTTATAATAATGACCTGGAGTTCATTAAAGCTCCAAGATTAAGCATGTTCAATGAATAATATTTTTGAAATAAATTACTTTTTATGAAGTAATTGATAGTAAGGATAAAACCATGAAGCATATCATAACAAAATGGATATAATAACTCAATATGTTCAGTTCTAATCATTACTCGATATAAGTAGTATCAAAGTAACCCATTAATTAAAAAAAAAAAAAAAACACACATGTTAGCATTGAAGTATAAATTGTAACACAATGCTTTCGACAACATAAAGTTTAAACACATTAAAGTATTTGCAATTCTTATACAATTCAGTGAGCATCGATCAATTTTCTATTATTGAAAGATTCACACAACTGATTGTTCAATTGATTCCATTATAGTAACATAAACATAAAACCTTATTTAGTTATATCACAAAAACTCGATAAGCTATTAAACTGGGCAACACAATTATGGTATGACATAATTTTATCAGTGAACAATATTTATGATTCCACGATGAACAATGATTCAAACCTCAGTCACATTTATAAAAATCTTATTCCAAAGAATGACATAAGACGTATTGAAAAACAGTGTATGCAGGTACATTACATCCATATATTTCACTTGGGATATTTAGCAATTACACAGGAGAGACGTTCCATGTGCTGATAGGCGTCAAACCACTCGTAGTCAAGGTAATATGCACCATCGTCTCCGAATTCGCTCAACACCGGTTGGCCAGGAGAAAAATCACAAAGAAGTATCTCAAAACTTCCACTTTGGAGATTGTATCGCAATACTTTACCGGGTTATATGCAGTGCAGCACCAGATAAGAGTATTCCTCTCTTTCTTCCCTAACAAGGCAAAGTATAGAGAATCCCATGTAATGCACTGCTGTAACAAGGCCCTCCGTAGATTTAATCGGAGCTTTGTCAAAATTAACTCGGTATTTCACAAACCACTCGGAATAGTCCCTCTCCATCTCATACACATTGAATTGCGTTGTGGGAATCTCACATATAGCAGCAATATGTAAATCGTCCCTTGACCTCCAGCCATCCCAATCAAGACGATTCGGTGGCATTGGCTTTTCTTGAAGACGCTCTGTGTCAACACGGAAATACAAGGAATTACCTAGGGTGCTCCTGCTGGTCCAGTGAATTGCTCCATTCCAGTATACACCGCCTCCAAAATTAATGTTCTCTGTCGTAGTGAATGGATTTCCTAAGAGCCTCCAGGGACCTTGGTTTTGATGTGTAAATTTCAATATGATAACGGTCTTCCAAAGTGTCGCTTTTTTCTAATACATATGACTTTGTATTGAGGTGATTTGATAGGATGAAAGGCAAGATTGATGCCGTAGACAAACCCTAGAAACCCTGGACCTGAAATTCAGAGGAGGTAAGAGTGGTGTATTGCTTAATAGTAGGATTGTAAACGTAATACGTGTGATTTGCTTCTCTTCTGCGAAATCTGCAACACAGCAGCAATCCATCGCATGGCTGCAAAATCCGTAATCTTCCAGGATCATCGGTAAACCTAAGAAATTTGAAAGGTGGAGAAATCCGCAGGTTCCTCAAATTGACGAATTCGAATGCAGGAGTCACATGATCTGAGGAAGGCTGCGAGCGATGGTCTGAAACGGATTCAGGATAACGGGAAACGAGAGGAAGGTTGCAAGAGAAGGCCCGAAACGGACACAGATTTTGTGTCGAAGAGGTGAGAAACGTGAGGACTGGAAATCAGAGAGAGCCAGTGCTTGGACACGGTTTTTGAACTTGAGGAGAGACCTTATGGGAACTCTGACAAGGATTTGGGTTAGGAGATGCATCGTTTTCTCCAACTAAGTTGGCTAAAGTAGAATGCGCGTTGCTCGGGGAATTTGTAGTTCTTCTACGAGAGAGCTTTCTGGTGGAGCACATTTGTGAAAAGCATAAAGTGACAATGGCTCTGTATTGAATTGAATCTCTCTTCAGATTCTTCCAGGACCTAGTGGGCTGTGCTGTGGCTCTTTGCCAGGTGGGTTTGCATGTTTTGTAGTGTTTTTAAGGGTCTTTAAACGTGGAAGAAGTAGAACATTTGGTGGAAAGATTGCAAGGTAAGCCACTTGCAGGAGATGATTGCCATGTAAACTTGGGGAGTTGGTTTTGACTTTGGTCTCTACTTTTAACTGGAAGCGTGCAACAGAAGCTATAGGGAAAAACCATATGCTGAACATTTTCAATTTAGAAATAAGCTATCCTGAACATTTTTAATCAATTCACATTAAAACAATTTGGAGAATTTTTGGGCCCAGCTCTAACCAATTAAGTGTGAACGGATAACAATTATTATGTTCATTAGCTGGATTCGATTCAAATTAAGTTCTCCATTCTCCTTGTTATACCTTAGTAAAAAACCAACATTTGGTACACTGATATTTCATCCTCGTACTTGCTTCAAAATAAAAGACACCATTTCTCTTACAGGAGAAAAGATGAGATCTGTAAACAGGTAAGAAGGGAAGTTACTGACAACAGACAAATGCCGAAGCGACAAAACTTGCGTTTACGTGATTATAAAATGAAAAATATTACATTTCCTTCCTTTTTCTTTTCTTTTTTTTTTTTTCCTTCTCATTTATGGAAATAAATATTCAATTATAACTGCAAACTTAATTATATTTGTTTCTTTAACAGAAAGAAATCTGAAAATGGAGATGAAATGAGAGAATAAAAGGTGTGAGATCCCACCGGGGCCAACCAATAAGCTAATTGTCAGGTAGGTGGGGTGGCGTTATACTTTGGTAGTTAAATCGTTCTGCTTTCCATAGAAAAAAGAAACAGTCAACAGTGACTGTGGAAGAATAATTTTGGCTAATGACTTATTACAATGACAGAGAGAAAAATTCTTTCCCACTGCTGTAGTATAAATTAAAACTTCTCGAAATGAAAGAAACCCAAACAACAATGTCCAGTTCCGATACCAGATTAATCATTCACAGCATTAGGTGCCTTCTTTAATGAGGTGAACCTGAAATTTCCAGAATACATAGCCTCCTTGTCTGCAGAACGGTTCCAAAGCTTTTAAGATTAAAATGCTGCTTCTTCAAATTTATATACAGTGGCCAAATGACTGAGGCTGTTTGGAAATAAAAAGCATTAGAAACCAGAAGAAAAAGACAAAGTGGTTCACCAGTAAGGGAGAGGCAGTAGGATTCCCTGCGAGTATATCTTGCCATTGCCTGCAACAGTGACGAATGTTATTTCTAAATAATAGTAATTAAAAAAGAAAAAGAGATAAAATGGGGAATCTCATCTAATACATGCATAAAAAAAGAATTATACATTGCTAGAAACCGAAGGCTGTGAAGAGGTTAGTCTTCACAAAGTAGAACACATACTAGAAGAAACTACATGCTCCCTTTTTATAAAGATAGCTCAATGCAAGGATGCAGAGAATTATTCAGAAACCTTGACAAAATCTGAGATAGCTCATACCTGGACTGCAGAGGTCAAATCAGCATCATCTGACTCTGCCAAACCATCATCACAGAATACATTTCTGCACCATGCAATAATTCTGGAATTAAGACATGTCTCAACCATAAGAATGGATCTCCAATGATGGGATCACTTAAAACTAGTTTCAACCTCATTAACATAAAGGTAGCTACCTTATTTCGTCTGGAAAACCAAAAACCACTAATAATGTAACGAAATATATCAAAACTATGGGGAAATATACTAAAAATCCTAAACCTTTAGATGAAATGTTATATGAGTTGTGAATCCCTTAGGAAGCAAATGAGTCCTGGTGCACTTGCCGTATTCCATTAAGCCCCGGCTCATGTGGCAATTCCAAATTTTCTTTTTCCTTTCTTTCCTTCTTTCCTTCCACTGACACAACTGCATCAATGGCTATATTAACCCTAACCACCTAGGGCCTGTATGAGACCACTAAACGAACTGTTCAACAAAATATTAAAATCCTTCCAAAAGTGATTAGTCAAGAATTTCTTCTTCGTAACAAAGTGAGATGTATTCAAAGAGTTTATATCTTGGATGAATTTTTTAAATCGGAAGCTTTGTCATTCGGTCCTCTGCTGGACTGTAAAGTCTAGTAAGTAATTTCAAGGAAGGTTTCAATGAGAAGCTCATCTTGCTGGCCTACGTGGAGATTTTTAGGAGTTTGTCCATGCCATCACCTTTTGTGAGGCGCGCGTCAAGGTAGAGAAGGAAGTTTCCACCTTTGGATTTATGAAAGGTGGAGGATTCAGCAGCTGTAATGGTGGTTATGGTGGTCAGGGGAGAAGATAGCTGTGGAGTAGGTGGCTACCAAACCCACCATGGGTTTCCAAGTGTCACAGGTTGCTTAAAGGAAGTGTTTGTGTGTGTGTGTGTGTGAGAGAGAGAGAGAGAGAGAGAGATAAGGTTGTTGGGGAGACCAGCCACTAGCCATGTATCTGGTAATTGGATTTCACATAGGGTTGGGTAGTATTGACATGGTCACTAATATGGCCATCCAAAGGCAGAAAAATATTTGGAGTTGTCACATCACCAACTACAGAACACGATAAGTGAAAAAATATGAAAACCACAGCATATATATGAGCTCGTGCTAGATTAATTTCACATGGTATTAGCACAGCTGGACACAACTTCAAATCCCTTTGCATCATTTCAACTCCATTTCACTAAGTGATCCACTCGATCTGCTCCAATAAAATTCCCAGCCCACAAATAAGGTGGGGTGCACAAAATCCACAAGTTGAAGCTTTCAGATGAGTTGATTGTGGAACAAAATTTAACATATGAAATAGCCTACACTAATTTAAAATGTTTAGGACATGTCTGCACTCTCAAAAAGATCTAGGATTAATTTAACGTTTCCCTTGAAGATTTAAGAATACTGGATACATTTTTCTTCGGTGTAACCCAAACTTGAATGCATATAGGTTTTACCTCCATATAACTTTTTCCAACTCATCCTTTTTAGCTTCTGGACTCATGGCAAAATCATATGCAACAATATTTCCGTAGAATATCTTCTCCAAGTCCTTCATCCACCTGGTCAACAATAAGTTAACCTGACAATCCATAGATTAGAGAACTATGAATGCAATACAAAGCCCCATGAGGGAAAAGGGGTGAAAAAAGAAGGAAAAAAATAAAAAGAATACAGAAGAAGGTTGCTTTAAACTTAACTCTATGTAGATTGTTATTCAGCTAAGAACTAATCTAGAAAAGATACCTCACCGAAATATGTATATAAATACACACACAAAAGAAGGTTGCTTGACTCTGAAGAACTTATTATGATTTAGACTGTTATTCAGCTAAGAGCTAATCCAAAAAAGATACCTCACCAAAGAGATTCACAATATTATGACATGGAAATACATGAGATTGCAACCCAATTCTAGTTGCTTGAAACTTGGCAAATTAGAAAGTTATATATAGTCATCAAGTAAACACGAGATATCTATAGGGCACCTAACCAGAGAAATTTACTATCTTTCCAATATAAGAAAATGAGCAACCACTCATCAAATTTTTTATAGTAAATATAACAGCAGAAAACAGAGGCAAGAACAGTATCCTGTAAGCATAGTTTCTTTTTTAGGTTAAAAAACAGATTACTTGATTCCAATACATTTGGAAATCCAAGAATAAAAAGGATGTTGGCTGAAGAAGAACATTTATGACAAACAGTCATTACAAAAGGACCTTACAACATACCCCGGCTTTTGATACTCTTAGTTCCACATCATGGTTGTAAATCTCATATAAATATTGGCCAAATTCAACACCTTCTTTTCCCTCCTCTTTCAGTCGGCACAAGCATAGCCACATATGTAATACAAGCAAGGAAAATGTGGTTTTGAATGTTTTCTCTAGATTAAATACTGCATTTGAGAAATCAGATTCCATTATGAATAGCCATAGACAATTAATTTATGATAAAAATAAAATGGATCAAAATTTTTATATCCGTAAAATGAGAAAAAGATATATTTGCTGTTTGGTGTTAGTATATAACAAAAAGAAGGGCATACCTTCATATATGGCAGGCTGATCTACCTGTGAAAGGATCCGTCTGTAGACAACGTTCGCCCCTCTAATAGATTTGCTTTGCTTACTGTAGAACAGCATCATCTTAAGAATAACATGCCGAATGCCTTCATACTTAGGTTCCTCGATTCTCAATGGGGAGTTTCCAGCCAAGGCCAAAGAACAAGGATTGGACCGAAACAATTTATCCAAGTTAACCTGATGAAAACATTAGCTGTTTTCAGAAATAAATTAACTCTAGTCCCAACCAAACCAGGGAACTTTTCTATTATAAGCAAATTAGCCATGACATGATATGGACCACGTTAGTTGCTCTGATCAAGAAGCTAGCAGTTCTCAGCCATGATTATAAATGAGAGAAAACCATTCCTTCATTTTCTGCACCAAAATTTCAGAAACTGGAACACTGTAGAGCTCCCATGCCTGTTAAACAAAAGTCTTCAAACACAACAGACTATTGAGATGCCTTGGTTCATTCACTCTTGTGAATGTAGAAACTTTAAGTTAAGAATTCTCCAGTTTCTACACATGAAACAGGCATTGGATGGCATTTCAAAGACATATCTACACAAAAATTCATGAGCTTATCAGTTGTTCACAGGCTGTAGAAATGAAAAATGGCACCTTTCAATTTCATCAATACAAATGGTGCACAGTTCTAGGAACCATGTGTTTCTGGTTTACCTGATCATGCATAACTGCACAAGACTATTTTCATAGACAGAGACAATCCCACTTGATAGGAGAAGGCCTAGAAGCTAGATGTGCATTATACTACTAGAAACTGCTGCCTAAACCTAATTGAACTGCACATGTGTAAGAAATGCATGATGCAACTTCGAGCACATAATGTTTCGTGTTGAGGTTTGATATGCTACTTTCAATTAAGATTTTGATTTACAAAATTATTGTACTTAAGCATAATGTACCAAAAGTAAGTGCAGTAATTGAAAAGAATAGATGATATTGAGGTTAGATTCAGGTTCCTCAAGTTGAAAGAACTTTCTGATCACGTGTAACTAGAAGGAAAACAAGTCATCACAAAAGGGGAAGGATAAAGAAATGATAAAAGTGTTTGTGTCCGTTGTCCTTTCTGATGTTGTATGAGGCTTTAAAAAAAAAAAAGGAAAGAAGGAGAAGAAGAAGAATAAGAATTATTTGCTTCCAATCCCAAAAACTGTTTGCGTAAGTTTATCATAAGCATCAGTAATGCACCTACAAAAATAATTAACTTCCTCATACCAGTTTTCAGCATGGCTTAGAAATATTGCTGGCAATGAGTTGCCCATCATTGTCAAAATATTTGTCGATTTTGCTTCTCTTTCAGTGCTCGGAAAGTTCAATAATGAAGTTTTTTTTTTTTTTCTTCTTTCTAAACCAGCCATTAGATCCATGGTTAACACACTTGTTTAATTCATAGGTATTACATCTGTGCATTGCTCCAAACTACTAAGTACCAAATTCACTATATTTTAGTGAAGTTAATGATTGTGCCAAATTCCAGCTCAAGGTGCTGAGTCGTGTGTGATAAGCAAGCTCTCTAACTTGGTTATCCATATCAATGCTGTCTATCCCCAAACTAGGCGCCTTTGCAAAGATTTGATACGGTGAATTCAATAATAATGTCTTTCTCAGTACACTATCTCAGGATACATCCAGCACACCATAAATTTGCCACGATTGTGCTCGGGGAACCTAAATTCTATTATTAAAATGCTCTGTTCATTCCCTATGAAATCATAAACCCGCACCCAACAGAAACAGGAAAAGAGGGCAAAGGAGAGTGGGGTTGTAATTACATACCGCGGGGTTGGTGGACAAAGCATTGTGAGCAGAATGTGCACCAGCAACAGCAGCTAGGGTTCTACTCGTGAATTGAAAATTCTTCTTTAATGAGCGTGGCCTGGATACTTGATTAATAGCTCTAATCCACCTCATTGACATCCAATCCTCAATTACTTATCCTTTTCCTCAACTGCATTTATAAATGTAACAAACTCACGACTGCAACTATATATTAAAAAGAGAAAAGAGAGATCATATGTTGCGTTGATTAACAACGAAAAGATACAAAATGTACACCATGGGATCGTCAATAAGATTCGATACAATTCAATAGAAGAAGACTAGGAAAAAATAAATGAATGGAAACAAACAATAGCAAGAGAAACTGACTGGAAATTCACAAGTTTCTTCAATACAATTTTGAACCTTTTTTTGTTATATGAGATTGAGAGACATGAATAGGAGATGAACAAATGACACCTTAACATATCAGAGTTGCGCTGAGATTAACGTTGAACTAACAAGTAATAAAACCCCAGTCAGTCACACTGGAAACTCGATAGCCGAGCCAGGAGATATAACAGACAGACGGAATCCACGCTCGGGCCGGACCCAAATCCCTTTCATCCGACCCAAGCGCCATTTATATATATATATATATATATATGTGTGTGTTTTACTAGTGACAAAAGTATACAGATATTTTTCCAAATGATCCACTTTGGCTCATATATTAAAAGGTTTGAGCTCATATTTAACTGACTTTTCAAATAAACCAAAATTACTGGATACTAAACTGTTTTTTAAACAAGTTAATTTATAAATTAAAGATATAAATAAATAAATAGGCTAATTAAATTGGCTAACTTTAGCCCATAAATTAAATAAATCGTATTTATTTGATCGAATTTTTTAATGAGTTAAAAACACTTGGCTTTAACTTACTTTTTATGTAAGTTAAATGAGCTTATTCATAAATCAAAGTTCACTTGCACACTTTTAACTGGTGTTGCATTTCTCGTTTCCTTTTTTCTTTTTTTTTTTTTTCCTTTTCTCTCTCCCATTTGATGATGGTTCTTATCATTTCATTGCCCACTTTATATTTCTGGGACTAATAAATTCATTTTAGGTTCTCATTCATCAGTTCTTACATTGGTAAGAAAAAAACGTGTTCTTACAAATTACCTAACTTATATTGGTTCGAGTATGTTACTTTCATAATAACATGTTATTACTCATTAACATCTTTCATAAATTAAGTGCATGGCTCTTAACATGCATAATCTATTCTTGCTAACTAAATCAATTTATATTCGTATGTTACTTTCATAATAAAAAGTTATTACTTCCAATCTTTTAGTCTCTTTTTTTTTTCACCTTTTGATGAATATAAACTTGAATAGTTTCAATCCTAATCACACCATAGGCCAATGGATATTTGTGAGACCATTAGTCATTAATCATCAACACAATTCTTACATTAGCAATAGAAAATAAGTACATGACTCATGTCATGATGGATTCTTACTAACTTATTCAATTTGTATTGGTATGAATCTATTATTTTCATAAAAAAAAATTGTTATTACCTATTAATACGATTATTACATATCATAACTAATTTTTACTTAACTTATAAAGCCCATAACCATTGGTTTTTTAATTAACGAAGGCATATATGAATATGAAATATTTTGCCTTTGTGTTGCTAATATTGGATTTAAAAAGAAGAATATATTGGTGAATGTTATATGGGCATGTGTTCATAATACTTTTCTTATTGATACAATAACATATAGATTATATATATATATATATATATATATATATAAAAGTGTCTTAAGCGAATTCTACGTCCATAGTATTTATTTCTTTTCCTAAGAGAAATTTTTTAAACAAAGAAAAGAAAAGAAAAAGGCTATTTAGGCCATTTAAAGCTAATTGAAACTTTTGCATTAAAAAGAAAATTTACCAACATTATAATCTATCGTAATTATGTATATTTCTTATTTATTTAAAATCATCTCCATATTAATTTGAGCGATTGAGTTCCAATCGTTAAAATGTCTTACAAGTTAAGATTAATATTCAATAGAAGTTTTCTTTTTTTTTTTTTTTAGGTGTAAACATGGGATATGTATTGATAAAGTCAAACTAAATTCACTCAACAGAAAATAGACAATACATCCAGGATCTAAGCAAGAGGAGTCCTAGACTCCTTAAGATGTATGTGTATTACACATAAGTCCTTCATGGAAAGAGAGGCGGATATTAGTTGGACGTATTATAAATTACAAAACATTTATCAAACTTTAGAAGACTAAACTAGACAAGATAATCTATGTGCCACCGATTTCCTTTCAATGAATTCCAATAAAAGTCTCAAGGCTGGATAGTTTAGCCACACATGCATTAAAAACATGAACAAACTTGCAAATACTGTCATATTCAGAATAAGCAAGTAAATTACTGCTTTTAAATCTATGTAAAATTCATGCCATATTGATGCAAAAGAAGAGTCCCCATATTCAGCCGATAAAATGTCAAGAAACCATATGCTTATAGAATCCTATGGTCCATTGACCCCTCTCATTTTGCAACACCACCCAATTTTGCTTGTCAATGTGCAATTATTAATCAACGCATCCGAATGATTTTTCTATGACTTCCAAATAAAAGTCATGGTCCGGATTAGTCTTTTCAATCAGAAAAACGAATTGCCTAGACGTTTGCTTTAACCTATGTATTAATGGAAAACCTACATAAGGTTTTATTACTTATTACTTCTCCTCCTAATGAGTTGATGTAACTAAATGCTGGAACTGCCAGGGTTGAAAATCTTTTTACTCCATTCAAATATATCATAACACAAATATTTTGGGGACAAAACCTTAATTGTTCATCGAGACAACTACATCGACAATGAGCAGTAGCATTTAAATTCTAAGCTCTAATTTTTGTTTCAATATCCCTAAAACACCATAGAAACATATTTACTTTTAGATCCATATTCATGAACCATATCCACTCTAATTTAGAGCTTCTTTGCAGTCGATTTTATGATGGTGATAATATATACATATAATGAAGCTTTAGTTTTTCTCTGCTAGAAGCTGAGATGTTGCACTCATCCTCTTTGTCATATATCAATTAAATTGGTCCATCCTATAATACCAGAAACCCCTACATTGGTTGTTACCATGCCACAGGAAACCTTATCTGCAGTGGTCACTTTCTCGTCATTCCATTAAGACTTAGATAACCAACAACTACTAAATGTTAAGTATCATGCATTTTGAGCTAGGGTCATTAAATAATGGATAGGATTAAGCCAACCAGAGACCAATATTCTGAGTAGAAGTTAGCATTATTCCAATTCTCTAGTTATTATAACACCCTTATATTTAACTTAGTTTTGACTTGGGACCGTTTCCTTCCACATTGTCGAGAATGAAACAAGAGATAAAGTTGTACTCCCTTTAGTACCTTATGTATGTATTTGATGAGGAGTAAATGCTTCCCCAAGACCTTCATATGTTTAAATTCCTACCATTTCTTAATACCCCAAGCTTTATTACACTCACTCAACTTTGCAACTCCAAAACCTCTAGGGCTATATGTCAACTATTCTTTCCCAATTAAGCTACTAAGTTCGATTCCTCTCTTCACAACCAATTCGAAGAAAGTGTCCACTAATCCATTCTATTTTCCTACCACTTTCTTACGCAACTGGATTGCTTGCGTGCTTGCGTATAACAA
The DNA here is from genome assembly GCA_024138015.1 of Lumnitzera littorea. Taxonomy (NCBI): domain Eukaryota; kingdom Viridiplantae; phylum Streptophyta; class Magnoliopsida; order Myrtales; family Combretaceae; genus Lumnitzera; species Lumnitzera littorea. The sequence goes on along the minus strand of JAMXBB010000002.1, from coordinate 935,056 downwards.
GTTGGAATAATTTCTATAATAAGAGCTATTCAAATAGTCCTTTCAACCATATCTAAAAGCTTAACTTTCGAATTGGTCAATTTAGATCAAGTCTTCTCAATCAAAAAAGAGCATTGTCTAAACATTCACTTTAACCTAAACCGATATAAGATCTTCCAAATCCTTAATTCCTAAAACTTCAATAATTTTTTGCCCTCGAGATCATGTCAATATTGGATAACAAGATTTCTATTCATTCACCTTTGAAGCTTGACCACTCTACAAATATATTCATCATACAAGAAGTAGATTGAATTAGAGCTTCAATTGACACCACATCATTCAAGAAAAAAAGAGATGGGATAAATGAATGTTACTTTTATGGAATTAGTTCCCCCTCTTAGACATTATTCTCAATACCTACTAAGAAACACAAGATGGTAGATGAAAAGATAAAGCAAGATAGGACCCTAATTGGTTCATTAGATGGATAAAATCACTTTAAGATTGAGCCATTCATACTACTTCCATAGAAGAGGAAGATAAAACAATATTATCAACTCTGGCCACTATTTTGAAAAATTCAATCTCATTGAGACCAATATGATAAAATCTCATTCTAGTTTATCATATGCCCTTTTAAAATTTAAATTTACAAACATCTACCCCTAGGTCTCTTTTTTCCAATAACTAACATATAGGAACTCATTTTGTAATACAAAATTATTTGATGTTTTTCTTCTAAGGATGAATGATAGAGTCTAGATAAGGTCTCATTCCATTCATCGAAGTTTTGTTACCATTTCATAAATGGTGCTACTAAAGGTGAGTGGGTATAAGGTGGGTTGGGTATGAGGCTTTACTCTTACCCTACCCTATAAATACAAGTTCTAAAATTTTGATATCTGTATCATATCCTATAACACCTTAAAATCACCATGTATCGTATAGATTGTATAAAGTATAGGATACCCTATAAAACTTGTAGATTTTCATTTATTTTTCTTATAAATTTCAATATAACTATTTTTTATGAAACATAAAACAAAACCTGACCCTTTTATTTCTCAAAAGCAATTGCTCGATTTAGTCTATCTTTCAAATGACACCAGTGAATAGGGCACATTGAGATATATTTCCGACCAATTTTTCTTTTCCTTAAATGGTTCTTTAACCATTATAATTATTGATGAATTTTTATGGAAACATTATACAAAATATTCTTTATGTAAATGAAATATTTATTTTGTAATAATTACATTGAATAAATATTTAAGAGAATAAGCATACTATTTTTAAAAATGAAAACAGTAAACACCATACTTAACACTAGATTTATAAAGTTTATTAAAATGTGAATAAAAAATTCACAAGATTACATAATTCAATAATTATAGATATGATGATAATATAAGATCAAATAATTAACTATGAGAAACAGAAAACGAAAAATAAAGACATAACATGTGATTATTACAAAATGAAGACATAATACGGAAAACAAAGACATAACATAAAAAACGAAGTAAAACATAAATTTAAACCAAAAATTTTTTTTTTTCCTTAAGGTACATGCATCAGTAGACTAATGTCTTTATATGTTAAGAAAATCATATTTCACTCTAATAATAATACTAAATATTTTGTCAAATATAAAATAAATAAATTATTTCGCTATAGAAAACAAGCTTTACTAAATAATAGATTTATCAAATAAGGAAGGAATAAAAAGAAAATGAAGATAGATTAAACACAAAAGATGAAAGATGAAAGGTAATGGACTAGCAAGAGTTTAGTTAAGGGTTTACGGTAGCTTAGATTTTACTTTATTTTAATAAAACGATATCATTTATTTATTTATTTTATTTAATTACTTATAGGGTCGGAATCTTGGAACTCTTACCTTGTAGGCTTTAAGGTATAGGTTTTAGGGTAGGTATAAAGTAACCCGACTTCTTACTTATATCTTACCTTGTAAGAATAAGTTCCAAAAAATTACTACTTAAAACTTATCACATGGTTTTGATTATCCACTTAAAACCTATCCAATAAAGCATGATCTAGATTGATACCCTATACAGTAAGGTTGCCCACTCACCCTAGGTGTTGCAATCCAATGGGTCGAAATTATGCGATTGTATTAACTCGTAGGGTCTTTGGAATAAGAATAGACAACATTTGATTAACGCTTCTTGACATTACATAGGTAGAGAAGTAATTGAGAAGAAGATTTTCAACTGTAAATTTGACAATGTGCTAACATTTCCTTAAGGAAAAACCATAAAGCCCATCTTTTTTAAGGACCTTAATAGCCTAATAGAATATAAAGCTCTTTAGATTTTCTATCTTTTCAGAGGTATTAGTTTAGACCTAGAGAAGTGCTGGGTCCGACTCGTGAACTCGCCTGAACTCATGAGTCACGGGCTTAAACTATAGTTTGACCTACTAGGTTTGGCGAGTTAACGCGGTTCAATGTGTTGGATTCGTCAAACTGGCAAGTCTAAGCTCAAGTCAAAAGAACTAGCAGTTCAACCCACTTGTTCCGACCTAGAAATTAAAAAAAAAAAAAAAAAAGAAAGTTTTTCATAATTAAATTTATATTTTCTCTCTAATTAAAATATAAAATAAAATTGAATATATATTATTACTTATATTTAGAAGTTGATATCGAAACTGAATAATATATATGAGTTTATAAAAAAAATTATTAAAACCTGTATATTTTAATATTGGTAACAGTAGATAATTATGATGTAAAATATATTACTTTAATCACCAAAAAAGTATTTCAATAAAAAAAACACCAAAAAATTCGAGGCATAAAATTTTACAAGTTTCATACGATTTTGTTTAATTTTTGAAAAAGCAATTACTTTTGTAAATAATATATTTTAATGATTTATAAAAATACAAGTATATTTATAATTTAATATCATTAAAAATTATAAAGAATATATTTATATCATATATAAAATGGCGAGTGTATTATAAATATTAAATAGATACTATTCTTTTTACAATATCGATCCATTTCCCACATAAATTATATTGTTTTCTGAAATTTCATCTGAAACAATAAAAGAGCATCAAGTTGGCAAGCTTTCCTTGAATGTTGCTTATAAAAAAAAGTTTACTTACTCAATTCACTAAATGTGAGTATAAAATAATAATTATGCATTATTAAAAATACAAATTATTAATATCATACCCAATAATTAATATGGTACGAATCATTAATATTAATACTTAACAATTATTAATAAAGTGAAATAGTCAAAATTTTAAATTCTTATGATTTATTAGTGGTTTTTTTTTCAAATAAAAAATAAAGATAAAAAAATATGTTTTTCCCAATTATATAAAAAAAAATTTAGATTCACAAGACGAAAACCGACCCGTCGAACTGTCAGGTCCAATACATCAACTTGGAATCGACCTAAACCTGACCAATCTCAATTCAAAGGAAACCAAGCCTTTGACTCGATAGGTTTAGTCTAATTCCAAGCCGGATTTGACTTAACCCCGAGTCCACATTGGCCGAGGCAATAACAAACCACCCCAATGGAAATCTAGTAAAGGGTTCCCCATGAGACTAACTTTTCTATAGTGAAAAGTTTTTGAAAATGTTTATTTACAAGGTTATGGTTAGGTTAGTTAACCAATCACACATTATCTTGCAACGTTAGAGTACGATTCTTTGTCTCCTTTTCAAGACCACTCCATGAACAATTCTTCTATTACAGTCCCCATCCTTAATTACCTCAATAAAACTTGCCAACTTGGTTTCGTGCTTAATTTTTGTTTGAAGCTAATGTTGAATATGATTCATTCAATTACACATGTTAAATACACTTATTGAGGATTAACTAAATGTCATAAATGTTACTATAATATGTATACTACATTATCATGGTCTTTAAATTCGATGATAAAATAAATTTAAGGAACAATATGTTTACTTCAAGTGTTGTGGATAAGGATTTTTACTTTTTCTTTTTTTTTTTTTCTTTTTTACAGATGTGCCCCATTTTTTTTTCCCCACTCAACAGAAATAGTTTTTTTTTTTTTGGAAAGTTGATTCATAATTATGCATAAAGCACTTTTCATTGCACATAAAGAATTATATCGTGTTTGTATTAACAGAAATGATTTTTCATCACTTTTAATTCAATTGTTCCTTATTTTGTCTTTTAAGAATATCAGTCAACAATGCAGTTTATTTTATTTTTTAGATAATGTAGAAATTATATAGAGTAACGGCATCGCATCACTATATATGTTATTTATGGATATAGATACGCACAATCCGACCAAATCCAACTCGACTTAGGTGGACCCTTCAGATCGCGGGCCTTAGAAACCAAGACTTAACGATCCACTTGATGGACACGTCCAGATGGGTGTAGGACTTGACGAGGCATCATAACACGTGGCAGGTTTAGAAGCCACCAGGTCAAGTGATTTTGGTCCTATTATTATTATTATTATTATTATTGCTCTCTATTTAAGCCAATTGGATCAGGTTAGACATGGGTCAAACGTAATTCATGTTCCTCCCTTGTGCAACATGGCAGTGAACAAAAGTTGGGGCTAACTACTTCAATGGTTTTTAGTGTAAAAGGAAGATCTGCGTTTGATTTAAGAATCGCCTGTTTTCACATGGCATTAGTAAAATATTTATTTATTTTTCTTTTTTTAAATCTTAAGCCAACGGTAGCGTTGAGATTGATCCTCCTAATATTAAGAAACAGAAAAATAGTGAAAACCTAGATGGTACTACGTAGAATGCGCATCCACAATATGCCTTTCCCCCCACCCCCACCCCCGCCCCCCCCCCCCCAAAAAAAAAAAGAGCTTAGAAACCTCATGTGATAATTAAAACGTACATTTAATTTTTAATTATTATGTGAGATGATAATTGGCACTATCTCCACTATTTTCCTAATTGTAGTTTTCAAAAACTAATGATGTATGCAAGGAGCTAGGGAATTTACAGAGTCTTATCGGTAGGGGTGTGTAGTTTATCATTTGATTATTGAAATAGGCATAGGAATTAATGCGATTATTTTAGTAGCTTTAAATGATGGATTTAAGTGTCCCGCTAATGGAATTGTAAAATAACCTTCAGAAACAAATTTCTACAACTCTATCCGGATCGTACAGTTTATCATTTAATTAGTGAGATTAGAATAAGAATTAATAGAATATAGGGATTTCAACGTAAAACCATACACAATTGATGTGGGCCTTTGTAGGTCATATTTATTAGTCCCCACTCAAAAATGATTAATCCGAAGCCAGGCCCCTTCTTGGGCCTGAGAATGAACCCCAACAAAACATGATTTGTCTAGAAATTTTATCCCCCAAGCCTAGCCTTGTATGTCTCTTATCTACTATTATAGGCGTCATGTCCTTTTCTGGTTTTTACTTGTTGGCTTCCACTAAAGGTCCTGGAATTACACTCTTGGAAGGAACTTCCAAAAAAAATCGAATAATGTTTATACGTAGTTATCAATAATAAAATAAAATAAACCCATTATCACACTTACACTTTAGACGTGCTCAATGATATCCAAACCCATTAATTATGTCGTCCGGGAACTCATTATTATTTTAAAGTATATAAAATTAAGATTATTGCAAAATTCTTTGCTTGCAAGTTGCATCAACTCAAACTACATATATATTTTTCGCATCAGAATCTTTGTATCTTATTTAAAAATGCCAAAACATTTTTTTGGAGGGAGTATTAATATAACAAAAAGGATACAGAGTGACTCCACTACGATTTCCATTTTTAAGGCAAGAATCCTTATAAGGTTAGCTTTGTCCGCAAACTTGGTTATCTTTAGCATTAAAAAAAAAAAACAAAAAACAAAAAAAACCTAATGTTGTGACCACTGTAATTCAACTCCGTTCAATCTGATTCAATCATAAAATCGGTCTAATCAAATTTTAATTTAATTGTGATTAAACTCAGCCCAATCCCTTTTTAACTCTTATAAAACTAAGTTGGATTTGAAAATATTATAAAAGAAAAAACATTGTGATTCATTTTTCAATAATGGAATGTAGATCAGCAGGATTAAGGGAAGCCCAATACGATTTGTTATGTCCCCACAAGGCGTGTGTGATTGGGTTGAAGCATTGGAAATTGGAATGATGCCTTAATCGTTAGATTTGGATGGCTGGCCTAGCACCATAAATAGAGCATTACAATATTACATACTATATTTACTTCGATATTTCGGGAGGGTTTGTAATATGAAAACATCTATTTGCCTAAGGAAGTACATCCTTTCAAGTAAATAAAATCAAGACAATACAATACAACTAAGAAAAACGAAAATTACCAATTAAATACATGATGAGAAAAAACAAAAGTGCATCTATTGTTTAATGCCTTTATCAATCAAATATATATATATATATATATATCTATTACTGTAGATATAGATATTTACTATCTCTAACATGTTATTTTAATGGTATTTTTACCAATTATAATTAAATTCATATTTGATAGAAATAATAAGTAAGTATTGGAATATGTGACGTATTCTTACAGGTTTAATTGTGGTTGATGGGAACATTATTGAGATAGTATTTTAGGAGGGAGATTCTACGGTTCTATTCTTATTTTTTATAGAATTGATCTCGCCCTTCGTTTTACTATTCATTTACACAATTTTAAATCTCAATCATCGAATTTACAGTTTATTTAATTATTAGGAATTAAATAAATATAAATTAAAAAGTAAAAGATGAAATAGTAGAAAAATCCATTGTCTTAATTCTATTATTGTAAACGATGCATATAAATTCAAATTTAAACCCAAAGTTAAACTATAAACCTACCCTTAGTAGAAATCGTAAGTAAAAATGATGAGGATTTCTGTTTTACTCACACTCCTAGCTGAAGGATTTAAGAAACCTGAAAAAATCGACATTCTTGTACATCATAGTTTCTGTCTTATGAAGTACAAGCAATTTGTGCGAAAGGAAAGAAAGCGGACCTTCTTGCTTAAGCAATCGTGAAGAATTGTGCCCTGGTTGGTACCGATCCACGCTTTTGAAATGCGCGTGCGGCCGGACACGTTCTCATCCGTGGCTTTCGCTCTCGTCCTATACCGACCATGTGAATAGTGAATACTGATAAGTGATACCCCCCTTCAATTGTATAATAATAACGGTAATATATATATATATATATATGATACCCCCCTTCAATTGTATAATAATAATGGATATATATATATATATATATTCGGCTGCTTTATTGTTAAATTAAATAAAGCCTATATTTACCGATTATGTCAAGTAGTTTAGATCCAAATAGACCCGTTCAATCTAATTTAGTTTTTAGTCTTCTATAGAATCCGATTAGATTTTTCATATTGGAATACATAACTTTCTTTTCTATTTAAAAAAGTGGATAATTTTATTTTTTCACAAATAAATATAAATTATATTTTAGTATTTTTACTTACACAGATCGATTCTAATTTTACCTTCTCAACATTAACCCCTTCTTTATTTTCAGATGAACACCCCAAGCCCAATCAGGCAACGTAACGTTGCATCACCCACTCCCTAGCTGTGGGATGCTATTGCTAAAGGGAAATAGCTAGTACTATTTTAAAATTGGAAGCTTTAATAGTAATATTATTAGTACTGTTTTAATTGGATGAGATGATAGAAGATAACGTGTAGACGAGGCAAATTTCATTAAGCAATTGAACATAAAATCGAATATTAATTGTAGGACCTTTATTATTAGAACTAATTTGGGTTGAATAATTAAAGTTCATTGGATGAGGTAAATTTAATTAAATAATTATGGCCAAGTCTAATATTAATCACACTATATGTAAGATTAATTATTTGGATTGATGAAATCGAAAGAGTCGCTTGGAATTGTCTGTCTAATGTTACCTAGATTTATTATAGATTTTCCGACTTGTAAATTTTTTTACTTAATCACATTGAACCTCAACTAATTTGTAAATTAGAATGATTGGACAATCATAATTCCAATATATTTATAAAATACTATTTAGTTTCCTTTATGAAGAATAGGTTTATTTAACTCAACCACTCTCTACAACAGTTTCTATGATAACATTATAATAAAATGCATCCAATTATACAAAATCATGTTATGAACGATAGAATAAAAGTTTATTTATATTACCATAATATTACGATAATGTGCGTTATCATAAAATTTCTCTCAAAATACTATATTAGTATCGGGATAGCTTAGACAGGTGAGTACTTATTCTACTTTTCTAACAATTCTCTACATATTTGGAAAGAGAGGGAAAAGGAAAATTGTTGTCTATATAAAGAAGAAAAGATAAAATCATCTCTAGATTTTTTTTGTCATTTGATAATTGTCCTATGGCAACACTTATTTCTTTTAAATTTAATAGATATTTAATTTGCACAACTCATTATTAGTTTTACATCAATAAGTATTACAATGATGTTACACCTCGAAATCGCAAAGTTGCAATAATCCCGCTGTCTAAATCAATTTATAATAGTAAGTGACCTCACAGTACATATTATAGATCTAATTTACATAAGACGTTCATAACTTCTCGTTTTGAAATAAACAACTCAATTAAAATTTAAACTAAAATTTACATAAAAAGTTAAAATCTTAAGTCATATATATATATACGCATAATTACATCTATATTATCTTAAAATCCTAGAAAATTACACATACTATAGTAGTCAGTTAGCTTACATGTCACATATCAATTCATAAACCTAAAATATATTAACAGAATAATAAATGACTCAACCGTGCATCCAGTTGATCCTCACTCCCCTATAGTTTCAAAAAAAAAAATTAATTTCAGGATAATTGTATCGTAGCATATCAGTCAGAACCTGCAAAAAAATTTATATAGGTATGAACAACCATAACTCAGTAAGTTAAATTGGAGACTTATAAATATATAACAAACCCAAACAAGATTATCAAGCAATTAATTATATGTAATGTAACAAGCAAGTACCATCACATAACGTAGTCCGACCGTTATGAAATCAAAATAATTTCACTCGCTTTAATCTGGATTGAAAAGTTTTCATGTTTATGAAACAACTCATAACCAAACCCAAGTTTATGCAATGGAGATGCCGTTACCCCATGACTATCCTTCGAAATTTGCCCTCATCCTCACTGCAACCTCCTCTCATGTCACTTAGTTCAACTAAAGATAAGGAAAAAACCATTATACTATCCAGTACTATTTTTCTCAAAGGTGTCAGTATTTAATTGAAGAATCTTAATGATCCCCTAAAGATTTGCAATACATGTCTAATTAGGGTATTTAGGTCGATTATAATTAGTTACAGTTTAGGGTGATCAAACAATTTTACACCATTTAATTCACATCAATCACCAAACATAACACAGATTTTAACACGGAATCAAATATGCATTTATAACTACTTGCAAACACATGCATTTATTCATATACAATCCCAAGCCTCCAAATACTTTAAAATAGTATTCCAAAATACGATGAAGTATCAAACTCAACTTACTTGGAATTTTTGGTTCGCTTACTCACTTGTCGTAGGTCTTCTATAATATAAATATGCTTTTAGTATTTATATCTTGATTATATATATATATATATATATATATACATATCTATCGTAACAACGGCTTAGCCTTAGCCATAAAAAGGCAAAAATTTAGAGATAATAAATTGTCTAGTATTATTATGTTATTGAATCATAGATCTTATATGATGTTGTATTATAGGGCCTGTGCTACTCAGAAGTTTTATTAGTCTTTCACCCATTCTTCTTTATACGATTATTGGCAACATTTACAAAGTAATACTGATTATGTTAGATGGAAAATTCTTTGTCCTAGATGTATCTATGCTTTTATTAGTTTTTTAGAACCATACCCTCGAGCTATTGATTTTGAAGTAATAACATTCACCTTTTTATGATCGGTTGAACAATACACTTACAATATTGGTTCAGAGTATTTGAAAATTACAATTACGTGTATATATATATATATATATATACATACTCTAGGTTATGAGTTAACTAAATTTTTCATATATACATATTATTTATTACTAATTTATTCTAAGTTAGTATTGGAATTAGTTTTTGAATCCAGTTCCAATTTAGGTTCTAAGTTAGTTTCAACTACAAGTATTATACGTAAATCCTAAAAAAATGTTCCGAACACTAATGTGAAATTAATCATATTAGGCTCGAGTATCCTAAGTATTGCTTTTGGTCCTTAATTAGTATTCTAGTCTTCTCAGTACATTCTAATTTTCATTTATATACTGAATTTACTAATAATGTAAGAAAATTTTATATTTTTCATATAATTACATAAATTTATATTTTCTACCAGATTTAATATATACTAATATTATTATTATATTATCTAATTTAACCTAATATTTTATATTTATTATAAATCCAATTCTTCATTCTATTAAAATTACATATAATTACCAGATATTACTCATAATAATCACATCTAACATCCTAAATACCACAGTTATCATATCACATCAAATATGAACATCTTAAAATACCTAATTATACACTAAATCAATAATTATTCAATTAACCATTAATTAAGCCTAAAATCACAAATTATATGTATGTATATTTTAAAGGCCTAAAAAGTACTTAAAATTTTCAAAAATTCATTCATAAAAAGGAGCTAGCACTGTTCTATATCTCTTAAATAGTCTACACAAAAAATTTGAGCCTAAAACTACACTCTTAATGCTATTTATTTCTAAATCGAAACATGCTCGGTTTTATATAGTTTCTTAAGCACTAAATTTTTCCAGATGTAATTGAACCAAACTAATTTTTTTCTCTAAATTTACATACAATAAAACATCATAATACTAAAATTTATAATTTTTTTGATAAAATTGTTAATTTTAATAAATTATACAAAATCAAGTTAAAATAGGACTCACTTGGCTATAGGACTTCTGGCCACCAGTGATGCTCCTAGGGGTGTCAGCTAGTCTAAGCGATAGTGGGAGTGTGCTTTGGTGGCGGCGATTCGATTCTAATTGATCATAGGTTCAATTCAAATACCCTAATTACATAGATTTTTTATTATTTCTTTTAAAAGAAACCCTAACTGACTCTTTTTCAATTCTCACAATTTTTTCCAACTCTAACTGACCAAATGAGCTTCTGAAGAAGTTTAGGTATTTATAGAGCTCTATGGGATTTAATTGCATTAAATTGAGTCAACATTTAGCTTATCTTTTCCCAAATTGACTTTCTAATTGGGTCACTTTTATTGGCTAAATTTTTTTTCTTTCTTCCCTAACCTGTCATGACCTTAATTTGGATAATTTCCCACTTTTCTAATTTTTCCTTGATTTTTTTGTTATTTTCTTTAATTATTTGCTATTTTTCTAGTATTTTTCAAACATTTTAGATAATTTTGCATATTTCCGTCTACATATAAATACATATAAAATACAAGTAAATACTCATAATTATTATATATATTATTCTATAATTTTTAGTGTATATATAATTTATCTTTAGTGACTCATTAGCTATCGAAACTTATTTTACGTATTTTCGATAAATAACCGGTAATATACTTAAAATTTAATATTATAATATTCTATTATTTTATTACTTATTTTCTTAAATTCAAACTTACAAAATCACTTTTACTAATATTTTTAACGTTATTATAATAATTTATACTCGATTGAATCATTTAATCAATCGCTCTAAACTTTACGTACTAAATCCGATCTTACATTTATAAGACTTACAGACCATACAACTGTAAGCAATTAAATTCTAACAAATGTAACATATCATACTTATGGATATTTTATTCTATGCTTTAAACTCAGTGGAACTTCTTTTGTTTTTTATTTTAACAAGAGTTTGCTATGAAGTGTAAACTTTTTTTTTTTTTTTTCCAAGGCATGATGATGCAAAATTAAATATAGACAAGATTTCATAACCCCAAATCCTTGAAATTTCAAGGGGAATGAATCGATTTTTATAGAATATAAAAAGATAAATAGATGGGAAAGAAAGGAAATGTATGTACTATTAAACTTGAGAATAGTATAATGTGGAAATGGATAACAACAAAGGGAAAATAGTAGAAACATTTCGACTTTTAAACTTGAGTGGGAATTATTTAGTAATAGATAAGACTGTAAATGAGTAGAATCGCTTGTAAATTACTCGAGGTCAGCTTACTTTAAATTCAACTCAACTCAAGCTTAATTCATAAACGAGTCAAGTAAGAGCATAAGATAATGTTCGTTTATTCAAACCTGAAACGTATTAAGCTTGAAATTCTATTTAAGCTTATAAATCGAGTTACGAGCAAACTCATTCATATTATTAACAAGCCAGCTTATGAATAAACTCATAAGTCGATATATTATATTAAAAATAAAATAGAAGAATATAATTAAAAATTTATTTAAATGGTATATTTAAAAAAATTTGGATTAATTTTAGGTTTTAGTTCAAACTCTAAACTTAAGCTTAAGCTTAGTAAAGTTCGTTTATCTAAACTAATTAGAGCTTAAACTAATTTAGGTAAATGAGATAAAGCTTGTTTATTTAGATTAATTGAGCTTGAGCTTTAAATTTCTTAACTAACTTAATCTTTAATTAGCTTGAACTTAAGTCTATAATTTTTAGGCTTGCTAACAATTTGACTTTGTTTAAACTCAATAATTTTATACCAACTAACCCCAAGCCTTTAAAAGTTCAGCTCTATTCGATTCATTTACAGCCTTAGTAATAGAAAATTGGGAAAAATTGAGTTAAAAAAGCATGGAATTATAAAATTATCTTTGAAAGTAAAATAAGAAAGAAAAGATAAGGGGTATTTAAGTCCAATAAATAGGTTTTTTCTTTTCAATTTCCTTATTATTACTGTATTAACCAAACAACCAAAAAGAAATGTTAACTTGACTTCTTTTAATTTTCTTCTTGCATATCTAAATAAAAAGGAGAAGCCACATTTTCTATTTCTACTTATTCCTATCAATTTTTACTAGGCTAACAACAATTAACATGATATAATTAAGGAGGTCTAACATATTAAAAATATGATTATAAAGAAAAAGGATGACATACGATAGAAATATATGACCATGATATGAATAAATATGATTATTGTAGAGATTTATTTTGGTAATTAGGCTTTTAGCCCAATTTAATATCATGAACCAATTTGATGGATTGGTGAAAAGGTCTATGAACCGGGTTTAATAAAAGACGTTTTAAAGAGATTCGGCTTGATAGGCTTGGAATAGGAATCACTAAACTAGTTCTTTTTGGCTCTCGGCTTGGCCTAATTGTCTTATGCACGAAAAGTAGATTTAAAAGAAGTTTTCCAAGGCTTATATGAGCTTTGTTTAGCCATTGTAGGTATCACAACCCAGAGAGCAGTTGAGTCATGGTAATATCGCCTAGGGGGGGTATGGTTCGATTCGGTATGACTCGTCCCACCTTATTGAAACAAATCTAATATAACAATTCGATTTTTTGTTTTTAAAATCAAACCTAACCATAAAGTTCGATTCATAAATTTTTTGAACCTAATTAAAACTGGTTCGGTTCGGTTCAGTTTAGTTTACAATTCGAACTATTTATGTCAAAATTTCACTAAATATTTTTATCTTCAATAAATATAAAATTTCAAATAGAATCTACTCAACTTAATTTTAATAATTGATACAAAATTATAATAAAGAATAACAAATTATGAAAAATTTGATGAAATTTATGAAGATTGATGAAAAAAAAAGTACAAAATAATTGCATATTGTTTTTTTATTTAACTAAATGATTCGGGTCGGGTCACTTCCCCAAACCGAACTATAAACTATTTATACACAATCGAACTAAACAATAAACCAAATGATTTACAAAAAAGTTGATTTTTTGGTTCGATTCTTGGTTTAGTCCTTGATTGATGATTTTTTTACCTAATCCTAATACCGCCATATAATATGGGAAGATCCAAGATCAAGTATCGCTTTTGATTAGGGACTTTTAATGTACTATACAAGGCATCTAACAACTTTAACTTCCTCCTAAGAACCAATATCAAGCAATAACAAAGCATGCAACATAAAATTAGGTTATAATATCTAAATCCGACATAAATATAAATAAGAGTAGGGTATAAGGTTTCCCCTAGCATAAGTCATATAGAACCAAAATAGGAAAATACTAGTAATTCATGCTACTTAACATATTAAAGATATGTAAATGACTTAAAGAGTTCAAGTGACAATAAAGTGATCTCTCGTGCGCTCTTCTTCTCTTCACTAACCGATCCCAAGTTGGTATGACTAACCTCGAGCATCTCGTAGCTCGACTCTAACCAAAGATCTTGCTGTAATAATAAATTAGGGGGAAGGGGAGGAGGAGGGGGAGGGAGAGGGTAAGTTACAACTGCTTAGTAAGTAACATTCATATTTTACTATCAAACAATAACAATCAAGTTATTAATCAAACATATGAATTGATGAACAAGCATATGCAATGCAAATAGTATATACAATCAACCAGTAACAATATATAGCATGATTTTACACCTATCGTTGCTTAAGTTAGGAAGTATTTAGGCACGTCAGGACCTAAGTATCCACATCCAATACGAGTTCTCTTAACATCATAAGCACCCTCAATAGTAGACGTAACTTAGCCTCAAGCAGAATGTGGCACTTCTTAAAGCTAAGTAGATCCCAAAGGTTGAGGTAAAACCATGTCGTACGAATACGTCGTATGATAAACAATCACAACATATAATATCAACATAGATCTATATAAGCATGATCTCCCGCACTACTGCTGAAATACCCCAGTTAAGTTAGTAATTTAATTAAGTCGTAAAATTCTTTAAGCTCGTATTGTTAGAAACCACTTCTTAATAGAAAAATTCTCAATTTATTAAACTTCACATGATTCCAGATTCATTCTAAAGCGTATCGTATAAAATAGATATCTAATTTAAGGTCTCGAGTTTATCTTTTCTAAATTTCCTTGAACATACATAGCAGATTCTATAATACCCTAAAATGACCTAAGTCTTATCCAAAACCTTACCTTATCACCTTTACTTCCTTTTGCCACAATTTCTTCTTCATTTTTTTCTCCCTCAACTGACCTTGTTCGCCCCTCTAATTTTTTTTTTCCTTCATTAGTAGACCCTTACCCATTTTTCTCTCATCCCTCGCCATTAATGTCTTAGACCCCTCCCTTAATTCTCTCTAACTCTTGTTGTTTTCTATTGTTTCTTTTTCCCTCCACCCTCAATTCTTCCCCTCTCTCGATCTGACCCTCTAATCTTCTCCCACTCTCGCCACAATCCTTATCATCAGACCTTACCCCAATTCCCTTCCCTTAAATCCTTATTTCCCTGCTCAATCCCCTTCACTTGAACCTATCCCCTTCTTGTCTTTCTCTCTTACTCGTATACAACGCTCTCCCATCTTGCCTTCTTCTTCTTTTTTTTTTTCTCTTAAGCTTCCTCGTTCCCTTCGATATCTTCTTTGGCTTCCTGGTTTCTTACAGACAGCAACTCACATGCCCCTTTCAATCAAACTCTAACTCGTTCTTCTCGACCAGCTCCCATCTTAACTTCCTCTTCTCATGCGATGATGAAGCTAGTCAACATCTAAGAGGATGTTGTTCAATACTCTGATGAAATATTAAGCTCCTACTCCGATTTTAGTATCTCCTTTGGCAACTTATCTTATTAAAGAACTGAGTCTTGGTGTCCTTTTCCTTCAACTGAGTTACATTTCGACCTTTGTTCCAAGCTTTATTTTTAGTAAGTTCTGTATCTCCACTTGTTTTGGTTCCTTTTCTAGTATATGTAACGACTCGCCCGAAACTCCTCCCATTAAGGTATTGTCCGCTTTAGCATAGAACACCGTACGATTTTGTCCCCTGGTGCAGTAACTTCCCAAGAGATTACCTATCCTGAGATTACTCCAGCCTGAGCATGCTTAACTTTGAAGTTTTGACATACTTCAAACCACTATACCAAAAGGCGCCTCGATGATTAGAATTCCGTCACCTGACATGTACAAGGTATTACAATTTACCTCCTTACAAAACTAACGTCCTTGTCAGTTTCGTTACACAGGTTCAGAATCACCACTAGACAAGGCTCCGCCCTTCTGGCTGGTAGATTGCTCTGATACCACCTGTAACGACTCAGTCAGAACTTGTCCCATCGAGGTATTGTTCGCTTTAGCATAGAACACTGTACGATTTTGTCCCCTGATGCAGCAACTTCCTAAGAGATCACTCATCTTAAGATTGCTCTAACCTGAGCACGCTTAACTTCAGAGTTTCGATGTACTTCGAGCCACTACAACAAAAGGCACCTCAATAATTAGAATTTTGTCACTTGACATGTATAGGGTATTATAGTACAAAACATAAGCTCTTGTTTCATCTATTTTTCGATGAGAACCACCCTCTAGCAACTCCTCCGTTTTATTAGTAACTGCTTGAGTGGCCAACAAACAACCATAATAATGTAAAGTTTCTCCTCCTCCAACAGTGCCGTATCCCCTCTTTATCAATCTATAATCTTGGTGAGTCGACTCGATCTCTGTCCTTTTGTATGGTTACAAGGTTGTCTTTATATTCTCCAGATATATTAATAAGCAATTATATTGTTAGAAAATTATGATCATCAATGGATATAATAATGTCGAGCTCTATTTCAGTTTTCCTTAATTTAATTTATATTAAACTCAACCCACTTAATATAAATTATTTGACATTAAATTAAGGAAAAATTTTTCTTTTAAAAAAAATGTTTTGAAAAATATTTTTAAAAAATTAGAATCGCCAACTAATTAAACTGATAAAAAATGAAATTATGGTTTCTAGGTGTGAAAACCCTAATTTGACAACTAACCTGTAGATTTTATTAAAAATAATTTTAGAAAACTAACCAGAAAAACGAAGTTCGGAGGCTAATTCATTTAGACTAAATCACCATGTAAAAAAATATAAAAAAAATTAATGAGCTTTATTATTATTATTTTTTTTTTTGAAAAAGCCAAAATATGTACAAATATGCAAAAATGTGACTAAAATAAATTTTTTATTACGAATTTTTAAGAAAAAGAAAAAAATATATATATATATTTTATGCTTGCCTTAGAGATATCTACGTATTCACTAATTGAAATCAAACCAACATAGCTCTTTTAGAAAAGATTTAGTAGGTATATTTTTTTTAGATTTGAAAATCGAGCTAAATTTACGTTTACTTAACAAATTATTATTTTTGTTTTTAAAAAAAAAAACCTAAAAAATCTAATTTCACGAATCTATTTTTTTAAAAAAAAAAACCTACCTAATTAAATCTTTTTGTAAACTTCGGTTAAGATTTTTTTAAAAAAAATCACTACATGTAAAAAAAAAAATTTCTTTCCTAAACCCTACGTGCAAGATACGCTAAAATACGTTTTTTTTTTTCAAAAAAATACAATTTTTGTTAAAAGATGCAATTTAACTAAATTAATAAAAAAAATTCACAATTAACTAAAAAATATAGTTAACGATATGACAATTGAAAAATATAATAGAAAACCTACACTAAAGAAAACAAATTAGTAAAATAATTAAATAAAGAAAATAATTTTTATTACCTAAATGGGTCGAGTCGCATGTGATCAACGTGTTCATGTTGACTGTATCATGATCGTATGGCCTACGTTCGTGAGCTCGGTTGTGGAATTGATTGTATGTGTATATAACGTCATATGTGATTGTGTGCAGCGTGCTTATGATTAAGTGACTATGTTCATGTCAGTGCAGTATGACCAACTGAGTGTATGGCATGCAAGTTGCGGCTGTGATATTATGTAAGCTATCGTGCATGAGTGGAGTGAGGATCATGCAGCAACATGTGTCGACTTATGTATGTTTCGTCATGTGTTTGTGTCCTGCAATTTGAGGCAAGTAAAGTGTGTGTCAAGTGGTGTGTCAGGGGACGTGCAGTGTTTCATGCATGAGATGTCGTATGTTGAGTGTTCTAGTTGAGCAAGCACTTGTGAGTGAACGTACGGCGATGATGTAGTGCGGGCTATAAGTGTAACTGAGTATGATTATGTGAGAGTATGAATTGTGATCGTGCTATAGTGGATATTATGTTCGTGACTGGAGTGCGGGTTATGTTCATGGAGATTGGGTGTTGGTTTATGTTCATGGAGACTGGGTATTGGGTATTGTGAAAAAACTTTTAAATTTCACCGTTGACTCATTATTTATAAACCACTCAATTGAATCTTTCATATCTTTTTAGATATAGATTTGATCTCAACAAACCCTAGATGCGAAAGAAACGATTACGAATCTCAGATACAGAAGATACGATTAAATTTTTTGAAAATTTGACTTAATTTCTAGAAACCCTATTTTAATTTGGCCTTTTTATCTTTCAAGCACAACTCATTCCAATTTGATTTAACCCAATAACCCATTTAATAAATCATAACTGAATGTTAGCCCAATATAAATTAGATAAAAATTCACTTTATATCATACTAGATTAAAAGATATTTCAATGAAGCCCGATTCTTTAATGACTTAGAATTCATTAAATTGAATGTACACCATTATCCGATCTAACTCTAAACGACTCGATACGACTTAACACTTTATATTTTTTATTTATTTATTCATTTTTTTTCAATTTATTTTTTTTATTTTGTCATTTTTTTCTTTAACTTAGCTCAATAAAAATACTAAAATAAAATGGAAAAAATGAGGTGTCTACAACTGCCTTCTTTGTAGTAAAGTTTGTAAAAATTTTGCTATAAAGACAAAAAAAAAAAAACTCATTTTTGCCTGGTCCTTACTTTAATTGGTAAGGTAAAGACCTTAATTGTCAAACAAATTGGGTCATGACTTGAAAGGTCAGGTATCCTTAAAAAAATAGATCTCTTTCAGGATAAGTTGCTTGAAAGGACAAATCTTTCGAAAATAAGATATGATGACATTCTATTAAAGACAAAATGAGACAGCACTCTTATGAGTAGGTGATCTTTGAAAAGACTGGATGATGCTCCACTAAGTAAGTGGCCCTAGAAAGGATCAGATGGCACTCAACCGAGTAAGCGATCCTATAAAGTAATAAGACAACACTCCTTTAAGCAAGAGATCCTAGCAAAGGACTAGGTAGAACAATGCTCCCATGAGCAAGTGATCTTAGAAAGGACTTGGTAGGATAGCACTCCTTTTGAGCAAGTGATCCTAGAAAGGAATAAGAAAGCGTTCCTTTGAGCAAGCAATCCTGAAAAGGATTAGATAGGACAATGTTCCTATGAGTAAGTGATCTTACAAAAGATTAGATAGGATAGTGCTCCTTTTGAGCAAGTAATCCTAGCAAAGGACCATATAGGATGGTGCTCAAATGAGTAAACAATACTAGAAAAGAACTAGATAGGATAGTGCTCCTATAAACAAGCGATCCCATAAAAGAATAGGACAACGCTCCTTTGAGCAAACGATCCTAAAATGGATTAGACAACGCTACATTGAGCAATCGACTAAACTAAGGATAGGATAGTGCTTATTTGAGTAAGCAATCCTAAAATGGATTTGCTAACGCTCCACAAAGCAAACAATCCGACAAAAGATGGGACAGCGCTCCTTTGAGCAAGCGACTAAACTAAGGATAGGATAGTGCTTATTTGAGTAAGCAATCCTAAAATGGATTTGCTAATGCTCCACAAAGCAAGCAATCCGACAAAAGATAGGACAGCGCTCCTTTGAGCAAGCGATCCTAAAAAAAATTAGATAACTCTCCTATGAGCAGGCGATCTAAGATTACTATATGAAATGGATAGCACACTAAAGGGTAAGCAATCCATGAATTTCAAAGACTTTAATGAGTTTTGACAAAATAATCTGAAACTTGAGTTTAAGGGATTTTGATGATTCTTTGAAAATTTTGACTTTTTCTTTCTAAGAAATCTCTCTTGACAATTTTTGAAAAGGTTTTGTTTCTCCTTTGAAAAGGTTATTTTTTTTTTCAAGAAATAAAAAAAAAAACACTATTTGATGAAAATTTGTGTTACTAACGAGTAAGAAAGTTTCAAAGACTCTAACAATCACAAAAAAAGGGTTTACTTACCCCTTGCCCATTGATCACTCATTCTTTCAATCTTACTTCCTAGAGCATAATTCATGATTCTTAAACTTTTTAAAAGCATTAATTTTAAGCTTGGAATAAATGATCATTCACATTTTTGAGAAAGCACTCAATTGTTCTTTAATTTTCCACTAAGGGGATAGATATCATTACTTAAAATGTTCGATCCAAGTAGACTTCCTTGCACTCTCACAGGTCCGTTGTCATTCTCGACATTAATTCCAAAAATTATAGGCTATCTTCTAAGTAGTACATTCTAATAAATCAATTAGGTCTTTTCTAGGTTTGCAATGTAAGGCTTTTAGTCAATGGTTTAAGCAAATAGATATCAATGTGCTTTAGCCAAATTTAAAGATATTATATACTATCCATCCTAGGTTTACAAGCCAAGAACCTAAGAGAAACTAAACATAGACTTGCCCCAGTTTCATGAGCAATTATCATTTGAGATAAATTCATTTCTTTGATCAAAAGAGTTTCATCAAGGGTGATAAAGAGGGTAGGATCATAAAGTGATGGCTTTGCTTTTGGGCATAGGAATTTAAAGTGTTTGGCCTTTAGATACCTTTCACAAGTTTGGACTTCGGGTTTATTGGTAATTTGGCTCATGCTTGAAAGTTATCATCTTGTTAATATTTACTTCTTCTTCTTTTTTTCTTTTTCCTTCTTTTTTTTTATTTTTCCTTGCTATCTTTTTCCTCTCTCTCTCTCTTTGTTTTTGGTCAAGGAGATCACCTTCCCTTGTTGAGTTTTTGCTTGATGGGATTCGAAGCCTTAAAACCATGGTTCAAAGAGTATAGGCTAGGGAGAAGTGTATATGGCTTTTAAGTGTTTAGGAAAAATCCATGAGCCTAAGGTATTTGAATGAGTGTATAGACCTAATTGAGTTGTATATGATTTGAAACTCTTCTTCATCCTAAAGAAATTGAATTATTTATGACAATATTTACTGATAAATTGACAAAACTAAGACAAGCACAAGTTAGTCTATCCATTTTCTCCAGATTGATGACCCTAACCTCCCGATTGTCCCAATGTGAGGTGATTCTTAGCAAGGCTAATTTTAAGAAAAATCCCCTAAAGATTCAAATGGGTTTTCAAGAGATAATTGTATTTAGAGATGATGAAACGAATGCTTAACATCATTTCAATACGTATATTAAGTTCAAGACAGGCCTCCTTTAAAGAATGAACTCAAGTACTCACATTGTAACACTCTTCTCTCATGTGTGTTTAGGGTTAATGTTTAAGACTCGGTTTGCCTCCTATCATCCCAAACCTTTTAAGTAATGTGTTACCATCCCCTTGGGTGGAAAATTTGAAGTTCCAAGTTTACATTTACTTTATCCATTTTCACTCGCCCCAAGTCTTGCATGAAGTATTTCATTAATGAAGGGCTGATGATATGCCCCTATTGAGCTAAAGACCAAAATATACAAGAAGAACACTTTATTCAAATAACTTGTCCATTACAAACTTCAAAGAGAAAGATTATTCTAAAAAGAAATAAATACAAGAATTAAAACTCTTTTCCACTTTTTGTCCACATTTTTGTCACTTCTTCGAACTTAGCCTATTTAGTTGAATTGATCTTTTGGAAATATGCCCAATTGCTTCAAATAGTGAGCCACCTAGTCAAATAGTACTAGTAAACCCTCAATACCCAATGTTAGAGGTTGTCTATTTAATGCCCTTAGGTAAGGGATACTACTACCCATAAACCCATTAGTCTTTAGAAAATTTGGTTAGATAACCTTGGCATCAATCAAATCTTGCACCTAATGCTTCAATTTCCAATAGCCTTCTATGATATGCCCTACCTATCCCACATGATATTCATACCATTTGTTGGGGTCATGATCCCTTAGCTTCTATTTCTTTATTGGGTTTTCACATACCGGTGGTCCTACATCTCTTAATTGCTTGAACACTTCAATTATTGGAATCTTGAACTATGTAACTTGCCTCTTTTGTTGTAGATGGGCTTGTCATGATTTTAGACTTTCCCAATTGGTGCATTTGTTCCTAACTTCGCTTTTCTTGAATCATCTTCATGCTTGGGCTGTGACATCTTACCTGTAATAGGAGCTGAGTGTTTGAGTTGTTTGAGCACATAACCCATTACCATTTCTATACCAGTGAGTCTTTCTTCCAACACTATTATCTTTTCCTCTAAAGTTGCAATCCTTTTTTCTAGACCTTGCTAGTGACATGCCTTTTGGGCTTGACCATTTAAATTTATCTCTAGCAACTTTTCCAAACCTTGTATTATATTGATGGTGGGCTCATGAACTTACAACTTTTTAAACTGATCTACTTTAGATAATATGTCAATAGGCTCTTGAGCTTGGGTATGGGCCATGGTTTTGACTTGCTTCGTATGCTTACTCAAAACCCTTTTGACTGTAGCTATTTTATGTTCAAGAGCTTCGGATTTCTTGGTATTGACAACAAGTGATTATAGGCTTTAAGTTAGGCCAGATCACTTAAAAAACAATATTTCAAAGCTTGCAAGAATCCTTTGTTATCAGCAACATTGCATTCTATTTTTTTTTTAAAGCGAGTTTTTTAATTTTGAAAACCATTCTTTCTTTTTTTTTTTGGAAACTTTTATTGAAAAATCAATATTTATTTTATGTTATAGAAGCCTAATATTGATATTGACGAATTTAACAAAAAAAATTGGAAACATTGGGATTGATGACCGAGGACATAGGATGACAATTATGTTATAAGGATGATATAACAGAGTAGAAATTATTTTACAATGAAAAACTTATTAAACAGATGTCACAAGGGTGACAACTCATAAAAAAAGCTCTATTAAGATAGTGACAACTTAAGGGTTAAACACGAAGAATGAGATCTTGAACACTAACAAGATTAATAACCTTAAGATGGAAAATAATTCATAATGGAAATCTAATGGTTAAACCTTTTTTTTATATATATATATTTTGTTAGTTCCTAACAATATAGTACATATAGGGCATTACAATAGAAATTGACTAAGTAAATAATTATCATAAAACTGGTTTTTTATCATAAAATATTATTTTAAAATTTCTTTTTAAAAAAAATTGTTCAAAAGCATTGAAAAAAACGATAGTTCCATAATAATCTTTATGATAGCTAACTTTCATAATTACATATCCTAAAAAAAATTTACAAGTTAATGCTGAAGTTTTCCTTTTTTTTTTAACATCGACACATTATGGTACAAGAAAAATATTAATGACTTCGAGTTTTCTATGTTAAATAACTATTACTCATGAAATAAAACAAAACCTATAAGACTTGTATATATTACAAAAAAAAACATATACAGACAAATATATAAATTAAAAATATAAAATAAATATGATGCAATATACTACACACACGTACAATGCAATGGGGTTAGTCATTAATAAATTATAGAAATAGAATTATTATAAACCTGCGGTGAAAGAGTAGCCTTATATATAAGTGGATCCAAAACAAGATTTAAAAAATAAAGCTCTTGAACACTTATATATATAAGGGTTATTGGTTTTTTTAATTTCCCCTTTTTTGAAAAAGAATATTGAACCAACCGCAGATTAATTGGACTTTTCCTATAATTTAAAAAATGACTACCCTTTTTTCAAAAAGAATGATGTAAGAAGGTGGAGTTTACGGGTCTCAGGTTTTGTAACTTCAAGAATTTCTGAAGAAAAACTTCATGAGTTATATCGAAGTCTAAGTGAGCTCGCCTATCACCATTGGGCTGAGGTAAAGACCTCAACGACTTGAGGGTTATACAATAGCAGCCCATCCTAAGTTCCTAAGGTGGCTTAGGTCCGGTTACATCTAAACATGCAAATGATTGTTAATGAATAAAACCCCCCAAATCCCCAATACAAGCCCATTGAGCAGGGTTTTTCTTAAGGTCTATATTACTAAAAACCAGTTTGTACAACTATAATACAATAAAGGAAAAATAATACAAAAGCCTATCAATTAATTTTTAATTTTTACATAGCTAGCCTACCAGGTGTCTCTAGTAAGGTCACCAATTCTATCAAGCCCTATTTCGGTTATCCTTAATTTTACTTATATTAAGTCCAGCTCACTTAATATAAAATACTTAACACAAAATTAAGGAAACATTTTTCTTCTAAAAAATGTTTTGAAATATATTTTTAAAAAAATTTAAGTCGCCACTCAATTAAACTGATAAAAAATGAAATTAAGATTTTCCTATGGCTATTAATCTACGGATTTTCTTAAAAATAATTTTAGAAAATTAACGAGAAAACTTAAATTCAGGGGCTAACCTATTAAGATTAAGTTACCATGTAAAAAAATAAAAATAAAAAATAAATAGACTTTATTTTTATAATTTTTTTTTTTGAAAATTTCAAAATATGTATAAATATGTTGTAACTAAAATGAATTTTTTATTACGAATTTTCAAGAAAAATAAATTTTTTTTTATTGTCTCGGAAATGCCTATTTACTCGCTAATCAAGATCAAACCAATTGAGTTCTTTTAGAAAAGATTTAGTAAGTGGATTTTTTCTATATTTGAAAATCAAGCCATATTTATGTTTACTTAACAATTTATTATTATTTTTTAAGAAAAACCTAAAAAATATAATTTCACGAATCTATTTAAAATAAAAAAACTAACTAACTAAATCTTTTTAAAAACTCCAATTAAGATTTTTTTAAAAAAAAATCACTACATGTAAAAAAAAAAAATTTCCTAAACCCTACATACAAGATATGCTAAGATACATACTTTTTCGAAGATACGGATCTTGGAGAAAAGATACGTTTTTTTTTTCAAGAAAATGCAATTTTTGTTAAAAGATGCAATTTAACTAAATTAATAAAAAAAATTGACAATTAACTAAAAAATATAATGAACGATATGACAATTAAAAAATATAATAAAAAACTTGCACTAAAGAAAACAAATTAGTAAAATAATTAATTAACTAAATAATAAAAAAAAAATTATTACCTAAATGAGTCAAGTCACGTGTGATTGATGTGTTCGTGTTAACTGTGTCGTGATCGTCTAACCTACATTCGCATGCTTGGTTGTGGAATTGATCGTGCGCGTATACGGCGCCGTGTGTGATCATGTACAGCATGCTTGTGATCGAGTGACCGTGTTCATGTTAGTGTAGTGTGACCGACCAAGTATACGACGTGCAAGGTGCAACTGTGATATTGTGTAAGCTATCGTACGTGAGTGGAGTGATGATCGTACAGCAGTGTATGTTGGCTTATGTATGTTTCGTCATGTGTTTGTGTCGTACGGTCAGTATGTGTCGGGTGAGTGAAGTGTGTATCAAGTGGTGTGTCAGGGGACATGCAGTGTTTCATACGTGAGATGCTGTATGTTGAGTGTTCCAGTTAAGCGAGCACTTATGAGTGAACGTACGATGATGATGTAGTGCATGGCTATGAGTGTAACCAAGTGTGATTGTATAAGAGTGTGAATTGTGATCGTGCTACAATGGATATTATGTTCATAACTGGAGTGCGGGTTGTATTCGTGGAGATTGGGTGTTAGGTTGTGTTCGTGGAGACTGGAAGTTGGGTATTGTGAAAAAACTTTTTAAACTTCACTGTCAACTCACTAATTATAAACCATTCGATTAAATCTTTTGTATCTTTTTAGATATAAATTTAATCTCAACAAATCTTAGATGTGAAAGATATGATTACGAATCCCATGAAAGATACGATTTAGATTCTTTGAAGATTCGACCTAGTTTTTAAAAACCTTATTTTAATTTGAGTTTCCTATCTTTCGGGCATGATTTAATCTAACTTGATTTAGCCCAATAACTTATTTAATAAATCTTAAATGTATTTTAGTCCAATATGAATTAAATAAAAATCCACTTTATATCGGATTGGACTAAAAAATATTTCAATAAAGCTTGATCATTTAACGACTTAAAATTCATTAAATTGAACATATACCATTATCCGATCCAACCTTAAATGACTCGATTAGACTCAACTCGACTCGACTTAACATGACACGACACTTTATTTTTTTATTTTATTTTATTTTTTCTTTTTTTTTTTCAATTTTCTTTATTTATTTATTTTTTCTTTAACCTAGTTTAATAAAAATACTATAATAAAACGGTGATATGCTAACCTAATAGTTTATCATATTATATCGCTATAGTAATGTAAGTATAATATGGTGCTGTTTGCTAAACAATATTAAATGAATTAATAGTTGATACTAAATTACTCCTGTTGGTGCTAAAGGTTCTACACTTAAGTGAATGGTATAACATTACGATATTTTTAATAATCAAGATTAATAAAATAGTTATAGTAACAAATAGTAAATTAATAAATCAGTTTACAATTAACTTTAGGTAGAACTTAGTTACCAAGTATCTGAAAGTTAATGTTTACGCTTACTCCCAATTTCATATAAACTTGAGTTGGGTATCAAGTTCCTTCTTTATTGGGTGGTTTGAGCTATTTTGGTATAGGACTTAAAGTTATAGAATTCCAATTAACGGTTGAAAGGGTTTCTCAGGTACATGGTGCTTGTTTGTATGGTTGTGCGTATACTTATAATGTAACCAAACTAATCTATATATGGCTTAAATGATCTTGACCGTTGGTTGTACTTGACCGGCTTGCTTTAAGGGCCCACAGTGGTAGTTCCGACAAGAACAACTGCTGATCATAGGTTTTCCTTAGTAGACTCATATATGAGATGAAACAGCTAGAATATTAGGTTTTTAGTCTTTGGACTCTAAACTTTGGGCATAAAAGACTTAAAGAAAAATGTATATTTGTATCTACTTATGTATGTAGACAAAGATCAAGATATGGCATGATCATAAGTACCCATGTATTGTATGTCGGCCTAAATTAAAGATAAATTAAACTATTATTTGTTTATATTCTATTATAGTTGCATTATATGCATGTAAATATTTTAGGCTTGACATCTATGTGTATTTGTGCACTTGTACTAGGTTTCGGCTCACTCTTATATTTTTTCAACTGTAAGTCAATTCAATGAGTTGTGACAAGTATGGAAATTACTATCATCAGTTAGGAAAGAGAGACGATTAGCTTTGTATATTATAAAAGATCAAGATCTAGTTATTTTGTATGTTTTGGCCAAAGCGACTCACTTGTGAGTCACTCGAATTGATGCACTTAGAGAATTGTGGTTTTGTACTTCATAAGTGGTTATTATAAGTGATTTTGGAGATTATAGTTGGTTTTAAAGCCTTAATGTGTTCTTAACTGGTGAGGACAAGTGGCGGGTTGTAATGCCTTCAGATTTTAAGGCGTTACAACTATGTAGTGCTGATACCCTTTAACTGATGCTATAAGATGCAATGCATGTTTAGTTTAATTAAAAGCCGAATATTTATTAATCTTAGATACATAGGGTAATCAAGCAATTATATTCCAAACACTCCATTGCCTTAAGTTGTAATGCAACAAACAAGGATATTCGAATTATCTTAAGATGATTAATAAGCAAGGATCACCCAGAACTAGCACATACAAGTTCCTGTATGCCCCAACATGCAATAAGTTCAATTATCAAATATAATTAAATGGTGCACTAACTACGGGCACATATTAAAGTAAAATAGGGGGCAGTATACTCACTCTGCCATGAAATCTACTCGTCTCAATAGTCGTCGACTGTATCTAACTTTGAATCCTTGTCACCTAAAGAATATGTTTAAACTCTATGAGTATTCTATTTGCATTAACTACCTATATCTACGTTTTAACTCTCTTCGTATTTTGGATGTAATTTCTTCGTTTTAACTCTGTTTTTTGTGATCTTATAGTCGTTTCATCATTTTTGAGTGTTTTTTTCATTTGGTGAGGTCATTTTTGGGTCTTTAAGGTAGCAAGTTCTCGATTTAAGCCTTACAAGGTCATAGGCCCAAATAGTGAGTTGGGTCACTAAAGGGTTTGGGCCTTGGGCTTTAGGCTTGATTTCTAGTCTTGGGTCTTACACTTAATATTTTGGGCTTCCTTTTAACTATTTCAAATGAATTTTTTTTACCTAATACCTTAAATTCTCAACTTAGACCTTAGTGATACTTTTGTAGGCTTAAATGGGCTCTTTTTCTAAGTTTAAGGTTCTAACTCATTAAAAGGCCTATGATGGGGGTTTTTTATAGGCCTTTGGTTTGATAAGCTTCTTAAATAACTTATTTTAGGCCTCTTAACATAAGGTTCATATCTAGTCACTTTCCTAAATGGGCTTTAAACATGGTCCTTTTAGGCTTTTTAAGCCTAAATTGCATTTTAAGGCTATAGGTCTAAATCCACTCGTCTTTTTGAGCTTAAGTCGAATCTTGGCTCTAAGTTTAGTCTACTTTTCCTAAGTTTACAGATCTGATCACTAACATTAAGGTGGTCATTGTAATAACCCATAAATTAGCAATCTAGATATGAACATCTGAATATTATAACAAAACTCTATCTTTGTATGATTAAGGTCAATAGTTAATTTAAGGCATCCGAGAAAGTAAATTAATTAGGCTAGAAACTTACGAGAAACATGATAACCTTAATCGAGGAGTTCTTGTAGGTTTGAAAATCCATAATACAATAAGAATATCAAAAATATAATCAAAATACTGAAAATTTATTCTATATGAGACCCAAAAGTTAAATTTAAAGCAATCGTACCTAAATTTAAAGTTTTCGGGAAAAGTTATTCGATTGAACCCAAACTTTACGACTGAGATAGAAAAGTTAGTTAAAGTGACTCGGTGAAGTAAGATTTTGAAAATAATTACCCGAAATGCCAACTTTTCCCTTAAAAGTATGATTACTTTAATATAGTCCAAAATTGCTCAAACCCCTAAAACTAAGTTCAGAATACGACGAGAACTTAGAAATAAAATAATTAGGCAATAAAAGAAAATAATATAGCATGATATACTATATGAGTATACACATATTTTTATGAGTATACCCGGTATATATAATAAATATACTCGTAAATTAACCTAAAATAATATAATTATGCATAATGAGGGATAGAATTGCTAAATTAAATAGGGAAAAAGCATCTTAAAAATAAAAGATATGCTAGAAACATGATTACACATATAATTACTCATTACATATATGATATACATAAGATATATAACCGTATATTAACAAAAATCATTAAATACTAATATAAAATACTAAAATACCCTAAAATATTATCTAAAAATTATAAAAAAATAAAAAAAACGACCTGAAATATGATTGTACTAAATGTTGAGTAGCTTAAAAAGAATAAGTAGCTACATCAAAAGCAAATTTATAAAAAATTAACACTTTTTACTATTCGTTTTTTGAGAAAAATATTAAAATAAATTATTTAATAATTAAGAAAAAAATTCAACTGACCTAAACTACTATAAATAGGATCCTAAGACTCAAAATCAACATTTTGGAAACCAAGCAAACCTAAGGAAAATTCGAAAAAACAATTAGGAAAATTTGACAAAAAAAACAAGAAAAAACAGAGCAAGTACTAAGCCTAGCTAGCTCCCCGACCCTTCAATAACCTGACATGGAGCCCCACCACCACCTAGCAGAGCCACCATTGACTAGGCCGGCCGACAACCTCTCTTTGGCCAACGGTAGCTGGAGCTTCAATGAACTCAGGTTCTGAATTTTTGCCCTATTTTTATTTATTTTTGAAAAATTATTAAATTAATTAGGAAAAATATGAAAAAATTAATTTCTAGGTTATTTTAGATGTAATTTCATTTCATAAATTTATTTTAACAAAATTAGGAATATTTAATGTACTTTCTTAACAAATATACTATTCATCCAAAATTTGAAATTTAAAATAAATACACTGACTGATGTAGTTTGTAGCTCAAAATTTTTGTATAAGATACTTATGACATATAGACAATTTCTATGTGGCTTAATTTTTTATTTGAATATTTTTAATATTTATTGTATTTTTCGACTTAAAAATGGCTCGAAAATAGGCTGAAATTATGAAATTAAATAATGAAATGAACATGTACTGATTTTGAGTGAATAATAATAATGTTGGGATAGGTTGAAATCAATTTGGTGCAAAAAGGATATTAATTAGGTAATTTAGGATAATTCAAGAATAAAATCATAAATACGAATATATAAGCGATAGATCGAAAACTTGAAACCAAGTACTAGCTGAATTCCACATATTTTTAGGAGTCTATAGAAATTTTCAGGGAATTATTTGGTAACCCGAGTTATTTATTATGAATTTACATAGTAAAATAGCTTAAATAATGAACCAATACCCAATTCTAATAATAATAGGTTAAAATATGATAAATAGGTGAATAAAAACTATTTATTTGTATACTAGTTAGATTGGATAAAAATTATATTATTTAATATATTTAATGATATTTTAATAACCGGAATACGTTATAGAGGTATTAGGGTTAAATAATACCTATATTATAGGTTATATCGATAAATTGGGTAAAATATGGTTTGATAACATAAATTACGTATAGTATGGTACTATTTGATTAGATATGTATAACTGTGTCAAAAACTCGAATTACCCGTTAAAAATCATATCTAGAAATTAAGACTTGTAATACATGTCGTTTAGTCTGTACGAGCCCAACAACACTACTTTTACTAAAATCGTATAAACCTATGTAATATAACCTATATCTCTATAATATTACTGATTTACGTACTATTATAACTCTATCATAATCGAAACATGATTTAAATAACTAAAAGTACATTTTGATACAATTGGAATGATATATTACACGTAATAGTATAATTGCGTATATTATTAATACTTAATAACTTAACTCGATTGATATAATGAAACTATATATTATTATATAATAAAAAATGATAATATACTTTATATATATAGCTACTTTAGAAAAGACCCTAATGTTTTCATAACCATTATGAAAATTGAATTTATGTTTTATATATATAGGGCCTCCCAATGATCAGACCGTTGACGACATGAGTTTTCCGAAGTAAGTGTCAAGACAATTCAGTGGGATCAATGCTTTACCACATTTTGGGATATTATTTTAGAATATCTGGGGACTTTGGTATGTATTAGCTTATGAATATAGTTAGCTGTTCGTGCGTATGCAATGCTTATAGTTGGGTTTCAATTTGCTATGATGAGAGTTGAGCTCCATGATATAATTGTTCTGTAAATATTATTATTGAATTGTTTGAGCTTGGTTGATCACCCTTAAAAGATGAATTAACTCAAAATTGGCTTAATATCTAATTTGATATGCATTGCAATCCACTAGGGGTAACGATTAGGATTCTCGGGCCAAACACGGATTCCCTTTAATGAAGATAGTTGAAATGGTCCTTTTCCCACCCTTAGCTGAACTAAGTGACAGGAGAGGAGGTTGCGGCAAGGTTGGGGGCCGTGGTTCGAAGGTGGTTATGGGAGGAGGGTGTTCTCCATTGCACAAGCCTCAGTTTCGTTTCAATCCGTGAGTGTGTGATGTCAATCTCCTCAACTTGGATTAGAGCGGGTGAAATTTCTCTAATCTCACGATGGACTGGATAACGTCGTGCAATGGCATTTGCTTGTACATACATTGCATCTAACCAACTTGATTGAAAACCTCGTTTGTAATATGTTGAATGCATACTTCTATCTCCACCCCCACTTACTGAGCAAGTTGTTGCTCATTCCCCTATAGTTTGTTTTACAAGTTCCAAATGGCTTATAAGTACCTACCTAACACCAGAAACCTAGTAAGTTGGGATGAAGAGTGAGATACAACAAGAAATGGCTAGTTATTGCCCTTAGTATTAACTTTTTATCTTTTAAGGAAAACTACACAAGACTCCTTAAAGGACTTAGTAGTTTTCGATATTTTGGTCTATATATGAAATGATAGGTACTTGTAGGATTTATTACTATTTTTTTTATAAGGTTAAATGATAAGTTTATTATTACAAATTATTTCACAGGATTACTCTACAAATTTATATCAAACAGGTATCGAATTAGACGTTTCAAAGAGGTAGAGTCGAGTATACCTTGTACGAATTAGGTCTAAGATGGTAGTTGTGAGGACAGTTTCTATCTTAGGATAGTTCACATGGTAAGACTGTTATGACTTCACCTTTTTGGGGCGTGACAATTTTTGATACAATTTTTAAGTCTCTAATCACTAACTAAACTGGTTTAGGCCCTTAGCTTAACACTAGCTATTTAACTTGGTTAATTAAGTCCTAAATCATACTAAACACTAAATAAACATGTTGTTAAGCTAATAAACTAAAATTTACAGATTTGATATCTTCATGAAAGTGGCAGCTAACAAGTGATCCTAAGGCTTCCTCCATCATTTTCATGCAACACTTGTTTTTAGGGTTTTTTTCCTTAACTAAACTATGTTTTTACTTACTTACGGTTATAATTATAACATAATATTTGTGTGGACATGTGTAATGGTGTTAGGGGTGAGACGACATGTAATGGAAAGAGGGTGTTTAGTGCATTCTTTAGTGATTTAGTCTTAAAACTAACAAAACATTACACTTTTCTACATGTTAGTGTCAAAACCCTAACTAAAGAGTATTTTTTTTTTCAATAATCATGTTTGTTTTTTATGAAACTATCCTAAAACATCTAAAACATGGTTGTAAATTAAGTGATATTCATCAAAACATAGTTCCCTAGCATTGTCTTAAAAGAAAAATCTAGCTTAAGCACTTATCGGAGTTTAGAGTGTGGAAGGCCTCCTTGTTGTATGTATGCCATGAACCTTGGTGCGTGTAAGGGTGTATGTATGTGTGTGAGGCGTGAGGCTTAGTGATTACTAACTTGGTGAAGTGGTGGTGGCTAGATGGAAGAAACTTGAGGGTGTTTTGGAGTAAGTTATTTTAGAGAGTGTTTAAGAATGTTCTAGGGTTTGAGAAAATCAATGAGGGAGAGGGCAGAGTAGCCAACACAAATGGGATAGAGTGGGGGGTCAATTTGTGACAATTTGAGTAGGAAAGGACCTAGCTCAAATGATGACCATGTATTACATTGCTTTATTGTCATTTAAGGAAAGATCTTATCCTCTTAAAGTATAAGATATTTTAAGGTCATTAAGATGTTGTCTTATGGTCCTTAATTATGCTTAACTTGTAGTTAATTAAGATGTACTGAAAGTTGATTATGAATTAGGGTTTGTTTTGTGTAATTGATGGTAATTAAGCTTAATTAAGCTACTTAAGTGTAATTAGGGTATATTTAGGGTTTTGTTGAGTTTTGATATAACACTTTAATTAATTTAAGTACCCTACACGTGTACCTAGGGTTTCTTTAGGATTTAATGTCCATTTATAGTTGTTTGATTTGCATATAAGCTTAGAAATTAGGATTTTAGTTGATTACCGATATCAATCACTTTTAGCAATGGATTTAACCTTACTATTAGGGTTCATTTGTCATGTTAAGGTATTTGATTTATTAATTAGGACTTAGAAATATTTTTAGGATTTTTATTACCGTGTTAGGGTTTTTGGAGTATTAGGGTTTCTAAGGTTTTACTTGTGTAGCTAAGGTTTTAGGGTCTCACTTTCTCTAGAGTTTTGACTTAACTTTTAGGGTTCAATTCTTTTACTTATAGTTTTATTATTATATCCAGGTAGTTTTAAGGACTATCTAAAGACCTGTCATCTCACTTTACTTTCAATTATAAAAAGCCGCAGGGTTTACAATAGGCTTTAAAATGGCTAAAATAAACCTTATTTGAGGAATGAATCTTTTAATGACAAGTTGAGCCTTCTTTATTTTTTATAAGTTTTATAGGCTTATACAGGCCCATTTCCAAAGCCTAAGTACATAGGAAAATAAGGGATCAATATGAGTCATTTGATCATTAGGAGCAATTCAACGGCTGCTTGTAACAATAGATGTCAACCATCGTTCTAAGATGATTCGATTGTTGAGATTAGCCCTAAAGATCTATAAATAGGAGACTAATCCTCTCATTTTGGATACGTTTCTTCTCTCTACAAGATTCAAGGAAAACACGGAAGCTTTGTAGAAATCCCTTCAAAGAAGATGAAACTGCACATTATTCAAGAACAAATCAAGAAATTATTGATTCCACTCGTTACAACTTCTTGTCACATGCGCATCATGAGATATTGAGTTTGCCTGTTCCTCTTCCTATACCTCTCTCTAATATCATCCTCTACATATTATCAAATCAAGACTTCTCTAAAATCGATCGTATGCGTATTATACATGATCTATCATCAATGGTAACCCCCTTTAATACACCAAATGGTGACTCCACTATGGAAGAGAAATTCTTAAATAGAGTGAATGGTGGGAGACATTACAAAGATCAAACATCTGATTTGACTCGGTTAAGAAAATATAAGTGGAAGGAAAATATCGCTATTATGATTTCATCAAATAATGTCTATGTTAATGCTTTGGTTAAAATGTGTGTAAGATAATTGTTAAGTCTTCATCCTAATCACTTCATGTAGTATATGACTAAACTAGTCGCTGGCACTTATGTCATTAGCATGCAACATCATAGTATTTTGTTCACCTTAGTACTACAAAATCTTAGATCCACATCAGCTACCATTTGCATTAGAGGATGCTAATAAAGGATAATTCACCAAGTCTTAGCTAAAGATGACGAGCAATAATAAGAGGAGTAATTGTAAAAATGGATTGCAAATATTAACGCTCCTAACTTTGGTTAACCGAATAGCTATTGTAGTGAACTCCTCAAGCCCTTGCAGATGACGAAAATGCACATTAAGGAGATATCATATATCTAATCTTACCATCATATGTAGTTGACCTGATGATTATTCATTATGCATGGTTTTATCCTAGAAGATGTTCATCTTTTAAATACAACATAGATAGAAAACTTCTCTAACTTATAGCTACTTCAATCATAAACTTGTTCCACATATATGGCAAAGGAGTATCTCCAAAAAGTATCAAAAGCAAGTCCACATAACATATGATGCTCACATCCCATGTTTGAAACTCTCATACTCATAGAGTATATTGGAAATGATACTTTAAGGACTATATGAGTCATAGGTATACTGAGTTTAAAGACATACAAGGGAGTATTGAAGAGCACCTTTTCAAATTCATTAGGACTTCGGCATCAATTGCCTCGAGGATGATCTTGACATGAAGTATTCAATATCATAAGATAGTGATATCCTTGAGATATCTAACAAGTTGATAATATATGATGCTGAAGCCACTGAAGATGCCAAATGGTGATTAAGGAAAATGTTGCTGTTCACACAAAGTAAGCTTGACTTATCAAATATCATCATTTATGGTCTTCACATATGAAAGCTGTAAGCCATGTAATTGTAGAATCGAATTTAATACGTAAAGTTTAGAGTGATTGATTAAATGATCTAATCGAGCCTAAATTATAAAATAAAACTAAAAATATTAGTAAATGTGATCCTATAAGTTTGAATTAAGGAAAATAAGTAATAAAATAATAAAATATTATAATATTAAATTTTAAGTATATTACTTGTTATTTATCAGAAACGTGTAAAATGAGTTCTGTAGACACTCAATTTTTATCCTCTTTATTTTTATTTTTATTATTTTTCTTTCTTTTCTCAATAGGTCCTAAATTAGGAAAAACACACAAAAAAAAGGAAATTAAAGAAAACAAAAAAATTTAAGAAATTTAGAAAAAATCAAAATTTTAGGAAAATACAAAAAAATTCAAAAAATAAGAAAAAGCATAAAAAAAAGAAATTTGGATAAGATACACTAAAAATTGAGAAATTTAGAAAATAAAGAAATTTTTTTTAAGAAAATTGAAACATTACAAAAAAATTGAAAAAAATAATAAAATTTTAGAAAATACTATTTTACTAGGGTAGATTTTTAATTTTGAAATAAGTTTAGAAGTTGAGCCGTTAGCCTTGAGTTTCAATTTGAATCTAACATAGGCTGACTTGATTGCACACATGGACAAGATATAGGTCAATGGCCTAATGAATAAGCACTTAAACGTTGCATGGGGTTAAACTTAAGGTCTTGGGTTCGAATCTTAATACAGACACGGAAGCCTTTTTATTTTTGTTAACTAACACACTACCACGTGTTAGGATTTGATTACGCCATGTATCCTAATACGTGGTAGCGTTGGGTTGGACGACCTTGCTGATGTAGCGCTACGTGGCATCCACATGGCGTGTCACGTGATGACATGTAGTAAGTTGGAGTTAGTCAGGTTGGTTAACATGGCACCACATCAGCCAATTTTCTCTCTCTCTTTCCTTCTCTTTCTTCCCCTTTCCCTAATTTTCCTCTACTTTCCCTAGTTAAGAACACCTAACCCCTTCACTTCAGCTCTAATTTTAGCATGGATTTCACACACACACACATGCAGTTTCTTGCTTTGATCTTGTTGAGCACCTAGCTTACTGTGAATCGAACTCATTAACACGTCCAAATATAGTTAAAAGAGCATTAAAATCGAGCTCCAAAATTCGGAAAAAACTTAATTTTCGGACATTATCATTTAATCCAATCCAAGCTTTCCTTGTTTTTTAGGTTCAAATTGGTGTATAAATAAGAGTCCTAGGCTTGTTTCAGATCACACACAACCATAGACAACCTTGCAAGAATACTCCCAAGCGATCTCCCTCTCTCTCCACCAAGCTCTCTCTCTTTTTGAATTCCCCTCTTTAGCCACTCTCGAGCCAAACCACCACCACGGTTGAGCTCTCCATAGCTTAGGCTCTCAAACCCAACCTCTTTCAACCTCCACTGTGTCCCCTAGTAGCGCCACCAACAACTACCACCCAAACCCTAACCGCCGAATCCCTTATCCTTGAACCACGACTTCTAGCCATTTTTACCCTAAACTAATCACATAGCCAAACTCTTAGCCACCCTAAACCCTCAACCCAACCACTCATTTACACCCAGCCATCAACTACGACTGCTACCCAAACACCACTATAACCACTACTTCAGATCACCCTCCAAATAGCGTCCAACCACCATGGCACTTTGCTTATCCCCCCTATCCCCAATAAAAAACACACAAAACACTCCTCACCTACTCGTTTTGGTGGCCATAATAAGCTAAATCACATTGCTGTCACTGCTGCTGTGGAAGCTTGACTTGAATCCAACTGACCCGTGACCAGACCAGTCCGACCTGCTCAAATCCAACTCGTACGTACTAGTTTGAAGTAGTCCTATCCGAGTCTTGCTCTCTTTTTTTCGGTTTTGTAAGTTTTCTTTTTTTTTTATTTATTTCTGAATTTAAATTAATAATATAAAAAAGAAAAAAAAAAAGAAAAGAACAAGAAAAAGAAAAGGAAGAAAAAAAAAAGAATAGTTTATTAGTTTGTTTATTTTAGTAAATAAAATATATAAATGTAGGATAAAGAAAAAATAAATAAATAAGGAATAATAAGTAAAATAAGAATAAATAATTGTTTTGTTATTTAGAAAAAACATTTTTCCAAAAAAAAAAAAAATTAATCCATATTCAAAATTAGGGCATTTTAGAACTTCTTTCAAAAAAAGGAAAAATCCAATTTAGGACCTTCTTTCATAAAGATTTTCTTAAATGAACCTAATTGAACTAAAAACGTAAACTCGATTATTTTCAAAATTAAAATCCACTCAGCCTACTAAAATTTTCATAAAAAGAACTACGTACATTCAATCCTCAATAGTGAGTACATGGGCACTTGTACGTAAGTACGTGGTAACTTAAAATATGGTAAGTTTCATTTTTCTCCATTTTTATAAATATTTGTGCAAATTAATTAATTTAGTCACATGTAACATGATTAGTTGTTTTAGAAATTAAAAAAGGTATATTTGAAAAGCGAAGTTAAATTCAAAAAGTTAAAAGTGGTACTTGTTTAGGGTTTAATAAATTAGCTCCCAAATTTAGATCTCTGATTTTCAAAAAGCCATTTTATAAATTGGTTTTTTTAATCGATAGATCAGTAGCTATTGGTTATAATTTAACTCTTTTTTCCAACTCCAGTTGGATAGTAACTCTAATACCTTTTTGAATTAAAAGAACGGTTCTCTTTAAACCATAGTTGAGGATTGGTATTAAATGGGTAAGGTTTAATCCTGATCGTGTCATGTCCCGAAGCAGCAGAGTCGTAACAACCCCGCCGTGTAAACCATCCTAAGATAGAAGTTGGCCTTACAACTGCTATCTTAGACCTAATCTACACAAGGCGTCCACGACTAACCCGCTTTGAAATAAATAGTTTGTAATTTAAATAAATTATTTACCTAAAAAAGTGAGGAAATATATATATACACTATAATTCGATTATTGCAATTAAAGTTTACAATATTTCTTCGTAATATATTTCCTAGTTATTACATTATTCATAAATGAAAACTAATTTTAAAATAAAAACTTAGACCTTAAAAATATGTGTTTATTCTTCAATGTTTTTCCTCACTCCCTAGGATCCAGTAGTTGCTAGCTTCAGAGTAGTTGTTTGCCGCTTCTTAGCCAGCACCTGCACGACATCTATAGAGATGTGAGCAATCACAACTTAGTAAGTTAGGACGGAGAACTTAAAACTATACAAAAAATATAACAAGGTTTTCAACTTATTAGGTGCAATGCATGTGCAAGCAAATGCCATCGCACAACGTTGTCCGGCCCGTTGTGAGATTAGAGAAATTATGCCCGCTCTAATTCAGGTTGAGGAGTTACCATTAATGCAACAGCTCACGACCAAACCCAGGCTTATGCAATGGAGATCTCACTCCTCTCGCGACTACCTTCGAACCACTGACTTCACCCTTACCGCGACCTCCTCTCCTGTCACTTAGTTCGGCTAAGGATGAAGAAGGGACCATTTTGCAATCCTGCACTATCCATTTCGAAGGGGTCGGTATTTGGCTGGAGAGTCCTAAGTTTCCCTAACGGGTTGCCATGCATGTCCGATTATGATTACTGGTCATATATTTGATTAAGTCCAGTTTAAGACGATCAATCATTTCATACAAATCATACAATACATGCCAAAGTAACAATAAAATCATAGCATCACCCATAATCAAGCACATGCACACATCAACTATCTAACAAGTACATCCAAGCATAATCTTAAGCCTCCAAAATATAGCATCGTATAAATCCCAACTTACCTCGACTCCTCGCTCACTTACTCGAGATCTGACTTGCTCAGGCCATCGCCGATCATCCCTATAACACAAACGTGGTTTCAGTTTTTCATATAACTATTATAGGTTCGTTTTATCCTATAACGCTTATTGTTATGTTTTGTTTAAGGTTTAATTTACCTAATTATTTGAGTCTTAAGTCTTTTACAATTATTCTAGGCTTGGGGCTAGGTTCGGATTCGATTTCCGCATCGATTTCTGAACTAAGTTCTAGTTCGATTTTCTAAGTAGTGTTTTATTTATCCAACCTTAGAAATTCGTTTCAACCCATAATATGAAATTAATCACATTACTTCCTGATCTCCTAAATATCATTATTACCCTAGTCAGTATTTTATTTTACCGGTACACTTAAATCCGCATTAGTGTACCGAATTCACTCCTGATGTGAGAAATTTTTATATTTTTCATCTAATTCAATAAATTCAAGTTTCCTATCAGATTTATTGTACATTTTTATTATTATCATAATATCAATTTTATTATAATATTTTCTATTTATTATATTTCCAATAATTACATATTATGTATTATTATCTATTATGTATATCATATACTTTTAATATTTTTATCACTTTAATTATCATCCCTAAACATCAATTATCATTTCAAAATGTCTAAATTCATCCTAAATCAGATTTTATTCCTATTTTCCCTAATTTACAAAATTAATTTAAATTTAACTATTTTTCCCTATTACTCATTTACTATATAATTAACCTAATAATTACATCTAACACTTTAAATGCTACAAGTATCATACTCCATTAGATTTCAACATCCTAAAACATATAATTATTCACTAAATCAGTAATTAATAATTTAATTACTTAATTAACCCTAAATTACCCATTTTATGCCTCATTTTAAGGCCTAAAAATTATCTAAAAATTTCAAAAATTAATTTTTAAAAATGGGCTTCATAGCACTATTCCATATTATCTAAGTAATATACACAAAAATTTTGGGCTCGAAACTACACTCCTAAGGTCATTTATTTCTAAACCGAAATATGCTCGATTTTACATAATTTCTTAAGGACCATATATTACGAGACATATTTTCATCAAAATAATATTTTTCCTAAAAACTACATAGAAAAATATTTCAGAATAACAAAATTCATAATTTTCTAATAATATTTATTATTTTTACAAAATTACACAAGAATCGGGCTGGAAATCGGACTCACCGATCTGGGTGGCTCCGGCCACCGCCGGTCGCCGGCCGCCATGGCCTTGTCGGCAGGCTTGGGCGTTGCCACCACCGTGTGGTAGTGGTGGCCGTCCACTTCCAACTGCTCGTCTGGTGGGAGTTCCCTTTAAAGGCCCTAACTGCACAGTTTTTCTTATTTTTTTTCTAACTCGAATTTTTCTCTCAATTTTCACCTCTCCTTAATTTTCTCTGATTTCTAAATGTCCAAATGAGTTCTTAGATTTTTCTTGCTATTTATAGAGCTTTAGGATAATTATTGTGTATTAAATTAAATAAGACAATTGCCTTATCCCTTAATTTTTGGCTTTTGTGTTGCCTAATTCTAATTGGTTAATTTTTCTTTTTCAGATTCTGACTTACCACGACCAAGTTTGTATCATTCCACACTCTTCTAATTTTTTTCTGATTTTTCCACAATTAATTTATAATTTTCTTTAATTATTTACTAAGTTTTTGGCCAATTTAGGTAATTTCGCGTATTTTTATCTACACGTAAATACATGTGGGGTACATGTGAACATTCCTAATTATTATTTTGGTCATTCTAAAATTTTTAGTATACATATAATCCATCTCTAGTAATTTATTAGTTATTAGATTACACTTTTCGCCTTTTCGATAATTAGCAATTATTATACTCAAAATTTGAAAATTTTATAGTCTCCTATTTTATTACTTATTTTCTTAAATTCAAGTTTACGAGATCAATTTTACTAATATTTCTAGCTTTACTTTATAATTTAGGTTCGATTGAGTCTTTCAACTAATCGAAACCTTGAATGGCTAATTGTGGGGCTTACAGATCGATTTAAAGAAAGCTTAATTTTATAAAAGAATTGGAAGAGTGAAAATTTAGGCTCGAGAAGTTTTGATAACTAACGAGTCACTAGAGATAAATTATATACATATTAAAAATCATATAATAACATAAACAATATTTATGAGTATTTACTCATACTCTTTATGTATTTACGTGTAGGTAAAAAATATACAAAATTACCTAAAATGCTTAAAAAATGCTAGAAAAATGATAAATAATTAAAGAAAATTTAAAAAAAAATCAAGGAAAAATAGGAAAAAAATCAAAGAAGTGGGGAATGATCCAAATTAAGGTTATGGCAGTTTGGGAGAATAAAGAAAAAATCTAACCAATTAAATTAACCCACTTAGAAAGGCAATTTAGAAAAAGATAAGCTAGTTGTCAACTCAAATTAATGCACCAAAAATTCCTTAAAGCTTTATAAATAGCCAATCTCTTCAAAAGCTCATTTGGGTAGTTTGTGAAATGGGAAAATTAGAGAGAGTCGAAACAAGAGAGTTAGGATTTGTTTTTCGAAATTTATAAAAAAACTGTATAATTAGGGCGATTGGACTAAACCTACAACCCACCACCAACTAGAACCGAATCGCTACCACCGCCGTTGCCACCACTACACTACACACCTATCACCTGGACTGGTCGACATCCCTAAGACCATTGATGGTGGCCGGAAGTCCAACGGCCAGGTAAGTCTAATTCTAGTATGATTTTGTGTAATTTATTAAAATTATTAATTTCATCCAAAAACTTATTAATTTTATTATTCTAATGTTTTATTGCATGTAGATTTAAGAAAAAAATACTGGTTAGATTTAATTATATCTGGAAATATATGGTGCATAAGAAACCGTACGAAACCAAGCATATTTTAAATTAGAATTAAATAGCCTTAAAAGTATAGTTTTGAGCTCAATTTTTTTGTATAGACTACTTAGATGATATAGAATAATATTACAAAGCCATTTTTTAGAAATTAATTTTCAAAAATTTTAAGTGATTTTTAAGCTTTTAAAATTTGTATATAATTAGGGATTTTGGGGTTCATTAATAGTTAATTGAATAATTACTGATTTAGTGAATTATTGGTGTTTTAAGATGTTCATATCTGATGTGGTATGATAATTGTGGTATTTAGGGTATTAGATATGATTATTAGGATATTATGTAGTAAATATGTATATTTTTGATAATATAAGGAATTGGAATTACAATAAATATAAAATATTAGGTTAAAATGGATAATATAATAATATTATTAATGTGTAATAAATCTGGTAGGAAACATCAATTTAGGTAACTATATGAAAAATGTAAAATTTATTCGCATTAGGAGTAAATTCGATACACTATTAAGGATTTAAGTGTATTGGGTAAAATAAAATACTGATTTAGGACCAAAAGTGATAATTAAGATGCTTGAGCCTAATATGATTAATTTCACATTAGTGTTCGGAATGCATTTTTAGGATTTACGTATAATACCCGTAATTTGAACTGATTTATAACTTAAATCAGAATCGAATTCGAAAATTGAACCCTAAAGTAACCTAGGATGAATCAATAATAAATAATATGTATATATGAAGAATTGAGCTAAATCATAACTTTGAGTATATGTATATCATCAAGATATAAATACTAAAAGCGTATTTATATTATGGGACACGAAGGCGAGTCAACCTGCGACAAATAAGTGAGTGAGTGAATGAACTAAAGATTCCAAGTAAGATGGGTTTAATACTTCATTATATTTTAGAGTACTATCTTGAAGTGCTCAGAGGCTTAGGATTGCATTTGATTGTGTTTATAAGTAGTTATATATGCATGTGCTTGGGTATCTAATTTCATGCTGTATTTTATATTGTGTTTGGTGATTGATGTGAATGGAATGGTGTGAAATTGTTTGATCACCCTAAACCGTTCATAATCATAACCAACCTAAATACCTTAATTTGACATGCATTAC
Source organism: Lumnitzera littorea (assembly GCA_024138015.1). Lineage (NCBI taxonomy): Eukaryota > Viridiplantae > Streptophyta > Magnoliopsida > Myrtales > Combretaceae > Lumnitzera > Lumnitzera littorea. Next base: position 891,642 of record JAMXBB010000002.1, on the reverse strand, counting down.
AACCCTTTAAGGGATCATTAGGATTCTTAAACCAAACATCAATACCTTCAAAAAAGATAGCGTTGGATAGCATAGTGGTTTTTTCCTCATCCTTACCCAAATTAAGTAATAGGAGAGGAGGTCGTGGTAAAGATGAGGACATTGGTTCGAAGGATAGACTTGAGGGGAGCAGTGTCTTTATTATACAAACTTAGGTTTGATTATAAGCTGTTGCATAAACATAAAAAGTCCTTAACCCGGATTAGAGTGGGTGAAAGTACTCTAATTTCACAACGGACCGGATCATGTTATGTGATGGTACTTGCTTGTTGCATTGCATATAGTTAATTGTTTGATAACCCTGTTTATGTTTGTCATACATTCATAAGTCTTCAATTCAACTTACTAAACTGTGGTTGCTTATACCTATATAAATTCTCTTGTAGGTTTTGACTTCTGATTAATAAGCCACATTACAATTATCTTAAGGTTAGTTCTCTTTTGAAGCTATGGAGAGTAAGGATCAACCGGCTGAACAATCAAGTTCTTTAAGGTCTTGTTAGTATTTCTAAGTTACGAATCGATACATGATATGTAAGTTAGTAGACTGTTGTAATATATAGAATCTCTCAGGCATTCTATGACTTAAGGTTCTATTTTTTATGTAAATTCTAGCTTAATTCTTAATTGAGCTATTTACTTCAAAGTGAGAAGTCGTATACGCTTTGTGTAAATTATATTTACAATAGGGATTGTGAGGTTAGTTACTGTCATAAGTTGTTTTATATGGTGGAACATCATAATTTAAAAGAAATAGATATCATAGAAACATTAAGAGTAAGTAGTATTAAGTGGATGATAAAAGATTGTATTAAGCATATTAAAACATAAGTTAGTATAATGTTTAATGTAGTGAATGTTGATTGATTCTAACTGTAATTATAAGGTTGAAGAGGGGAGTTAATACTTAGTTGGATACAGTTTAGTTGGAATAGAGAGGAATCCCCTATTGACTATAGGGTTAAGATGCAGCGGTTACTTTTAGAACCTTCTAATGCTGGCATAGAGATACCTTTGGAACCTATTCCCAAACCTAACCCTAAACCAAATCTAAAACCTAAGATGCAAGAACAACGATAGGAAAATCTACCACCTATAGAATCCTAAGAAGCAGCCCATTCAAATGCACAAACTAATCATTAAGAAGGTGAGGCTCATGTTGAAGAGGATTTGGAGGAAGAGGATCCTAAGGAGGAGGAACCTGAAGAGGAGGAATAAGAGATGGATGGAGAATGAAAATGAACCTGGTATGGATATTCATGCTTTAGTTATGCAGGTGATAGCAAACACCGGGATAGTTGGAATGGGGAATGGAAATGCAATTGAGTCAGATGACAATGAGCTGCATAAGGTGATCATGATTCTCGAAAATCCACAAATAATATCCATAAGTTCTGAATCTGCTAGTAAGGAGGAAGATCACTTAGCAAGAGGTCATATAGATTATGATTCCTTTGATCAAGTAACCACCATCGACTGTTTGGATGAAGATTAGCTCTAGTTAGATGACGGACTTTGTTAGTTAGATCTTTAGGTGATCCAATAGCAATTTTGGTTGAAATTGATGTATTCTGGATCTTTTGATGTATTTTTTAGCTTTTAGATCAAGTTAGACGTATGTTGTAAAAGAATATGATGTAATGAGTCTGATGTAACTAGGTTAATGTAGCTTTTGTATTATACAATTGTAAAGATCAAGTTTGTACTAGATTATGTAAGTAACGATGTAATCGAGTTATAAATCTTATGTATGTATTCCGAAGTTTTAACCAACTACAATGATGTAAAGGATGAATCAAGTTAATAGTGGAAGTTAGATCTATTATATATTTTGATTAAAATGATATTATTATTACTATTTTATATAAGCATAAATTACAATAATTTACTAATTTCTGAAAAGTTTATAAAACTAAAGAATGGGATAGCTTATAAATAGATATGTATGTAAGTTTATAAGTTATAAATATTAAGTAAGTATGGCTGAAGCTAGAAATGGGAGTCGTAATGGAAGAACTAAAGGAAATCAAAACCCTCCACCACGAACATCATCACCCTTAAGGGAACAGAATAGACAGGATATACTCTCACCGCCTCTACAAAAGAATATACCTATTGGACAAATACTTACCAGTATGCATACGATGATGAGGCAACAAGGAATGTTGATCCAATATCTTATGACTAGCAATAATATGGGAAACAAGAGACCCCAAGAGGTTGAACAAAGGATAGAACGACCATAAGAAGTAAATAAACTTCCCAATTTTATAAAAGCCAATTGTTATTTTGAGGGAGAAATGGGTAAGCCAACATTGGTTGATGATCGGCTAGCCTGGATTGAACGGAGTTTTGAGGCTTTTAGAGTTCATGAATCTCAAAAGTTATCTTATGGTACTTTCATGTTAAAATTAACGGCTAAAGCAATACAATTGGGGAATAATATTACTTAGCAAAGGTTTAAAAAGGAATTCAGAAAAGACTATTTGTTTGAGCTAAAGGAGGGAGGTATGAGTGTAACTCAGTATGAAACTGAGTTTAATAAACTATTACAATATGCACCTGATTCGTACCAAGATAATGTTGAATTAAAGAAGGATCTATTCCTTACTGGATTTGACCCTACAATGTGTTGCAAGCTATTAAATTATAGTTTTACCACTTATAATGAAGTGGTAGATAAGGCGAGCCAACTAGAAGATAATCGTGTGAGGATACAAGCAATGTGGAGTCAAAAAATCAACAAGGGTTATCAACCTGGTTCATCATTTAAGAGATCATATCCTGGTGCCATTAGCAGTTTTGGACAAAAGAGAAGAAAATTGGCAACTTTAGCTAGTAGCTCAGCACAGTTAGTGCCTGGTTTGAGTTTTTATGATAAGGATGGTAATATCAAATGCTGAAAGTACGGTGCAAATCATTTTTTGAGAAATTGTGCTTAGCTTAAAGGAAAATGTTTTATATGTATATGTAGAGATTAGAACCATATGCTGTGAGCATGCCCAAGAATGAAACTAATGAAATGTAATAAATGTGATAGAAAGGGACATTTCTCTAGATATTATCCTCATTTAGACAAGGAACTAAGAGGATAAAAGGTTTTAATAACATAACTACACCCACTCATGTTTTTGCCCTAAAGGATATGGGAGCTGAGGAGGATGAGGATTTTGCATATTGGATAGAGGAGTAATACCATGATGATGCTAAAGAGATTATGGGAGTAAAAGAAGAGACTGATGAAGGACTTGTAATAGGTACATGTTCATACTATTTATTATAATGATACTTTAAGGGTGAATTAAATTGAAATGTTTGCATTTTAAGATTTATAAATGTAAGTTTAGTTAGTAATCATAGTATTAGTACATTTTAGGATATGTACTGATAAATGGATAACTTGCTTTTGTATTATTCGATATTGGTGCATCTCATTCCTTTATAAGTCATAAATTTGTAAATGAACAGAAAATTAGTGTAGTTAAGATTAATATAACTTATAGAGTTAGAATTCCTACTAGTGAGAAGGTAACAACTCGAGAAGTGGTAACCAATGGTAGAATTAAGATTCAAGAAAATAAGTGCCCTATAAGTCTTATAATATTACCTTTACAGGATTATGATGTAATAGTGGGAATAGATTGGTTATCTAAGAATAAAGTGATTGTGGAATGTAGAAGTAAAACTATTACTCTTAATGATGGAGAAATGGTATTTCAAGGAAAAGCTGGTGGAAATAAATTGAATTTAGCAATGATGAAGATATATAATGAATTGTATGAGACAAATATTACGCCATAAAGTCGTAGAGTTGTAACAGTCCTATCGTGTAAACCAACCTATAATAAGAATTAACCTCACAATGCCTATCATAGATACGATCTACATAAGGTATCGATGACTCCTCGCTTTGAAGTAAATAGTTAGACTAAGATTTTTAGCTAAAATTTATAGTAAAAGTAAAATCTTAAGTCATATATATATAATTACATCCATATTATCATAGGATTCTCAAGAGATCCTACATAATATAGCAATTAACTAATGTACATATCATATATCAATTCTTTATCTTAAGGATACTAGTAAGACTTTAAATAAGACTTAATCTTTTGCCAATGGATCCTTACTCCCCATAGCTTCAAAAGAAATCTAACCTTTGGGTAATTGTATCGCGGCATCATAAATCAAAAGTCAGGACCTGCAAAAGAATCTATACGGGTATTAGTAATTACAGCTCAGTAAGTTGAATTGAAGACTTATGAATGTATATAAGCACAATCAAGGTTATCGAGCAATTATTTTCATCAAATGCAACAAATAAGTGCCATCACACAACGTAATCCGGTCCGTTGTGAAATCAGAGTAATTTCATCTACTCTAATCCGAGTTGAGGAGTTTTCATGTTATGCAACAACTCACAACCAAACTTAGGTTTGTCCAATGAAGACACTACTCCTCCTAAGACTATCCTTCGAACCGATGCCCTCACCCTCATCCTCATCGCAACCTCCTCTTATGTCACTTAATACGGTTAAGGATGAGGAAAAGACCAGTTTGCTATCTAGCGCTATCTTTTTTGAAAGTGTCGGTGTTTGGTTGAAGAATCCTAATGATCTTCTACAAGGTTGTAATGCATGTCTCTTTTAGGTTATTTAGGTCGATTAAGATTATATTCGGTTTAAGGTAACCAAATAATTCTACACTACTTCAATTACAACAGTTATCAAACGTAACACAGATTTCAGCACGAAATCAGATACACAAGCATATGCATAAGACTACTTACAATCGCAATCATACACAAACCTAAGTCTTTGAGTACTTTAAAATACAATGAAGTATTAAACCCAACTTACTTGGAATCCTAAGATGCTCAACCATTTGTTGCAAGTTAACTCGTCTCCGTGTATCCTGTAATATAAATATGCTCTTTTTAGTATTTATACTTAGATGATACATATTTTAAGTTAGGATTTAACTCAATTTTCCTTATATACCTATCATTTACTAATGATTCATCTTGCGTTAGTTAAGGGTTCGGTTTCCAAATCTGATTCCAGTTTAGGTTCTAATTCAATTTCAACTACGAGAAATCCTAAAATACGCTTCGAACCCTAATGTAAAAGTAATCACATTAAGCTCAAGTATCCTAATATCATACTAAGTTTTAATTTAGTATTTTAACCTACTTGGTACATTCTAATCCTAATTAGTGTACCGGGTTTACTCTCAATGTAAGATAATTTTACAATTTTGATCCAATTATCTAGAATTAATGTTTGTATCAGATTTAATATGTATCGATATTATTATTATATTATCCTATTAACCTATTATTTCATATTTATTAAAATTCTAATTTCACATATTGCTAAATTACTCATAATTACTACATAATTCTCATATTAATTGCAATTAACACTCCAAATGTTAGGATTATGTTTTCATATCAAAGATTAACATTCTTAAACATCTAATTACCTTCTAAATCAGTAATTAATCATTTAATCACCTAATTAAACCAAAATTACCTATTTTTCTCATCATTTTAGGGCTAAGAAATTACTTAAAATTTTCAAAAAATAATTTTTAAAAAGTGGCTTCATAGCATTATTCTACATCACTTAAGTATTTTACAGAAAAAAAAAATTGAGCTCCAAACTATACTCCTAAACTTATTTATTTCTAATTCTAAACATGCTCGGTTTTGTCTAATTTATTAAGAACCCTATATTTACAGACATGATTAGACTTAATCACTATTTTTTCCTCAATCTACATACAATAAAATTTCATAATTTTCTGAGCATAATTAATAATTTTAAGGAATTTTACAAAATCGGAGGAGATGTGAGACTCACTTGGTTCGCGAGCTTTTTAGCTTCTAACACTAGTTTAGGTATGTCAACCGGTCTAAGCGATTGGTGTGGAGTAGGTTGGTGGTGGTGATTCAATTCTAAATGGCTTGTAGGTTTGGCCTAAATGTATTAATTGCACAATTTTGGGTGAAATTTTCTTAAACCCTAATTTCTCTCTCAAATTTCGGTTCTCTCAATTTTTTTCAGCTCTCAATTGACCAAATGAGGTCTGAAAATTTTCTTGCTATTTATAGGGTCATAAAAGAATTACTGTGTATTAATTAGGACAAGACAAGGCCTATATCCCTTCTATTTTTGCTTTTTATGTGTTTTCTTTCTATTAGTTAATATTTTCTTTCCTTTTCCCCTTGCTACAACAACTAGATCTAGATCATTCACTATCTCTTTGATTTTTTTATAATTTTTCTTTAATTATTTAACAATTTTCTAGCAAATTTTGCATATTTAGGTAATTTTGCATATTTCTACCTACATGTAAATATATGTGGGGTGCAAGTAAATACTTATAAATATTATTTAGGTCATTTTATGATTTTTAGTATACATATAATCTATCTCCAGCGATTTATTAGTTATCAAAATATATTTTACGCACTTTTGATAAATAACAAGTAATATACTTAAAATTTGAAAAATTTATACTTTCTTATTTTATTATTTATTTTCTTAAATTCAAACTTACGGGATCACTTTTACTAATATTTCTAGTTTTAATTTATAATTTAGGTTTGATCGGATTCTTTAACTATTAACCCATCTCCCTAAACTTTGTGTACTAAGTTTGATCCTACGATTATTTGGCTTATATTTAAAGCTTACAACAAAAGTAAGAGAGAATGACTAGAGATTTTTTTGGGTGTTTGCCATAAAAGTAAAGAAAGAGGTACCCAAGGTAGTGGACATATTGGTAATGTGTGAGTTTTCGGATGTATTTCTAGAAGATTTATCAAGTTTAGCTTTATATCGAGAGTTGGACTTCATTATAGAGATAGTTCCCGAAACTAAGCTTATTTCTAAAGATCCATATTGGATGACACCTATGGAACTTCAAGAACTAAAGAAACAACTTCAAGAGTTATTAGATAAAAGATCTATTCATCTAAGTGTTTCACCATAGGAAACACTGGTATTGTTTGTGAAAAAGAAAGATGGTACCATGAGATTATGCACAGACTATCAAGAACTAAAGAAGGTTACAGTTAAGAATAGATATCTGTTACCCTGCATTAATGATTTATTTGATCAACTAGAAGGTGCAACTGTGTTTTCTAAAATTGACTTGAAATCAAGATATCATCAATTATGAGTTAAGCCGGAAGATGTGCCTAAAACTACATTTAGAACACGATATGGTCATTATGAATTTTTAGTGATGCCTTCCAATTCGACAAATGCCTTGGCTGTGTTCATGGATTTGATGAATCACATATATCAACTATATTTGGATAAGTTTGTTGTGGTGTTTATTGATGATATTTTGATCTATTCAAAAACTAAGGAGGAGCATGCAAAGCATTTACGATTAGCATTATAGAAGTTTAGGGAGAATAAATTGTATGTTAAATTGAGCAAGTGTGATTTTTGGTTGGATAAAATTTCTTATTTGAGTCACATTGTATCTGGTGAAGGAATCTCTATAAACCGAGATAAGGTGAAAGCAGTAATGGATTGGAAGCAATTGACTACTGTTACAGAGATGAGGAGTTTTCTAGGTATGGCTAGATACTATTAATGATTCATAAAGGATTTTTCTAAAAATTACCATGCCATTAACTCGATTGACTCAGAAAGATGTAAAATTTGAATGGAGTGAGGATTGCGAGTCAAGCTTTCAAGAGTTAAAGAAATGACTGGTTATAGCACCGGTATTAACATTACCTGATTTGGATAAACCTTATAGTATATATAGTGATGCTTTTTGGAATGGATTGGGTTGTATACTGATGTAGGATGGAAAAGTTGTTGTATATGCATCAAGACAATTGAGGCCACATAAAAGAAATTATCCAACCTATGATTTGCAATTAGCAGCTGCAGTGTTTGCTTTGAAAATTTGGAGACATTATTTATATGGACAACGGTATGAGATATACATTGATCATAATAATTTGAAATATTTCTTTACTTAGAATGAGTTAAACTTAAGACAGAGGAGATGGTTAGAGTTGATTAAAGATTATAATTTGAATATAAATTATCATCCTGGAAAGGCCAATCTGGTCGCAGATGCTTTGAGTCAAAAGAATTACCAACAAGTTGCATTATTGTTAACTTCTCAACATAAATTGGTGCATAAATTTGAAAAGTTGAAAATTGGGTTTAACTAGATAATGAATTTGGAGCTACAACCTACTTTATTGGAAAAAGTTAAACAAAAGCAAGACAAAGATAAAGATTTGATGGAGATAAAGGAGAAATTGAGTAAAGGAAATGATTTCAACTTCAAAGTGGATGGAAGAGGTATATTAAAGTTTAGAGGAATGGTATGTGTGCCATAAGATGTTGACATAAGGAAGGAAATTATAGATGAAGCACTATATGGGAGGAAATGTAGATCGCCACTGTATTGGGATTATGAGGAATATGCAATTATTGGACCTAACATGATTAACCAAACAAGTGAGAAGATTAAGATTGCTCAGCAATGAATGAAGGAAGCCTAGGATCATTATAGAGTTGGGCAGATTTGAAAAGAAAGCCATTGGAATTTGAAGTTGGTGATTATGTTTATGTTAAGATAAGCTCATTCAAAGGACTTAGACGGTTTGACTTAAACGGAAAGTTGAGCCCATGATATATTGGTTCGTTTAAAGTACTAGAGAAGGTTGGTAATGTATTTTATAGAGTGGCATTATCTCCAAGTTTGTTAGGTTATCATGATGTATTTCATGTTTCCATGCTAAGGAAGTTTGTTAAGAACCTAAATGTAATTGTGGAAATAGAGCCGGTGGAGTTAATGAGGAATTTTCAAGTGGTGAAGCAGCCCATAAAGATACTGGATAACCGGGTTCAGAAGTTAAGGAATCGAGATATGGAGTATGTGAAGGTCCGATGGAATGAAGGTTCAGACTTAGAGATTACTTGAGAGCTAAAAGCAGCAATAATGAAGCAATAACCATGGCTTTTCTAACTTCCAAGTTAGTAAATGCATATGATTAACACTTTTGGTTATTTAAGTGCAATCTAAATATATAGAATTTTTAAAGACAAAATTTTTTTGAAAGGGGGTGGAAATATAAGCCTTATAATTGTAGGATCGGATTTAGTACGTAAAGTTTAGGGCAATTGGTTAAAGGATCCGGTTGAGCCTAAATTATAAAACAAAGTTAGAAATATTAATGAAAGTGATCTCGTAAGTTTGAATTGGGGGAAATAAGTAATAAAATAATAGAATATTATAATATTAAATTTTAAGTATATTACTTGTTATTTATCGAAAACGTGTAAAATGAATTCCGATAACTAACGAGTCATTATAGATAAATTATATACACATTGAAAATCATAGAATAACATAAATAGTATTTAGGAGTATTTAGTTGTACTCCATATGTATTTATGTGTAAGTAAAAATATGCGAAATTACTTAAAATGCCTAAAAAATGTTTGAAAATTGCTAAATAATTAAAGAAAATTATAAAAAAATCAAGGAAAAATAAGAAAAAAATTAGAGAAGTAGGGAATAATCCAAATCAAGGTCATGCCAGATTGGGGGAAGAAAGAAAAAATCTAACCAATTCAAATAACCTACTTAGAAAGGCAATTTGAAAGAAGACAAGCTAGTTGTCAACTCAAATTAATGCACCAAAAATTCCCTAGTGCTCTATAAATAGCTAAATCTCTTCAAAAGCTTATTTGGGCAGTTTGTGAAGTGGGAACATTAAATAGAATCGAAACAAGAGAGTTAGGATTTGTTTTTCAAAATTTATAAAAAAAACTCAATTAGGGCAATTGGACTGAACCCACGACCTACCATCAACTAGAACCGAACCGCCACCATCACCACCACACCTCACACCTATTGCCTGGACCGGCTGACACCTTTAGGACTGCCGTTAGTGGCCAAAAGTCTAATGGCCAGGTGAGTCCGATTTTAGTATGATTTTATGTAATTTATTAAAATTATTAATTTTATCCAGAAAATTATAAATTTTATTATTCTGATGTTTTATTGTATGTAGATTTAGGAAAAAATATTGGTTAGATTTAATTACATATGGAAATATATGGTGTTTAAGAAACTGTACGAAACGGAGCATGTTTCGAATTAGAATTAAATAGCCTTAGGAATATAGTTTTGAGCTCAATTTTTTTAATAAACTACTTGGGTAATATAGAACAGTGCTATGGAGCCATTTTTAAGAAATTAATTTTCGAAAATTTTAAGTAATTTTTAAGCCTTTAAAATATGTATATAATTAGGGATTTTAGGATTCGATTAATAGTTAATGGAATAATTATTGATTTAGTGAATTATTAGGTGTTTTAAAATGTTCATATCTGATATGGTATGATAATTGTGGTATTTAGGGTATTAGATGTGATTATTAGGGTATTATGTAGTAAATATATATAATTTTGATAATATAAGGAATTGGAATTACAATAAATATAAAATATTATGTTAAAATGGATAATATAATAGTATTATCAATGTGTAATAAGTCTGGTAAGAAACATCAATTTGGGTAACTATATGAAAAATGTAAAATTTTCTCACATCAGAAATAAATTCAGTATAATAATAAAGATTTAAGTGTATCGGATAGAATAGAATACTGATTTATGACCAAAAGTGATAATTAAGATACTCAAGCTTAATGTGATTAGTTTTACATTAGTGTTGAGAACACATTTTTAAGATTTATGTATAATACTTGTAATTGGAACTAATTTAGAACCTAAATCAAAATCGGATTTGAAAACCAAACCCTAAACTAACTTAAGATGAATCAATAATAAATAATACATATATATAAAGAATTGAGTTAAATCATAACCTAGAGTATGTCTATATATATATATATATATATATATATCATCAAAATATAAATACTAAAAGCGTATTGATATTATAGGATACGAAAATGAGTCAACCTACGACAAGTGAACGAGCGAACCAAGGATTCCAAGTAAGTGGGTTTAATACTTCATTGTATTTTGGAGTACTATCTTAAAGAACTCAGAAACTTAAGATTGTATTTGACTGTGTTTGTAAGTAATTATATAATATGTGCTTGGGTATCTAATTTCATGCTATATTTTGTGTTGTATTTGGTGATTGATGTTAATGGAATGATGTGAAATTGTTTGATTGCCTTAAACTGTACCTAATCATAACGGACCTAAATACCCTGATTTGATATGCATTGCAACCTTTTAAAGAATCATTAGAGTTCTCCAACCAAACACCAACACCTTCGAAAAAGATAACGCTGGATAGTATAATGGTCTTTTTCTCATCCTTAGTCAAACTAAGTAATAGGAAAGGAGGTTATGGTGAAGATGAGGACATTGGTTCGAAGGATAGACTTGAGGGGAGCGGTGTCTCTATTGTATAAACCTAGGTTAGGTTATGAGTTGTTGCATAAACATGAAAACTTCTCAACCCAGATCAGAGAAGGTAAAATTACTTTGATTTCAAGACAGACCGGACCACGTTGTGTGATGACACTTATTTGTTGCATTGCATATAGTTAATTGTTTGATAACCTTGTTTATGTTTATTATACATTTATAAGTCTCCAATTCAACTTATTAAGTTGTGGTTGCTCATACTCATGTAGATTCTCTTGCAGGTTCTAACTTCTGACTAATAAGCCGCGTTACAATTATCTTGAGGTTAGTTATCTTTTAAAGTTATGAGGAGTAAAGATCAACCGGCTGAACGATCAAGTTCTTTAAGGTCTTGTTAATATTTCTAGGTTATGAACTAATACATGATATATAAGTTAGTAGACTGTTGTAATATATAGAATCTCTTGAGAATTCTATGACGATGTGAATGTAAATATATATATATATATATATATATGACTTAAGGTTCTAACTTTTATGTAAATTCTAGCTTAATTCTTAATTGAGCTGTTTACTTGAAAGTGAAGAATCGTGAACACTTTGTATAAATTATATTTATGATAGGGACTGTGAGGTCAGTTATTGTCATACGTTAGTTTACATGGTAGAACTGTTGCGACTTTATGGCTTTAGGGCGTAATAAAAGCCTTTATCTCTACTCTAGTATGAGAAACAACATCTTGACATATAAGCCAACTTAGATGCTCTCAAATAGTATCATGCCTCGAAGCGACAGAGTCATAATAGTCCCACCGTATAAACCATTTTAGGTTAGAAGTTGACTTTATGGCCACTATCCTAAACTTGATTTACACAAGACGTCTATAACTAACTTGCTTTGAAATAAACAGTTCATAAATTAAACATGTTCTTTACTTATGAAATTATAAAAAAATTTATATTTACACTAAAATAACTTAAGTATATTTGCAAGATTTAGTAGCTTAATCATAATTTACTTAAGTAATACATAAATTAATACTAAAAGCTTTAAAGTTAAAATCCAAACTTGAGAGTGTAATCGATCCTCAAGTTTTTTTTATCCCCACTTCTTAAGATCTAATAGTTGTTAGCTGTAGAATAATTATATGGCTACTTGTTGGCTAGCACCTGTAACAATATCTACAGGGATATAAGCAATCAATAGTTCAGAAAATTAAGCGGGAGACTTAAAATTGTACATAAAACAAACAAGGTTATCAACCAAATTAGTTAGATGCAATGCATATTCAAGCAAATACCATCATATGATGTTGTCCGGTCTGTTATAAGATTAGAGAAATTATATCTACTCTAATCTAAGTTGAAGAGTTTCCATGTTTACTTAACAACTTACTACTAAACCCAAACTTATGTAATGGAGATACCGCTCTTCTCATAACCACCTTTGAACTATTGACTTCACCATTGTTGTAACCTCCTCTCTTGTTACTTTGTTCAACTAATAATGAAGAAGGAACCTATTATGTTATCTAATGCTATCCCTTTTGAAGGGATAGGTATTTAGCTAGAAAACCCTAATATTTTCTCTAATTGGTTGCTATGCAAGTCCGATTTAAAATTATAAGTCATATATTTAATTAGATTCGATTTAAAGTGTTCAATCATTTCAACAAATCATACGAATACAAGCCATGATAGTAAACCAGAATCATATAATCAAATTCAGAAACAAATACATACAAGCATCCATATAGTCAACTATCTAGTAAATACAACTAAGTACAAGTTTAAGCGTCTAAGTACTACAAATTAGTATTCCAAAATACAGCAATATATTAATTCCAACTTACTTGGACTCTCTGTTTGTTTACTTAAGGTGCGAGTCGCCTAGGCCATCACCGATAATTTCTATAATATAAATGTTGTTTTAGTACCTGTATTACTATCTTATATAAGCTTTATTCGGTATTTCTTTATGTTATTTTTAGCTTAAGGTTTTATTATACCTAATTATTTAGGTTTTTAAATATTTTACAATTATTCTTAATTAAGGTTAAGTTGTGGTTCAGTTTTCGAATTGGTTTCTAAATTAGGTTCTAATTTAGTTTTTTATTACAGGTTATATATGAACCCTAAAAACTTGTTGCGAACTATAATATAAAATTAATCATATTATAATCGGATATCCTAAATATCATATTTGGTCTCTAACTAGTATTCTAGTCTATATGATACACCATAATCCGAATTTAACTATCAATTTAGCTCTTGATGTGAGAAAAATTTACATTTTTTATATAATTATATAAATTTATATCTCATGTCAAATTTATTTTAGATTAATATTATTATTATATTATCAATTTTGACATAATCTTTTCTACTCATTAATTTCCCATATTTATATATTATGTATTATTACATAATTCACTCATAAATCACTTATTTAACACTTCTAACACTACATATATCATCCTTCATCATCCAATGACATATTAAATGACTAATTATATCATAAATTAGAATTTTATACCTGATTATCATAAATTATAAAATTAACTTAAAATAGAACATTTTATCTATTACATATATACTACATAATACACCTAATAATTATATATAACCCCCTAAATGCTACAAATATCACACCACATCAAAATATAACATCCTAAAACACCTAATTATATACTAAATTAGTAATTATCTATTTAATTACTAAATTGGCCCCAAATCACCTATTTTATACATCATTTTAAGACTTAAAAATTATCTAAAAATTTTAAAAATAGATTTTTGAGAAATCTTTTCATGGAATTGTTTTAAATACTCTAAATAGTCTGCACAAAAATTTTGAACTCAAAATTACATCTTTAAAGTCGTTTATTTCTAATTTGAAAATAAGTTCAAGTTTAGAGGTTTCTTAAGTACTATATATAATGGGACCTAATTTTATCAAAATAATATTTTTCCTAAAAACTACATAAAAAAATATCTCATAATACTAAATTTCATAATTTTCTATAATTATATAATATTTTTAGTAAATAAAGTAAAATTGGGGAGAAAATCGGACTCATTGGCATTTGTTGCTCCGACCACAAAGGCCTTATTGGCTAATTAGGGTGTTGCCACCACCATTGGGTGGTGGTAGTAATCCACTCCTAGGTGCCCATTGGGTATAGGTTCACCTTACATGCCTTATTTGTACACTACTTTTATAATTTTTTGTAAAAATCCTCTTTTCTCTCTTCTTAAGCTCTCTCTAGTTTTTTTAGACTCACAACTAACTAAAATGATTTATAAAAGGAGGTTTTTAAATTTATAGATGTGTTTGGATAATTTGTTGAAATATTTGTTTCTATTTATCTCTTATCCTCTTCTATTTTTACTTTCTAAATTTCTGAATTTATAGATGTGTTTGGATAATTTATTAAATTATTTGTTGCTATTTGTCCCTTATTCTCTTCCATTTTTACTTTCTATTTATCTAAATTTTATTAGTTACTTTTATTTCTTCAATTCTAGCTTGCTATGCCTTAATTTTGGAATTCTCTTCACTTTTCTATATTTTTCTTGATTTTTCTTTATCTATTTAGTATTATTTTAGTATATTTCAAGTATTTTAAATGATTTCACGTATTTTTACTTATATGTAAATACATATATGGTATAAATAAATTTTTTTAAAATTAATTTAGGTTTTTTATTATTTTTTAATGTGCATATAATTTATTTCTATCGATTCATTAGTTATCGAAACTCGTTTTATGGGTTTTCGATAAATAACATGTAATATATATATAATTCAATATTATATTATTTAATTATCTAATTATTTATTTTTTTTTAAATCCAAACTTATGGAATCACTTTTATTAATATTTTTAACATTTTCATAAAATTTAGGTTTAATCGAAAAATTTATTTGATTACCCTAAGCTTTACGAATCAAGCCCCGAATACTAGATTATGGGGCTTACACATAAGAGGTGACATAATCAAAATCTAAAGTTATCTCTAGTGTTTGTTTGTACCTACTAAGGTATAATTATCATCATTACCATGGTGCATGACATTGAGGTAAGCCTTGAAATAACTAATATTGCTGCCTAGCACCTTTTGCCAATGATCTTCATGAAGTAAGTTTGGTGTAGTTAATATTGCTATCACAACCCATAAGTACAAAGATTGAGCATATATCACTATGTAGTGCCCTTTAGCCATGAGCTTGAAGCGGTCTCAACTGTGATGAGACGAAGTGACTCTACAGTAGGCTTGGTAGTTGTAATGCCTTTTTCATAGAACTTAGAGTTGAAGCAACCTAATTCATGAATGATTGAAGCAATTATATTATAGTAGTTGTTGTCACATAATAGAAGCATTAGCTTATGAGTGCATGGTGCATAATGCCCATTTTTGCAAATCATGTATGAGATTGAAGCAATCTCACTTATGATGAGTTGAAGCGACTCCATAGTATGTTTAGCAGCCATAATGCCTTTGTGTAGAGTTGAGGTTGAAGTAACCTCATTTGTGAAAGATTGAAGCGATCATATCTTGGTAGCTGTACTCGCTCAGTAGAAATATCGTATTTTTGTTTCAAATAAAGACATGATTGAGTTTTGTAATTTTTTTATTAATTTTAATTAAGGATGTGTGTTAATATTTGATCAATTGATAAATAATTAATAAAATAAAATGATATAATTAAACATATTTATTTATGTAATTAATAAAATATAAATATTTTTGCAAAAGATAAAAAGTAGGGAAAAAACATAAACTACCCTATTAGCTACAACAATGGTTTGGCCATCTTTATGAGGAGGTGATTATCAAGTGGTCAAAAAGTTGATAAGTTTTGTAATTGCCTATGGTGGTTGATAGCTTTCTACTGACTTTATAGCGGCTTTCTACTAACTTTGTAGATTCATCATGGGGTTGCATAAGGCTTGTAGGATAGTGTTTACTTATTTCTCTTCTTTTCTTTTCATTTTTTTTTTAAATTTTGATCAAATTTTTTATTAAACTATATAATAAGTACAGTCAATGATATTATTTAATTTAATCAAATAATTATGGACTAATCAAATATTGACACGTGTCCTTCATTAAAATCAATAAATAACTAAAAGACGTATCATTTGTTTATCCAAAACCAAACTACATGTGAGTTATTTACAAAATTTCACAAAATGTAAGTCTTTGGTGTGATTTTCAACTTCGCTATAATATCATGTTTAGTATGTATGAATAAATTATAGTGAAATGGAATGGAATTAAGATCGAAATGAAAAATCTATTCCTATATTTGGAATTATCAATTAAATATGATAGAATGAAATAAAAAAAATATAATAATATTTATAAAAAAATATATTTAATTATTGGATATTATAATTATATTGAATTTTAAATAAATAATTTTAATCGATACTAATTAATAAGTATAGAATAGAATCACAATTATATTCATTCAAAAATGAAATTGAATTTCACTTGAAAATACAATCAACCATTTCAACTTTTAAGAGTCCTCCCAAACACTGTCAACGAAATGAAAGTGGAAAAGTGATTCCATTAAAGTCGATTTCTTGAATACGAAATTCAAACCTGATACGATGTAATTAACTGATTAAGTTTGGTTTACGAGCAAATGCCTTCATTTTATTATCTGGATGGTATAAATACCATTATCTTATCGGATCGGGAAAAAATAAAAGAATAATCGAGTTTGTAAATATATATGTATTCAAGTAGTGTACAGGTGTACATGATGGTACATAAATAATTAAAATACTTAGAAAATAAATATTTAAATAATGGAACACTCGTCGCTCAACCAAAAAACCGGAGCTTCTTTAAAGGCAGACAGAGGACTACCGGCTACGTGTTCCTTTTCTCCTCTCTTTCTCTCTCTCTCTCTCTCACTTACAGACAAACCTTGTGACTGACTGTTTTCTTCCCCCCTCGCACTCTCTCTCTTCTCCCTCCGTTCACTTTCTTTCAGTCGGTGCCGAATCTGTTTGAACATTTCAATTTCCCACCCTCCATATATGTGGATACATCTCGTCCTATCATTGAATCGAATGGACGTGAGGAAAGTGTTTTGGTAAAAGATTATCATCATAAATAAATAAATAAATAATCAATCGTTCAATAAGCACGTTATGGAAAACGGAAAAACAGAGAACGGAGTTTGTTCCGCGGAGTGTGTAAATGGAGGCACCGATCTCTGGAGTTGTCGTAAGGATTCCGATTCTGGTTCCGCGGATCATCTCGTCATCATGGTCCATGGAATTCTTGGAAGGTCTCTTCTTTTACAATTATCCACAATCTATTCATATTATTCTGCCGTATTTTGTTTTTGTTTTTGTTTTTTCCCTTTTTCCAAAGTTTGAATCTTTGATATGAAGATCGTGCTTTTTCGATCATTTCACGTAATTTTAATTTCTTGAATTGGGAAAAAATTTATTCTTCATCATGTCTTTTCCAAGAAAAAAAAAAAATTAGATTTTGATCGTTGTATGGTTTTCTTTCTTTTTTGGTTAATTTTACTTGCATTAAAACATATTGGTAAAATCATTCGATTTGAAGCACAAATCAGAACCGTGAAAGAGTGAGAGGAAAAAAATTGAAATTATTGGAGAAGCTAATTGTTTTTTTTTTTTCATAGATGGGAATAGTAGTATAATCGTCATTCATTAGTTTGATTTGAAATCCTTGTATTACTACATATGCTGTTTAACTAATTTACTATAATGAGCAACAGCTGCTTCTTATTAGTTTACTGCTCAACCCGTGTTAAAGGAAGCCTCTCAAAGTGAGATCAACTTCCATAATTTTTGTTCCACTTGGCGTGGTCCTGCTTCTTATATGTAGCTAGTCATTGCTTAGCTTATTCAATGCAAATAATCATGAAAAGCAGGAGTAGCGTATTTCAAATGCTTCTAGCCAAGGGTAGTTTTGTTCTGCATATCCTGATTGATGGAATTTTATCTCCTTATGCAGTGCTGCAGATTGGAAGTTTGCAGCCGAGCAATTTGTGAGAATGCTTCCAGATAAAGTCTTCGTTCACTGTAAGATCTTGTATTGATGATATTTGATTTACAGATTTGGCAGTGCACATGTGCGTGTTGAGTTATTGATTTTTCTTATCATGTTTTAGTATTCTTTTGGCTTTCATGATGACGCATTTGCTTGTTACGAAAATCTTTCTAAAATGGGTAATGGTGGAGCAATTGCTTGTTGTATTAACTGCTGTTTATTTTATTAATGTATTTCATGTCAATATAAGGAATGGTTTCATCTCATTTTAACCTTTTCACTTTATCTGATGTTGGTCTTATCTTCATATTTATTATGAGATAAATTATCTTCTACTAATAATCATTTTGAATTCAAGTACTTATCCAATCTGTTTCCTTGAAGACATGTCCACCTTTAGAAGGTTTAAGTGCAATCTCCAGTTTGGTTTATAAATGTGGATAAGGAAAATGCTGACTGACTTAATGTTTATATAATTTTCCATTATATTTAGAACAATTTCTCTTCTTTGGGATTCTTGACAGTTACCATTAGCAACATAATATTCTATCCTTACAAAAGTTTTATTGCAGCTAGACAAAATATTTCTGAATAATGTGTTTAAGAATTAGATGTTAGTGCCCCCACCCCCAACCCCCAAACATCAAAATCACACAAACACACACACAAAAAAAGAAGAAGAAGAAGGATGATAACCCCTGATGAAGCAACACAAGCCTTCTCTTTCTTTCTGATGTATGATCTAATCAAATCCATTCGACCCTCTGGATGTAACTTTGATGCTGCTGCCTTGGAATTGATGCGGTTCAGGTAGTGAATGTAATGCAGCATCACTAACGCTGGATGGCATAGATGTTATGGGTGAGCGGCTAGCTGAGGAGGTTAGTTTCTGCATATTTTCATTATAATGTCACTTGCTTGCTGGTTATTGATGGTTCTCTTCTACAAAGAGCACGCAATTATTGGATAAATTGTTTGACCTTCAGGTCCTTGAAGTGATCAAAAGGAAGCCAAATGTACACAAAATTTCTTTTGTTGCACATTCAGTCGGAGGCTTGGTTGCACGGTATGCTATTGGGAGACTATATAAGCCATCTATAATGGAAAATGTGAAGGACTCTTCAGAAAATGTAGAACAGGATGTAAACGGTTCGATAGCTGGCCTTGAGGCTGTGAACTTCATCACTGTTGCAACTCCTCATCTTGGTTCTCGTGGTAACAAGCAGGTTTGAAAACGTCAAAACTCTATATGTTCCAACCAAAAAAAAGGAACAAAAGAAAATTACAGTATGTATTGGCTGTAATATCAGAGTAACTTCTATACATTGCCTTCAGCAATAACTAATCAGCCTATTTGTGGTGTAAAAAGTGTCGTAGGTCAATCAGGGGGGGAAAATGAAAAAATTGGCCTCCAGCTTCATGCTGTGGGTATGGATTATGGAGAGAGTAACATCACTTGTGAAAGAAACATATTGCTTAGTCTCACATTTAGCTCATTAAGGTTACTTGAATGGACCATCATATTGTTTGGTTCTCTTGCCTACTCGTGTCCTAGGTTACTTGAATGGACCATTATATTGTTCAGTTCTCTTGCCTTCAGCAATAACTGATCAGCCTATTTGTGGTGTAAAAAGTGTCCAATCGGGTGGGGTGGTGAAAGAAACATATTGCTTAGTCTCACATTAAGCTCATTAAGGTTACTTGAATGGACCATTGTATTGTTTGGTTCTCTTGCCTACTCATGTCCTCTTCAAATGTATTGAGTGGATGGTTGATAAAGAATGATTAGGATGAGTCAAAGTAAAACAAAACCTTTGTTTGTCTATTCACTTTTATTTCTAGGTTTGGTGCTCCCTATTTACAGTTTTTAAGGACATATTTGCGTGAAGGATCAATAAATATTCGTGAGGATAGCAGAAAATACGGTACTATCTTTGGATCTAATGGTGGCTTGTGAGAGGACACTGTTTAATTTATTATTGAGGGGAAAATAAATGGGGGACTCCAGTAAAAACAGAGGGAATGCCATCATATATTTGTCTCTGCAGTGATGTATTATGGTTCTTTTCTTTTAAGGCTTACACTTTAGTTTTCATCTCTGATTCTAATTGCAGATGGTTAAATCTTTTTTTATTGATGAAATCTGTCTATCTGTTAATTCTCATGATCCCATTTTTTCATGCCACACCTAACTTGTGGATATATTCTGCATGAAAATTTGTTTCCTGCAGGTACCATTTCTTTTTGGTGTGACTGCCTTTGAGAAGGTGGCCAGTCTAGTTATTCATTTGATATTCAAAAGAACGGGTCAGCATCTTTTTCTCAATGATGCTGAGGATGGAAAGCCTCCATTACTCCGACGCATGATAGAAGATAATGGTGACTTCCGTTTTATGTATGTCAGGATATCACACTTTTCAAGTTCAGTTTATTTATTTTATTTTTCTGGTCGGAAGCTAATGGCATAATTTAAATCAAGAATAGTGGATTTACTGACTAAATTTTCTTTGCAGGTCAGCATTGCGTACATTCAAGCGACGGGTGCTATATTCAAATTCATGTTATGATCGTATCCTACTTGTACTGCTGACTACCCATTCTTGTACAGCATTTTATTCTTTTGCTTGATTTAGTAAGTGCACTTAAAATAATTTAATGTTTTCTTTAATTGGATTCTTTAAAGATATTGTTGGCTGGAGAACATCATCTATCCGGCGTACTAGTGATCTGCCAAAGGTACTAATATCAGTTCTTCCCCCCTTCCTCTCCTTTCTTCTTCTGATATCATGCTAAATTGTCAACTTGTCTAGATGATGTTCATTTGTCTTTCAGTGGCAAGACCCTGTGGATGAAAAATATCCGCACATTGTTTATGAAGAGCATTGTAAGGCTTGTGATTATGGGCTGGCTGAACTAGTGCCAGGGGAAGGTGATGCCTTTGACAAGCTAGAAGGTAAGAATTTGATTTATGTCTCTAGTTTATTTTTTCAGTATCTCCATTCATCTTTACCATCCGATTGTCCTGACTTTTTTGTCACTGAAATTTTCTACCGTGGAAAATTTCTGGAACTTATAGTTCAAAGGGAATTTTTGTAACCTCATGAGTATCTAATATTCTCCTCAGAATGATCTATTTTTTTGTTGACTTGGAAAGTTCCAATGCTCATGTAGCATGTCCATTATAAAATGACTTAGGCAACTTTCTTTTGCAATGCTTGAATGTATTTATCAATTGGTAGCCAGAGAATTGCTCAAGAAATCTTAACAGTAAGAACATTTAAGCATTACTCCTGAATCCCAAAATATATTATCGATTATAGTGATCCGGTGAAATATAAAATTTATGTTTCTTTTGGTAGCTTATGTATAATTTATGTTAACGACAATCTCACTGTTTCTATCAGTCTTTAAGTTATCCTTAGCTTTATATAATTAATCATGACGTGCACCACCAAACATAGGATCTTTTTAGACAGATTATGCGAACATAGCCTATCTACCAACAGAATCATATAGATACATTCTGATAGAAGTTCCATCATCATTTCACACATCTAAAATAATAGATGAACGGGCTTATGTCATGCATCAATCATAGCCTTGAAAGTCTTTCCTTATAGAATCTTATTGTTGAGCAAGGTTGTCAAACTTGTGACACTACTTAAAATCGTTAAAGAGTCTGTAAAATCAAAACATAAAATTAAAACTTAGAAACGTAAATTTCTACAATTTATATAAAATAACTTAAAAAAATTATGAATATATTTATAATAGTTATTTAAAACTTGAAATACATGATGAAAATAAGAAAAAAAATGAAGAAATTAAGTTTTTTTTTTTTCATACAAATTCTTAATATATAATCTAGTCTGCACAGATGAAGGAAGAATAAAGTTAAAACTATAACTTTTTTCCAATTTTTTTTAAAAAGCTATAAATTAAAGAAGATTAAATATTTCAACTTATTTTAAATTATTGATGGTATAAAATAAAGTATTTAGTTTTTTTTTCGTAAATTTTTTTATTAGAATTGAAACTTGAATGAAAGCTATAAACAAGAGAAAGAAAGAAGTAAAAAATTGGAATAAGATAGGACAGATGTTGTAATGTTTTAATAGTTGATGGTTTGTAAAAGATTATTTGTATTTTTTTCTTTAATTTTTTAATCCATTCAACTCAAATATATACATCGGTAAACTCGATTAAAAAAAGTAAGTCTTTATCGAGTTTATATATAAATTCAGTTAAAAACGTAAGTTTTTAATAAAATAAATATTTTACACTTGAGTTAACTTGAAAGGGTTACCTGAAATAGTAAATTTATAGAATTGTATAAGTAAAATCGCGATTTTGACAACTATACTGATGAGGCTATGTGTTCATATGGAGGAATCATGTTGTTGAATCCTATCTAGCCATTATTAATAGGGTATCTATAAATATTTCTTCCCCCATCATTATTAGTGATTCATTCAATGGAAAACTAAAAAATCTTATATTGTTCATATTCATTTTCCAAATATACCTTATTGTCTTCGAAGTAAGAGTACATCTTATTGCATAAATGGAACTGGTAAAGAAAATAAGGCTTCTTTTGCTCTTATAAGGTCTGATGGTAGTGAAGGGGTTCAAGGTGATGGCAAAAACACAACTTAGAAAGGAAAAAGAATTAAAAGATGGGACTACTCCCATAAAATATAAACCATAAAACAAAGGCTCATTTTTAAGTGATGATAAAGTGGATAAAGTTTTTTCACCCTAGAAAAGGTGGATCTATTTCCCTCCATGCCTCTGGGATTTCGAAAATACTGCTAGTGGCGCATGCTGCAATCTCCTAAGAGGAATTTGGTTGGGTAGTTGGGTTGTGTGGGGTGGGGGAAAGCTGAAGCATTAAATGAAGTTGCATTATAAATTTTGAGATGCATATAAAAGAAGCTCCATGGATTTGTGTTTAGGATATATCCTGGTGCAGAAATATAATATATCTCATAATGTCTTAAGTTCAAAAGCTGTTTTCGTTCATATATGGCCAGGTAATTAAATTGGACCTTGTCACCTTGTATGAAATTTAAACCAAGAAGCACTTGAATAATGAAATATTTCATAATTTTTGAGGTGGAAAAGGTTTTTTTTTTTCCCTCTTTTTTCTTTGGGGGTAAAATATATGGACAATTGTATGAATTAGACCTACAGTTTAACCTGAGAAGCATCCCCAATGACATTTGCGGTTATAAAACCAGATAAGCTCACAGCTTGAACTGGGAAAAACTTCATCAGCTAAATGATTCTGCTTTTAGTGGTTTCTTACATGTCTCTTGTGTGCAGAGGAACTGGTGATTGGTTTATCTCGAGTTTCATGGGAAAAAGTTGATGTTAGCTTTCACCTCAGCAGACAGAGATTTGCAGCTCATAGTGTTATACAGGTAATTCCAGTCCACCACTCTACCACCCAAAAGGGCATGTGCACATACTCATACAGGACGTTTTATCAAGTGCCATATCACTATCGGTTGAATAAATCTGATGACTATTTTCTACTAACATGTGAAAAAGAGCATCATTTGCTGTTATGCATTTTTGAAGCCTTAGTGAAGTCTTTGTTGAATAAACTCAATTTTTTTTTTTTTTTTTATCTCTTATCTGAATGGATGGAGATTTTAACAGGTCAAGGATCACGTTTCACATATAGAGGGAGCAGATGTCATACAACACATGATTGATCATTTCCTCACGTAGGACTGGGTGTCAGTTTTTGCTGTTGGTTACCCTCCCAGCCTGGAGATTCGACATTTCATTGGGTAAGTATAATGCATAATTTCATAGACTCAGGAGTTAAGGTCTTGCTTCCAAGATTTAGTCTGTTGCATATGACATTATGCTCTTTCTTTTTCTTGGATAATATTTTATGTTTTTCTATATCTATTTTTGTAGGCTATGTTGCAACAAGTTGATATTCAACATCTGTTGACTGATCATGGAAATTTCTAATGTTGTTCTGCTTTAGTTGTACGAAAACAGGCAGTAAAAAATAAATAAATAAAAAATGTTGCAAGTAACTTACAGGTGTCATAAATGAGTTGAAAAAGAATGGCAGCTGATAATGACAGAGCAATTATGTCCAGAAATCCCAAATATTCAGAGGTATAAGCTATGCTATGCAGAGTGGGAATGTAGATGAATTTGGTAACGTTCGATGTTTACTTCACGTTGCAGCCTATACATATGGCATAAGCTGTTCTCCTATTGAATGGAAATGGAATTGTGTATGCAGCTAATAAAAGGGAATACGTATCATGTAAGGTCTGCTTTAGACGATATCAAAGGTCCATTGTTAATAAGTTTGTAGTTCCGACACCGGCTATAAACTTAATACCGTCCATTTGGGATTTACGGCCATTTCTGATATTTGTTTTTTCAATTGTAAAAGTAACGTAAAAATTGTTGAGAGGGGTTGTCTTGGCCCTGTGGGAGGTGTTGAAGATACTCTGTTAAAACAATATTGCGTTTGATCTAGTCTGATGCTCGTATTTGTTGATTTTTATCGAAGTTTGCGGTTATTAATCGCTTTTAGCGGTCAATGGTGAGTAATTGTCACCATCATTCTGAGACGAGCTGGACATTGGTGATAACATCTAATGATATGGACAGTTAAGATTGTACCAGGCGATTCAAATTAAAAATTCGATTCTCCCCTGAATTGAAATAGAGACATCTTTTTTAATTAATATGATGAAGGAGTGTTATGGCTAAATCGGCAACTTTGACGATGAACGCCGTTTAACCATCGTAACCTTTCAGTATGAATCGAGTTGTTATTTTATTTTATTTTTGTGTGGGCAACAAGAACAGAACAAGCCAACATAACAGCCACTGAGTACTCTGGCTGGGGGTGACTTCATTTACCTCTACAGCTCTACTCCTATAGCATTACTTACAATCCAGCTTCTGCAATATTTATAATGTCTTTGTGAATACATCAACAAATCCCATGTTAATTTATGGGTCTCTTGTGAGGACTAAAGAAAAAAATGATGCACCATTATTCTTCTACTTTAAAAAAAAAAAAAAAAAGAATCATATCCTGGGTGCATATCATCCATGAAAGGAGGAACATGACTAAATTCGCTTATATCTCTCAGCTTTTAAGTTTTGCCCTTATCCTTAAGAACATGGGATTTATAAATAATTGAGTTATTTGTTTGATGACCATGCCAGCTCATAATCTTTCCTTTTTAATCCGTTTCCTTTTATAAATTTTTGCCAACAGTAAATTGTAGAGCAGTAAGTTGTGATGATTCTCCTTTTTCCGTAAAAACCTTCACTAACAAACCTTTTCGGTTGATCCTTGGCTTTACCAACATAAGTCTGTTTTAAAGTATTTTCAACTGCAATCTTGACCGTAAAAGTAATAACAGCACATACCATATGGCATCTTATAGCATCAATAGCTCCTTGATAATGTTTTCCTATTTCATCTAATCTTACATTGCTATACGTTGATTCATACATATGATGATATGTACTTCAGATGGAAACATACAAGGTTAGCATATAGAGAATAGGAAAACTCGATTCCCCCCCTCCCCGTCACCAATTACCGTCTCAACACGTCACAAGACCGGATTTTCAGATAACGGTCACAGTTTGGGAGTTTCCCTCTCCTCTCCTTCAACTTCTACTTTTTGCCTCCTCCTCCTCTTCCGCCGGCCAAACCTCTCTCCACACCACTGACACGGCTTCTGCTTCCTCCACCGTCGCTCTCTTCACTCTCCTCCTCTTCCTCACGGTGGTTTCCGGTGGAGTGGAGGACTCCCCGGCCTCCAACGGAAAATTCAGGATGGCTTTGCAGCCTCTCATCTTGAAGGCCGCACAATCATAAGCCTTAGCTGCATCAATGTCTGTATCGAACGTTCCCAACCACACTCGACTGCCTTTACGGGTGGGGTCTCTTATCTCCGCCGCGTACTTGCCCCACGGCCTCCTCCGGACCCCTCTATAATGTCTCCGCTCCACCCCACAACTCGACTCCTTTAAGATTCCATCTTTGGACTGCATAGGTTCTACCGGTTCCAAGGCGCATGTTACGGGTAAATGGGGTTTGGGAAAACGAAGGCCGTTTGGACTGGGTGAATCCGGGTCGGGTTCCTGAAAGGGGATCTCAAGCTTGACGGCCCGGAGCTGAGGAGTAGTGGCGAGCGGTGTGTGGAAGTTGAAAGTGTCCATGAAAATGCTTGTAGAGGAGTTGAAATCGCCTAGTAGATATTGTTGTATGAGTTCTAAAGTGGATGATTCATCGAATTCCTCCATTTTCAAAACCGATGGAATCGCATCGCATCTTGAGACACAACTTGACTTTTCTTTTCTTTATATATCTTAATCTGTGCAAGTTGAGGAAGTTCCTCGCCTGACAGGATTTGTCACGGTGGGATTCAATTCAATGAACTTGAAAATTGGGTAACTTTATGACGTGGGGCACACCTGAAGTTATCACCGGTTTTGTTTCTCAAATGTGCCGGTGTTCTTATCCATACAATGCACGATGTGGAAAGATTCATGAATTTAAAGCACAACCCAAGTTGCAGGGTTGGACAATCATACCATCCATCGTTGTTAGCATCCTTCTGGGTATATAGGAGACAAAAAAATTTTGTATTTTGGTTTGCAACTTGCGCCTTCGGCCTCGTTGATTCATGTCATGTCCCCACAAGCAACCAACCGTTAAAAGAACCTCTCTCCGGACAATGTAATGATGTGTACAAAGTGACTCTGATGAAATAAGTGAATCCACTTGCATAAGCCAGCTTCACCATCGTCCCTGCCCCCCACACTAGTTTATTTTATATTACCTTCCTAATGAGATTTGGAAGAGCATATTTTGGATTAAATATAAATGCCAGCTTTTTAAATAAAAAATATCTTCCATAATCACTTGACTATAATTATCGATACTTGTCGATCTTTTGTCAGCGATTAAATGGATACCCGAATATCAACCATCATGAGATGATATTTAATCCGGATGCAGCTTATATCACGGAAAATTGTAGAAAATTCAAAGGTTTTTTTCTTTTCCAGTAGTAATAATGAAAGAAGACAAATAAAATAAAATAAGAGAGTATGTATATACAAGACTACCCAAAAAATTTCTAAGAAATTTAAAAATAAAACCCTAAAATGGTCATTACAGGCCTTAAATTCTATTTTTCGAGTACAAAAAAACCTTTATTAGGTTTCCTCAAATTCCTCCATTAGAAAGCTCCAAAATTCTTCTTTAAAAACATATTATAATAAAAAAAAAATCCTTCTTAAATAAAAAGCGATCCTCCTTTTATTCATAATTGAGAAACAACTTATTTTCGTCCTATTTTACTATCTTTGTCAAATCCTAACCATTCCTAGCTTGCTTCCACCTTCGGAATGGAATGGAGTTCGTTTTTCATTTTTCTTCTTTTCGCATACCTTACAGGAAATAACATTTTTGAGGTCGAAAACTAGAAAGGAAAAAAAAAATGATGAAAAGAACGAAAAGTAAAAAAGTGTTCTTAAAATGTTAAATTCATAATAAAACACATTTTTACTCGATTTATCCTCTTAGTAATGCGCTCAACGATTGCTTAGATATTTTTCACAAGCTAAGCAAATGGTCATTAGACTTGTCAAAGCCAGTAATTGAATTCAGTTTTGAGAATAGCTGATGGCAGTTGGTGGTTAGTAAAACATTCTTAAATAAGCAAAGACATATTTGCTAAATGTTCCTTTTTTCTGTATCGAAGTAGAGTAAATTTATAAAGGGTGTTTAGCCTATATTTCTATATCAAGCACCCTATTTTTACTTATAAATCTTGAGCACCTTAACATACTTATAACCTTCTGGTTATCTTCGTTAGTACCGATACTTGCCTTTTTCTTAAAAAAATTTCTTTCCCTTCCTTTGTCTGACGATGTTAAACTATACAGTGCATTGGGGCTTTTTGTTTTGCTTTGCACTTTACATTGTTGCTGCTCTCTTTTTTTTTTTTTTTCTTAGAAGAATTTCTTTCATTAATTTTTTTACAGCAATAACAAATAAAATATCACTATTAAAATATATGATAATAATAAATTAAATATTTATATATTTTACTATTAGTTTGAAATGTAATGATAATATTCACAAAAAATTTAAAAAATTGATAACTAACTTTGATTATAATGATAAAATAATTATTCACATTGATTTTAAATAACCTTTTATGTAATAATTTAAAAAAATAGTAACAGTATGAGATTTGCACAAACTTTAAAAATATGATTAAGAAATTTTGATTAAATACCCCTTATAAAATGAGGAGTTACGTAAAAAAATATACTTAAAATATTAATATAATATCCTAATATCCATTAAAATGCCCTACTTATAAACTTACCTTAACTTTCATTGCGAAAATCTGTTAAGCAACTTTTCGGGTGAAAAGAGAAAGCACATCTATTTTTCTGTTTCGAAGGAAAATGCGTTCGTCAATTCTGTCTATGTCTACTCTGGTTTATGGTTTCAGTGGGCTTGGGAAGTCATGTCAACCCTAGTGGCAAGTATTAGGCACTAGTAATAAATACTCAAATTTGGAGACTACAGCCGGAAAAAAATTTCATCACATTAATGCATCATATATCACGTGATAGATAGATGGTGTATAAATATTAATAATATTTAAAATTAAAATATATTTATTTTTAAAAATATTAATTTAATATTTATATATTAAAAATTTATTAATATTTATATATAATTTATCAATTTATATAACGTACAATTAATCACCGAAGTTTCAACGCTATCGGAATAAGGAAACTCTATGTGCTGGTTAGTGATGGGATTGATCGGATCGCTCACAATTTGCAATCAACTTGGCTAAACCTACGTCCCCACCGTACCATGTTTTCTAAGAATCTATACACGAGCCTAGGGGGACCTCAACCATGTTCCAGGTCTGTCACTTCAATTCATTTGACTACTGCACATTTGTGCGCCCGTCGGCTCGTCTAATCTATTTTAATTTCTAAGACATTGTTAATGACGTGAAAAATCCAACTGATATTTGTTAATACTAAAGCTAATCCAAATTAAGTATATCATTAATCTATTTTAATTTCTAAGACATTGTTAATGACGTGAAAAATCCAATCGATATTTGTAATCCAAATTAAGTATATCATACTACACCCATGTAATAAATCTATATGTCAAAAAATGTGTTAATTTCTTCCCCTAAAAAAAAGTAGAGCAGGCGTATGGTAAAAACGATATCAAGATCTCATTATGGATGTTTACTATTTTTTTGTCTCAATGTAAAAATAAAGGTAATTGCACAAAGGTGAAGTAACCCCTAATTCAAAGTCTTTTTACAAAAACAACAGTTTCTTTTTCTAAAGTCATCTTGCTCTCTCTATTTACTCACTTGTCTTCAACGTACTGTTTTTGTTCTTTCTTACATCTCATTATACCACTTGAAATGACATGTCTCTCTCAAGAAAGAGATAATATGGCTCCATAGATACGATGGTTTGAGACGAATGGATCTCAAGCACTTAAAAGCAATGTCAATCACATCCATCGTGCAATTAAATTTAACGTAAATAAACTGGTTTTAGGTTTTTAGATTTTATATCGATATTTTAAAAATCTCTTTTTATAAAAAAAAAAAAAC